>JAVUPR010000184.1:600000-1178309 GCA_036785695.1 Gentiana straminea | reverse complement strand
AGTGTATCGGTAGAACGAGTATGGTGCAAATAATAGCCCCGAATATAGGTTGTGACGTAACGGAAGTCAAACTCTTTAAGGCAAATCAAATCTTAGTGTCTGAACGTAGTTTTTGATCATAAAATAAACATTGTACACTAGCAAAACACAACTATGAACCCTATTACCATCTTTTCCGCATCAATCTAAAAGAAATACATAAAGTGAACATTTCTCAATCTTCTTTCCAAAAATGCCACACTATACACTTCCTAAGTTTTCCTAGTTCTAATGGTGGCTAAAAAAAAAACTGTCTGAATTCTACCCTAAACTTGCTTACTGTGTACTTGTACCTGAAATCTACATTGAAAAAAGTTGCAAGTTTTCTTTCAGCCTCTCAACACTTGCTGCTGAAACACTAGTATAGAAGCTCTACTGCAAACATCCGAGGAGACGATATAATCTCCAATTATGCCTAGCTCGTGTTTTTCGCTCCAATTTGACAACCCTTGTAGTAGAACTTGATTTATCCCATCTTTTCTTCCCATTGTAAGAAGATTATACTCGTCGCTGCTCAGAGCTCGAATAGCAGATACAATATCTTCACCATTTTCTACTATTACTTCCCTGTAAGCTACCCTTCGATGTAACTACACCATCATCAAGTTTCTTTTAAATAATCACTTCTTGCTTCTTCAAAGAATTATGGCGTGGATATTGCAAATACCACCGTTGTTGTCGACAAACATTGTGAAGTATGGAGTGGTAATGATCCGATGCAAACAAGCCGCAAATCGTGATAGGCCGCCATTTTTCTCTTCGCAACTTAATAAATAAAATAAAATAAAAACATGGCTGCCATGGCCGGAATTACAGTCGCCGGAAAATCTTTTTACACCCATTTCGAAAATTCTAAGCAATAGAGTAAAGAAGACACAATCACAAAGCCATTTTCGAATTCCACTCTTCTCCAATATGCATTATCAACATTAAAGTTTGGATTTTTTCAAAAAAAGAAAAGAAATCCATTAAAGCTTGAATCTTACCGGGATTATCTTCTTCCAAAAGAGGTGAAGCAACACAACCCATTTCCGTCCATCTCTCTCTTAAATCGCAACAATGGTGGGGCCGCCGGACCGGCCACCGGAGCCAAAGAAGAGCAAAGAAGAAAACGATTGTGTTTTTTTTAGAAATGGGGGAGATAGGCAACGAGGGAAGATATTATTTGAGGGTGGGACTAAATTGCAATTTTTTGTGTATATGAGGAGTAATAGGTTGAAAGCTGTTTTTTAATTTTAAGAAATGAAAACGACGTCGTTTTCATTAACTGTGCCAAAAAAAAATTGTGTGGCTGAGATTACTCTCAGCCACGTGTCGCGCCAGGATGCTTCCAAAGCTGGATCAAAGTTGGGACTCTAAAAGCTGGTGATCCGGACCGCTTGATTTAGGGTAGGGATCAAGAAATTTAGTCAAAAAGTTTTCCTGTTTACCGACCTGGCAAAACGAGTAAATTGACGACTATATATATATATATATATATAAGCCCTTAAAAAAAAGAAAATATAATAAGTAAAATTGGTTGATATGCATGGTGAAAGGAAATTTGTTGTATGACAAATATGTAATTTTTTTTATTAGGGTTTGTTGAAAACTTTGGGGTTTTGAAGAACACCAACAATGTCAAACTTGAATAAAACGCAAAAACTAAAACTCGTAAATTTGCTTTTCTTGATATGAACGTAGAATCGTGAAACACTTTTCTACAAAAGTTATTTATTGCCCCTTATCCGAAGCCTAGGGTAACACAAATACTTTTGTGAGATAAGACTACGTTTTCCCTTCGATCTTTAGGCTCAAAAGATGAAGAATACCTTTGGAGAAAGTTTGCAAGTGTTTTATGTATATGATATGATCAAGGATGCATACATTTGTTGTGTGTTTTATTCAACAATGTAAGAAGCCTGTAAAAAGCTCTTGGAATCCAGAAAATTAGTTGTAAGTTCGAGTTTATAGGTTACAACCCAAGTGGAAAGGTACCATTTGGTCATAACTCCTTAAAAAGGCCAAAAGGCACTTAAAGGACTGCTTTCGGGCCACAGGCGGGCGCCTGTGGCCAGCCTGTGATCATCAGAAAAAAGCCAAACACTCTGATCGACTTTTAGCCTTGCCAGAAAGCCATAGGCGGGCGCCTAAGCTTCATAGGCGGGCGCCTATGCCTCTGTTTCCCCAAAACTGAGATTTTAGTCCTTTAACCGGATTTTCGGTCCTTTAAGTGACTTTTCCTGAACATACATGCTTATTTTCCATCCGTATACTTATATACACATTACATAAGCGTGTACTCCACACCTCCAAACTTATAATAAAGTGTTACAAGTATATTCATCCTTGTACTAAACCCCGATTACCTCAACGGCTCGTGATTAAACTTAAATCACCAACAATCCTCCCCCATTTAAGTGTAATCATTGGTTTAGCAAAACAAAGCTGTCATAAAACAACTCGACTCATGCTTCAATGAAAATGTCACGAAGATTGAATTTCCATCTAGTATTATTACACATTTCAAATATTCGAGTATTGGGGTGTGTCTAAGCATTGAACCCCTTTACACGTTTTGAATACATGAAGATAACATACACATGAGTTAATATAACTCCAAAAGTTTATTCTTGACACTAATTAAACAGCCTTGTGTCCATATCCATTCAAGAGTATATAGAAAGTCAACCCCACTTTCTTGAAGCGGCCAAACTTCATACTCATATATGTGAATCTTTCTAATCATGTACCTGAAACACTTTTCCAAAAGATATCACCTACACAACAGGTAATGCACATACTTTCGGGACTTTTTCATGTGCCAAATCTTCGAGAACGGGCCTTCCACATTGAATTCTCGCCTATGGCGTTGTACCATAAGGGAATTGGGTATCCCACCCCAAAGATTTAATGGGTTCTACACATCCCGATAACAAACTTTTTACCAAGTTTCAAGTCAATCTATATTTGGTCAAACAAGATTGACTAAATCATGAGTACTCTTTGAACAACCACCATCATCCTTTGAGTTATAAACTCACAATCCAACTTTTCATTAATACATAGGTGTCTAGATCACCATTGTAACATTTGACAATTTCCTAGCCAAACACATTGGATAACTAGGATGAACTTGGTTATTAATTGCAAGGGAATTCCGAACTTCTAAGTCATCAACAAAGAAATCCAACTCCATAGTCCAACCGTAAATTTTTGCACTTAAGCTCATAAATGATACTTCATCCTAGCACAAATTACTAGTTAACCGAGGATTCTTCTAAACCGAAGGAATCTCATTTTACTATAGAGTTTAAACCTCCCCCATGACTCGTAGTTCAAAGCCTTGATGACAATACCGTCCAATTATGAACAACATGATTTGGTTAATACCAAAATCAACATGTCAAAAATGTAAACTACTACATCACCTTATATTCCAAGGCAAATCCAATCTTTGTAGATCGAGCATGTTTCACTTTTAGTATCATGAATAGATACTAACCAAAGCAAAACACCAAACATGTATTCAACATACATCAAAGGACAAAGTCACTTCCTTAGACATCAAACATATATAAGACATATAAAGTATAAAACATATGTAAGATTTGAATAGTTACGAACAAGGTATTATAAACAACTTTAAATTAAGCTAATCTTCAAGCTAAGATGTCTATCAAGTTTAATTAGCACCTTCAACCAAAATAGCATATACACTCCTTATGTTAACTTCAACATAACAAGACCCTCCAAATTGTTTCAAATACAATGCCCATTCCAATCTCCATTCTAAACCGAAGTTTTACCATCCATTTAATGGATTACAAAATTGTTTAACAAACTTGTTAAAACAAACAACAACAATTTATCCGAGGAGATTTCATTAACCGGTGCCAAGGTATCAAAATAACCAATACCTAAAACCGTACAAAACCTTACATTATTAATCAAGATTTATACATGTTGACTTACATCAACTTTCATCTTTCATTGAAAGATTCACCGCACCATTTGCTCTCGTTGAGCTTTACCGGCATATTTAGAAAACAACTTTATTGTTTTCCTTCACTCCAACACTGGTAGGAGTTTCATACTTCAAACTTTGTACAACATTATAAATGTCCAAAGATGACATACCATGATTCAACAACAGATTAAACTGTACTAGAATCATTCAGCTCCATTATATGGAACCAAAGAACATTGAAATGCATAGCAATTCCAATAAACATAGTTTCAATGCCTCTTTTACTCAAGGAATTAACCTTAATCTCGGAAAGTCACAAGACCTCCTCACACCTCCAAACCTCAAGTTTGGATTTCATTATACCAAAGTTCAAGTAATTTATCAAACAAACAACTGTTGGAGGCGTAGGAGTATAAACAAAAGCTTAAAACTTATGCTTAAATAATGTCCAATAAAACTCATTAAAACATACACTCTTTTCATTTACCTTTTGGAGGACATGATAGTTATTTACTACCATTTTCATACCATCACTTGTATTACTACAAAGTAACACAAATAAACGATGTATCTATTAAAATAAAAGAGTTACAGCTTTTCCAACCAAGGATTCATAATCTTCTAAACCGAAGAATCACAACTTTTCAAACAAGTCACAACTTTTAAACCAAGAGTTGTAACCTTTCAAACTGAAAAGTTACTACCTTTAAACGAAAGTTCAAAATAATACAAACTCTAATGAGTTGTATCCTTTCACCAAACCGATACATTCTTTAACAAATCAATAACATGATTTTTCCTCCAAAACATTCACTTAAATTCAAAGTGAAAATCCATGATACTAATCATGTTTCCGAAAAGAATAAGTTCAAAAAAAAAAAGTTATAAATATATATTACATATATATATATATATATATTACCAAATAACAAGTATAATACATGAAAACTAAATACATAAACATTTTAGTCATAGGACTAAAAACGCAGAAGTATAATAAAGCAATTATACTGAACCAAAACACTCATATATAAGTCCTATAGCATAGCAACATATCTTATATACATATAAGTATCACTTAAGCATACCAATAAACATACATGTATAATTATTTCAAATTATACAAACCATGTACAACTAATGTTTAAACTATATACTTTCAAGAGCCAAAGGATATACTTAAATCTCTTAACAATGACAACCTTGACTCCTTTTCATGAATGTCACGGATCAACAATCCACCAGCTCAAAACTTCAAACCAAGTTGATCCTTACACTCACAATTTTCGAAACCGAAGTCAAAACTCAAAACAACATTTTATTAGTTGTTTCACCAAAACTTTGTTTACCGTCATTATTCTATCCTTTGTTTGATCTTACATACTAGGCATTCAACCTAGTAAAACAAGTTTTTCGTAAATCCAAATTTCTTTAGATTTGCAAACTCTTCATTACAAGTGTTCTATCAAAGATAGACATTTAAAATCATTATCTCTTCAACATGATTTCCATCTATTTGTACCATTAGAAAACATTTAACTACAATAGACATCAAGCTTTCCAAGAGATAACACTTGATTCATCCCAACATTAGTTATACACAAACACTTAAAATTTCTAAACATTAACATGATTTTATCACCAAGATCAATGAACATTAAACATTAAACACGCAGCAAGTTTCATCATTGATTCAATCATGTCTAGAAATATCAAGCCAAACAACATATATGTATGATCAAACAACATCCAAGAACAAAACTTAGACACTACAATCAAATTTTATATTGATTGTAGTTACTGTTCTTGGACACCACAAACTTTCATGAAATAATGTAAATAAACATACATACCATTCATCCGTAGTCATAGCAACATCACAAGAATTTTTACAAAGTCATTCCAATAAACTTTTACTTACCAAAAGATTATAATCGACTTTGCATCAATCAAAAAACCGCAGCAACTTCTCAGAATTTCTGACAACTGTCAACATCGAACCAGACCGCAAACTTGATATCACTGCGATCCTCGTCTCGCCACGATTCTAACGGTATCTCCGGATTTTCAAACCGATTCCTGAATCAAGAGTTATGCCCAAAATACTAGGACACAACCTTTGATAAAATTCTGAAAAAGGCAACTCTTCATTTCGAAACCGACATTGTAAACTTAATAACTTTTGTAGATTGTTGAAAACTTTGGGGTTTTGAAGAACACCAACAATGTCAAACTTGAATAAAACGCAGAAAAACTAAAACTCAGAAATTTGCTTTTCTTGATATGAACGTAGAATCGTGAAACACTTTCCTACAAAAGTTATTTGCCCCTTATACGAAGCCTAGGGTAACACAAATACTTTTGTGAGATAAGACTACGTTTTCCTTCGATCTTTAGGCTCAAAAGATGAAGAATACCTTTGGAGAAAGTTTGCAAGTGTTTTATGTATATGATATGATCAAGGATGCATACATTTGTTGTGTGTTTTATTCAACAATGTAAGAAGCCTGTAAAAAGCTCTTGAATCCAGAAAATTAGTTGTAAGTTCGAGTTTATAGGTTACAACCCAAGTGGAAAGGTACCATTTGGTCATAACTTCTTAAAAAGGCCAAAAGGCACTTAAAGGACTGCTTTCGGGCCACAGGCGGGCGCCTGTGGCCAGCCTGTGATCATCAGAAAAAAGCCAAACACTCTGATCGACTTTTAGCCTTGCCAGAAAGCCATAGGCGGGCGCCTATGCCTCTGTTTCCCCAAAACTGAGATTTTAGTCCTTTAACCGGATTTTCGGTCCTTTAAGTGACTTTTCCTGAACATACATGCTTATTTTCCATCCGTATACTTATATACACATTACATAAGCGTGTACTCCACACCTCCAAACTTATAATAAAGTGTTACAAGTATATTCATCCTTGTACTAAACCCCGATTACCTCAACGGCTCGTGATTAAACTTAAATCACCAACAGGGTTAACGGTCCTAAATGACACAATATGAAAGATGTCAGACATAAAGGACTATAAGAAAAAAAAGTTTGTTAAAAATGACATTTCACTAGTGAAAGTGAAAGTGAATTTAAAGGTGAGTTACATTGATTTTCAGCATAATACCAAAGTAATTTATTTTCAAATTCACTATCATTTTCACTTTCACTAGTGAAATTTCATTTTTGACAAAAATATTTTCTTATAATCCTAAAATCCTTTCATTTTTGACAAAAATATTTTCTTATAATCCTAAAATCCTAACATCTTTCTAAATGTGTCATAATTGACAATTAACTATTTTTATTTAGCCAATCCTTTTATTAAAACAAACAGTAAAAAAAAGTTTTATACAATGTCTTCTCCTGATCCTTTTAGAATGCCTTATCATGACTCTCCTCTAATACCAAAATGCGTATGAGAAACGTTGCCATGACTTCTTAAAACCTATGAGTGGGCAAACTCAGTGTGAAAAAATTCATCTTATAGGAAAGAGTACCGCACCCTAAGTTTCCATACAACTTGTCCCCCGAATAAAATTAACGAAAAATCAAACTACATGTGTCATGCGTCACATTACTATTCATTGAGAAATAAAATTAAAATACGATGATTTCGGTCCCTATAATTTCTTATTGTTTCAAAACTAGCTCTTATCTTTTTCATAATAACATTTTTGGTCCCTACCTATTTATTTTTGTTACACTTTTTCGACATTTAACCTATTCAATATTGAGTCAATCGGATAAGTGTGCTAAAAGTGTAACAAAATATATAGTCAATGAACCAAAAATGTCATTATAAAAGACTCGTGTTAGTTTTCAGATAAGAAAAAAAGAAAAAATAGGGGACAACAAGTGTCATGCGATGTAGGAGAAGCTTTAGCGGTGTACCATGCGATCTTTCTGTCGATTCAATGGGGCTTCTTCGAAGTGATTTTTGAAAAAGAGTGCCTTACTGTGTGCCAGAAGATGAATGCAGAGATGCAAGATTTATCGGACTTGAGAAATATTGTCGAAGATTGTCGTAACTTTTTAGCTTGTTTCTCTTATTTCAGCTTTTCCTTTTTTAAGCGCAACGGAAATTTTCCGGCACATCTGTTGGCTAAAAAAGGGTTGGAGTTAGTAGGAAGTGTTTCTTGAGGCTCGTCTCCCCTTCAAATGTAATTTTAGCTTGTTCGACTGATATTAATTAATGGAATGATTTTTCTCCTATAAAAAAAGACAAGCGTAATTCAATGCATTTCTGCAATTCCTTGACTTGGATTGTTTAGTTGAGTTGTAATTTTTAGCTTTGTCAGTTTTTAGTTGCTTCAAGTTTGGATTAAATCTTTTAGTACTCTTTTCGTTCTCCAACATCTTGCTGGTTTAATTAAAGTATTCATGTTGTTAAAAATAAATGAATGAGGGGCAAGAAGTCGTTTAAATTAATGTCACAGTTTCTCAAAAAAAAAAAAAAAAAAAATTTAATGTAACAAACCCCACCTAGACGCATTTCTCAAATACGAAAGTAACGCTATTTGAATGACTTTAATATCAGAATAGAGAAATATAATATTTGCATTAATAAAAAATTATATACAATTACTATTTATATCTATTTAAAAAAAGATAACTATTTATAGAGTTATTTAGGGTAGAGATTTACTTGAATACAACTCTATATATCTGAACCAACATATATATCATAACAACTCTATCAATTTTAAAAAAAACATTATCTTAAAAACTATAGAAGGATGTATCATTTCTGCAATTTTAGTTCAACCAACTTAGTTACGTAGAATTGTATGATGTTTTTTTCCCCCAAACGATCAAAGCGAAAGGCAATTGATAAACCAGAGACAGGTAATTCGGTGGAAATTTTCCGCAGTTACTTCATTTGCAATGTAAATCCACGTGGATGAATCAGAATAATATAGTTTGAATTTAATTAGAAACTTTGAGATCCACGTGGATGAATCTGGACCATATAGTTTAAATTTAATTTGAAACTATGATTTCCAGATTCATCCACGTGGGTCTACGGTGCAAATGAAGATGTACCCGTAAATATTCTACTATTTCTACGCTTATAAAGAAAGCATACGACTTATCTATTTCTATTAAATTTTGTTGACACAATGTAAACCACGAAAGTTATAATCCCTTTATCTATTTCTAGTAAATTTGAGCAGCCTACTGCTGTCAACATAATCAGATGGAAAAAAGGAAAAAGAGAAAAAAAAGAACAAGAACAAAAACAAAAACAAAAAAATGCATAAAGCAGTTCATATATAGCTTTAACTTGGATCACGGTAGGGTAGGATCGAGAACAACCCCGGTGAATAGGACAAACTTGGACTTTTCTTCCCTTATCATGAACATAAATGGATGATCTGCAATAAACTCTGTCTTCTCCCTCGGACGTGAAGCGCCACGAGCACCACCAAATGCAAAAGTTACGGCTGCAGCTTCGGTGCCTTTCTCATCTACTTCAATAAAACACTTCTGAACAATTTTTGTTATTTCAATCTGCCCATTTACCATCTCTTGTAACCCAATAGTAAATGGCGACATCAAACCCATTTTTTGCATATTTTTCGACCCTTCAGACGTATAGTAACTAAACTTGAATTTGGGTATCAAAAAGATGTCATAACGACCCCATTTGGATAGTTTGAAATCTTGTCGTAAAAAGCTAGGATTTGATGAAGCAACACGCAACAATTTCTGCAAACCAAGTCTGTCGTCCGGAAGAAAGATATACATAGAAAAGATATTCCCATTCTCTCCGGTTTGATAAGGGATACTTACGACTTTAAAACCATCAAATGATCCGCAAGAATATTCCTTACAACCGGTCATAAAAGGAACTTCTTTTTGCCTTCCATTCATAAGGTAAAAGGGTCGGTCCGTTGTGAGCCTAGATTTGAAGCTATCCTCCCATAAGCCTTTGAAGTAGAGAGCATTCCCAAGAAGAATTTTTTCATCATCCAAATCACCATGTTTAAGAACTTCTGTGACGAGCCCTTTGGTTGATTCTTTTGCCCACGCATTCGCTTCATCAACCACTTCATGTGCCTATAAAATTCATGTTGCATATTAATTAATGTGCTTAGAAATCATAAGGGTATATACACGTTCACCAGCCGATAATAAAGGCAAATAAATCTCAGCTTCATATAAAAAATCAGAGACAAACAAAACAATAATTTCCTTTCCAATATTATAAACTAGTTCATACCAATTATCGATAAATAGATAATTTATAGGTTAAAGGTCGTAAAGGACATGTTTTAATCTAAAATGGTTGAGAATGACAAACATGTAGTAACATCAGAAAAAAAAAGACGACCAGCAAAATTAATTGAGCAGAAAAAAAAAAACAGCAAATAACAATACGCATCACTTTAAACTATTGGGAATTCAAATACCTTGTTGTCAAAATCCGCGCTTTTGATCTGTGCCTCGTAAATTTTTTGAGCAAAATTTAGAAAAGAGGATTTGAGAGCATATTGCTGATCAAACCATATCCCATTCAAACATTGAATCACCGGTCCACAACCGTTGTTAACATAACTAACACCGTCGGATGTGAACCCCATCATCTTCATAGAATTTGAGTGAAGCTCTTTAATTTCTCTGCATTGTAGAAACTTAAACATCTCCTTCAATGTATCTCCGCTTGCTCCTTCGGCAATAAGGTTCAGGATTACATTGTATGACACTGGAGAGAACAACAAATTCTGGTTCGGGTTTTCCGTGAGACCATCGATGAGAAGGTTTATGCTTAATTGACTGCAAAAATCCATCCTTTTGTGTGTTTTTTTTGGGGGGAATTTTTTAGGGTTTAAGCCGTGAATGAATATGACGAAATTTCCTAGTGTTCGAATATATATACCTAGCGTGAAGGATATATAATTGCGGTTGGATACGTAACCCCCACGTATATTATATGTATTTTGGATTTTCTTTGCGATATATGTATTATTATAAAAAAAATCAAAAAATAAAAAATAGAAAATAACTTTTGTTGATATGGTGAAAGGAAATTTGTTGATATTTTCCTAAATTTACTTTGTTCTAGTACCGAATCTGATTCGGTGATTGTTTGTTTTATTTACTATTATTTGTTTGACGCACAAATTAAGATTTGTTCTGGTATCATAGGAAAATCTGTGAAATTTGATTTGGCGATCACTAATCAATATTAAAAGGAAATAAAAAAAAGTGGAATATATTGTTAAAAACTGAAAATGGAATATATTGTAAAAAACTGCCTCCCTAAAATTTGTGCCCTATTAATTAATTCTTATCGAATAAATATGTTGACATGATTAATAATATATCATTAATGTTTGATATATTTTGGGCGCAATCAAATATATCACTAACTTGGGGGTTACTCCACGACAATATTATATATATCTCAAATTATATATCCTGCAGTATATATCTTTAAAGGAAAAACACGAACAGTTAAGAATTCAAAAACACAAAGGATGGATTTTTGTTCTCAATTAAGCTTGAACCTCCTCATAGATGCTCTCGATGAAAACAAGACCCAAAACTCGGTTTTCTCTCCGTTGTCTTACAATGTAATCTTAAACTTGATTGCTGCAGGAGCAAGAGGAGATAGTTTGAACGAGATGCTTCAGTTTCTACAATACAGAGAAATCAGAGACGTTTACATCGATTCTATGAAGATGATGAACTTCATGTCCGACGGCAATGAACATAATCATGGTCGCGGCGGACCGATGATTCAATGTTTGAATGGAATATGGTTTGATCAGCGGTTCGATCTGAAATCAACTTATCGTGATTTGGCTCGTACCTTTTTCAATGCGCGGATCAAAAGCGTGGATTTTGTGTACAAGGTATATGCCAATTAGATTTCACAGTATATATGTCTCTGTACTGCTATTCTTTCTGTCCTCTTTTCCAGCTTTTGTTATTTTATTTTTACTTTTTTAAAGACGGAAACGATAAAACAATTATAATATTAATCTGTATTGACCCGTGTTGTGTAATTATATATATATATATATATATTGGTAAATTGTGTTATAATATATAAGAGTGATTACAAAATATGACAACTTTCCGACCTGTAACCCCAAATATCTAGAGCCAGCCAATATTGCCTCATCAGTTTTTATTTTAGGTCTCTTTATTTCTTATTTCTTACGGATAGCTTCTTATGTTCAAGAATATATATATATATATATATATATGGTTGTGAATATACTCAGATTTTTCGGACCCTCGTGATTTCTAAGCATCTTTATCCGTGCCAAAAATTATAATTAATCCAACTTAAATCATCAAAACGTCTTAACTAAGCCCAACCAGTTAATTGGTCGAATACAGAGTTTTTAAAATAAACTTTTTGTAGGCTCATGAAGTAGTTCAAGAAGTCAATGCGTGGGCTAATGAATCAACTAAAGGGCTCATCACAGAAGTTCTTAATCACGGTGATTTGGATGGTGTAAAAATTCTTCTTGGGAATGCACTCTATTTTAAAGGGTTTTGGGAGGATGCTTTTTTACCTTATTTAACACGGAACAGACCTTTTTACCTTATGAATGGATGGCAAAAATCAGTTCCTTTTATGACCAGTGGTAAAAAATATTTTACTGGATCATTCGATGGATTTAAAGTCGTAAGTATCCCTTATCAAAAAGGGGAGAATGGGGATACTTTCTCTATGTACATCTTTCTTCCCGACGAAAGATTTGGTTTGCAGCGTTTGTTAGAAAAAGCAACTTCATGTTCAGGTTTCTTACAACGGGCGGATCTCGCACTACTACGGGATCGTTACGACGTCTTTTTCATACCCAAATTTAAGTTCAGTTACTATACATCAGATGGGAAGCAAACTATGCAGAAAATGGGTTTGAATTCACCTTTTTCTAATGGGTTAACAGAGATGGTAAATGGGAAGATAAAAATATCGAAAGTAGTTCAAAAGTGTTTTATTGAAGTAGATGAGAAAGGCACCGAAGCTGCAGCCGTAACTTTTTCTTGTCTTGGTTACGGCTCTTCAGGGAGGCTGAGAGAGATGACGGAGTTTATTGCAGATCATCCATTTATGTTTATGATTAGGGAAGAAAAGTCCAAGTTTGTCCTATTCACGGGGGCTGTTCTTGATCCTGATATGCATTGATGTTAACTATATACATGGATCCAAGTTAAAGATTTTAGTTAAAAGCAGGTTGCATGAGCTAGTGTCTTTTTTTTTTTTGAAGTGTTAGATTCTGGTTGTTAAAAATGCTTCAGCTTCTTTATTGTTTTTTAACTATATGTTTTAATTATTAATAAATTAAAAAAAATCATTTTGTTAGCGTTTTGTAGTTGACATTTTCATAGTGTTACATTCAGCAGTAGTTAAGCAGTAGATTCTGCTCAAATTTAGTAGAATAAGGCAATGGATGATTAGGGGCGGCAATTCGGTCCAACCCAGTGGATATTCATCCGATCCTACCTGCCAAGGTATGGTATTTTTAAGGGTATGGAGGGTATGAATTTGATTTTTTAAAGAGAGATTGAGGGAAAAGTCCTTTTTTAATTACACACTCTTCCTTTTAGTTGCATAAATGACAAAAAATTTCAGACGGACAAAAATATCCATTAATAACAGTCGCGCTGGGTTTGGGCCGTTTGACACGCTGGGTAAGGTTTGGTACATGTTTGGCTTATGTTTTATTTGTTTTTTTTTTTTCAAACATTCGTAACTTTTGATTTACAACTCCGATCATCGAAATTTTTTCACCAAAATTCATATTTTTTTTGCTCTTTAATTTGAGCCCAAATACGATACCCTTCGACGTATATTTTGAAAGACGAAAAAATATTTGTATTAACCGGAGCGCTTTTTCTTATAAACGACCGTAACTTTTGATTTAAAACACCGATCATCAACACAAATTTTAGGTTGGTCATTGACCAAATCCTAGTTGGTGGTCCTCAACCAATAGGCATTAGTGTTTTCAAATTGGGCCCCTACATTTAGAAAAAAACTACCAATGAATTTTCTTGAAAATGATGACATGGTGGTCCAATACCTACAACATGACCATTCTAAAATTAGTCGATCATCAAAATTGTTTCACCAAAGTTCATTTTTTTATCTTCATTTTGAGACCACGTTTGATACCCTTTCGACGTAGTATTTGAAAGCCGAATTTTATCGAAGCGTTTACACTAACACATCAGTAAACAGTATCAGTATCAGTAAACAGTATCAGGCTCATTTAAGGCTTAATTCAAGTGACTACTTCAAGGCACACATATCTGGCTCATATAAGGCTCATTTAAGGCTTAATTCAATAGATAAGGAAGGAATATAATACCCTAAAAAAGAAATAGAAGAAAGAATAATTTATAGATTGAGATAGAGTAGCTCAAGAGAGTGAAAGGATAGGTGCCAATGAAATGAGTCAATTGAGAGACATAATGTATTTTGATGACTAGAAAGAATTAAGAAAATAGGTGTAGAGAGATCGGAAGCAGGAGATACTAGAAAGAAAGGAGAGAAAAAAAATAGTTTGGGGGACTATCACTAAGTAGGTGATTGAATTGTCCATTTTTGTTTTTAAGAGAGAAAGGAAAAGACATAAAGGAAAAGACAAAACCACGTATTGTTGGGAATGCAAGATTAGGATTATTAGTTTTTTATAAGGATTATTCATATTATTTAATTATTAGAAAATTCCCATTAAAAAGAAAAAAAGAGGTATGCAGTGGGAGGAGAAAAAAAAAGGGAACGCAAGATTCAGAATTTTTAGTCGCAATTTTGCATCAGCTCATGCGACTTTCTTCTTTCTTGTCTTTGGGATTTATTTTTATCTACAACTCAATACTTTTACGATTTTTTACAAGTCAACAAGGTAATCTGAATTATTTTTCTTGTGTTTATGATTATGATGAGTAGCTAATTTCCTTTTTCCAGCTAAAGCATTGTGAATCCCTAAATCTAGCAGTTGTGAGATCAAATTGATATTTCTCCTCGTTTGATTTTTGGTATCGTTTAATTCTCTGTTTTAATCGAATTAGAATTAGAAAATCAATCTAATTTCCACTGCATGGTTTTTAGGTTAATTGTCTAGTTCATCGCCAAAATTTACACCAAGACGGTTGTTTAGGTGAGATTCAGAGTGGTAAACGATAAATTTCTGCAGATCGCCTCCCGTAGGAATCACTATTGTGAGAGTTAAGCTTTCTACAGTTAAAATTAGACCGGTTGGCTTAATACCTAGAAATTGGGTTTTTCTGCTAGTTAATTCTGTCGGTTCACCAACTTCTAGCGGTCGTTAGGAGTGTGATTCCGATTAGGGGATAATTAGTGGCGGTTGTCCTAGTTATGAACTGTAGGAAAAACTGGCTGATTCGCGGTTGCGGTTAGCTATAACCAATTTATCAAAATTTAAATGAGTTATTATTGCATCAATGATCGATTGCGTTGATTTAGGGAAGGAACTTTGGCTTTAGCTGGATTCGTCTCAACTTGATTTTTCCTTACTTATTTGCTCTATTATGCTTTTAATTTTTTCCTTCAGTATTTCATTCTGCATACTTTGTGCATTTATACTTAATTTTAAAGTCATCCTACACAACTTGTTTTTACCACTATTCTAAAAAGAAATAATCAATTGTTCCTCGTGGGATCGACTCCTTCTCGCCCTATACTAGTTGTAAGGTGAAGGGAGATAATTTTGGTGGGTTAACGGCACACCAAATTTTGGTGCCGTTACCAGCACACAATTAGGCTTCTTCTTCTCCTCTGATGGTAAGGGACAAGAAACCGGCACAGAGCAGGTCCCAACGTCCTCCTCGAGCTGCAACTCACTCTCCGGCCATGTCCGCCAAAACCGCCGGACGTTCTTCGAAGACGAAGATACACCCATCCCCTTCCACTAATTCACGTTCTTTCATCCCCTCTAAACCCATTCCCGCCTCCATCTCAGACTTAACCCCCACTCCCACTCAACCCCAGTACCACCCCTTACAACCCGTCAGAAAACCCCCCCATCCCCGCCACTACTCCCTTAACTTCCAATTCACCCACCCATACTCTTCCACCAACCCCTACAGCCATGAGCCCACCTCAACATCTACCTTTTCCAACCATAGAATCCCTACCCGACACTCCACTTCCAATTTCAATTGCAAATCCTATCCATCCCCAGCAAACTTCCCCACCCCAATCAACTTCAGCCCCGTTAATTACCCAACCAACTTCAGCTCGGGACAGAAATGCACAGCCACCTCCAAGTCAGCACCCCGAAAGAAGAATCGTAAGGCCAATAGTAAGGAGACACTTCCACCTTCCCGCAATCAACTCCGTGGATGTCTCACATTCAAGACGCCGACCGAAAAACGCAGGTACCCCGGTCGATGACATTGATGAAGAGGCCGCTCCAAATGATTGTGCATCTACACATTTGGCCGCTTTGACTACGGAAGTAACGCATATGAGGAGTCAAGTTACCACTTTGACCAATCAAACCACCTTTTTGACGACTCAAGTTGCGTCCTTGACCACTGAGATGACTACCGTTTCCACTACTCTCCGGGAGCTCATGGCCTTGATGCATACCTCGGTTCCCCCGGTGGTTTCTCCACCCTCTCCGCCAACTCGGTGACTTATTCTTATCCCTTTTTTCTTTTTCATAGTTCCTTGCATATCATGCATTTCCATTTCGTACATATTTATACATTTCATATTCTTTTCTACACTTTAACATACATTGCGGACAATGTATGGTTTAAGTGTAGGGGAGCTATTGCATATTGCACATACTTAGTTTGCATTGATAGGCATTCTTAGGATTTCACCGCACCTTGAGTGACTTCGCATGACACTTTACCAACTTTTTATTATTTCTCTTGTGTTGAATAATAAGAACCGAACGATAATGAACCATTGCAAGCACATAATTTTGTTGATGTGCATTCACCTTATCATATTGGTTTGTGGATATTTTGTGGTAAAATTTTTGAACCTTAACGAAAGCCACTTAAAAGTGAGGTCTACTTAGCCAAAGAGTGCACTCGCTCAATTCTTTTCCTTTGAGTGGTATCACGCAATGCCATGTCATTCTAGAATTTGCATTGATATACTTTTCGAGACCATATTTTATGTCGGATCTTTCGCATTAAAATGATTGAGGCACCTAGGATTAATCCTTCTCTAGACCCACTTTTGTTGGCCACCCGATAATTATACCCCCTAGTGAGCCCCGTCTAGCCTGACCCTTCGTTTGACTAGCTCCAGAAATATTAACCATGAGAGTAAACTATGAGATCCCCTCTTTTGATACCCTATTGTTTCATTGAGCCATGAGAGTAAACTATGATTTTCATCCTATATTGAGATTGCTTCCTTACTGTTGCTGCAAGTTTGAGTTGGTCCTCATTTGTTTTTATATATGTGTCATTTGGGACTTGTATCAAGTGTGACTTAAGCTTCCAAAGTTATCAACAACAAAAAAAGAAAAAAGAAAAAAGTGCAGCTGTCAATAAAAGTATGAAATCAAAGTTTGAGTTTAAGAATAATTGCAGTCTTTATATATTTGGAAGAAATGTAAGGGTCATTGAAGTTGTAAGTGGTTGCTGTTGTTGCTTGATGGCACACTTTTAACCCATATTTTTTCTTTTCCCCATCTTATTTTCAGTCCCTGGCCCCATTACAACCTTATTAAGACCTCTTGATTTGTGCGTTGGAATTCGAATATGTAGTGGTGGAGATTAGATTGATATGCAAAAATATGGTTTTGCTTGGTGTTGGCGTTGATTTTGAGTGTGAGTGAATTGTCCCTTTTGCATTTATATGAATTGAGTGATTATCCGTGAGGACAGTTGAGGCTCATTGATTTTCCTACTTGAAAATGTGTAAACCAATGTGATAATGTGATGAGTTTGAACACTAGTGTGTGGTATGCATTGTTTGATTGTCCTTTGATTTGAGTTATGATATGCGAGATGGATGATAAAGTTGGACATGGGTCATGGTTGGACATTAATTGTGTGTTGCATTCACGTTAGTTGTAGGTCATGCATATCATTGCTAGGTCCCTTAGTGCACTCTTTTTTCTTTTTCTTTTTTCTTTCTTTGGGGATGAGAGTACGATGCTTGAGGACAAGCATCCATTTAAGTGTGGGGGAACTTGATAGGCTCGTATTTGACTACATATATGATGCAATTTTAGGGCGTTTTCTGTGAAAAGATCTCGCTTGGGTGGTTGTTTTTGGTGTATTTCAGGTTTAATATGATGGAGACATGATTTTGAATGTTTAAGGCATTTTGGAGTCATTTGGAGCTATTTAGACAAAGTGAAAGTGAAGCGTTCGAGTCGGAAAAGAAAACAGTGCTGAAAAGCTAAAAGCTAAAATGGTAGGATCCTACTATTAGGCAGCGAGCTGGGCAGAAACGAATCGAGCTGGCTGCGAATTTATGGCTCATTGCAACATTATCAAACACGCTTTTTTACATATTCTGACATTATGGATGGACCCTACTTTATTATTTTATTAGTTTTTTTTATTAGGATTATTCATATTATTTAATTATTAAAAAATCCCCATTAAATAGAAAAAAAAGAGGTACGCAGCGGGAGGAAAAAAAAGGGGAACGCATGATTCAGAATTTATAGTCGCAATTTTGCATCAGCTCATGCGACTTTCTTCTTTCTTGTCCTAGGGATTTATTTTCATCAACAACTCAATACTTTTACGATTTTTTACAAGTCAACAAGGTTATGTGAATTATAATTCTTCTGTTTATGATTATGATGAGTAGCTAATTTCCTTTTTCCAGCTAAAGCATTGTGAATCCTATTAGATTATATTATTTACATTATTTTGTATTTTACGATTATAGCCTTGTTGGCTCTCTATATAAACCTATTGTACACACATTATTCCCCAATGACAATTAGTTTGTTATTCAATATTATCTATCATGGTATCAGAGATAGTGTCATCACGAGCCTGAATGGCACTCACAAGATCCTTATATTCACTACCAAGATTTTTTAAGATTATTTCAACTAAGTCATCATCGGGAACTTTAGCATCTAGAGACGCAAGATCATCCGCAACAGTTTTAACGGCAGTGAAGTATTGAGAGATTGACATTGTACCTTTGGTAATGGAATTTAAACGCAGTCTAAGATGTCGAATACGACCCTTACTCTGTTTCCCATACGTGTCGAGAAGAGTGTCCCAAGCTTGTTTCGAATTTGTCGTGTGCTGAATCGTAGCGATAAATTCTTTATCAACCGAACCTAAAAGCAAATTGTGGATTAAGGCATCTTGTTGTATCCAATGCAAGTGAGCCGCATGGATCGTAACCTCACCAGCCGCAGATGGAATTGTTGGTGGCGGCATGGATGTAGCACCGGTCACATAACCGAGGAGACCGTGACCTGTGAGTAAAGTGATCAATTGAAGTTTCCAAGCCGTGAAATTTTTGCCATCGAGTTTTGTAGGAGCATTGATAGCAGGATTAAGAGAGATAACGGTGGTGGGGGCTGCAGCCGCAGCAGTCACAATAGCAGCACCGGAAGCTGCAGAGGTGGCCGAGTGGACAGAAGTGGCGGAGGAGGTTGCCATAGCCGCTGTACAGTTGGCGGCAGAAAAGAAAAAAAAAGAACAAGGCTGGCGGCGGCTAGAAGAAAATTTTTAGGGATCAAATTTCTCTGATACCATGATAGATAATATTGAATAACAAACTAATTGTCATTAGGGAATAATGTGTGTACAATAGGTTTATATAGAGAGCCCAACTGATCAATAACACTCTGAACCTGCTCACCGGAGCTACCTGTAACAATGATGTCATCGACATATACCAAGATAAAAGTAATGCTGATAGATGTGCGATAAACAAATAAAGAAGGATCAGCCGCAGAGTTAACAAAACCCATGGTAAGAACAAAGGACTTAAGCTCACGGTACCAAGCTCGAGGTGCCTGTTTAAGACCATAGATCTCCTTGCGAAGTTTGCACACAAAAGTGGGTTTCGTAGCATCCTCAAACCCGGGTGGTTGAGACATATACACATCTTCGACTAGTGTCCCCCGTAGGAAGGCGTTATTGACATCGAGTTGGCGAAGAGACCAACCAAAGGAAACTGCAATACTAAGAACAAGGCGGATTGTAACGGGTTTAACAACGGGACTAAAAGTTTTGAAGTAATCCAAACCGGGCGTTGTGTAAACCCTTTGGCAACCAAACCGAGCCTTGTATTTATCAATTGAGCCATCCGGTTTCCGTTTAATTCGGAAAACCCACTTACAACCAACTATATTTAAACCATCAGCAGGGGGAACTAAAGACCACGTGTCATTGCGAAGAAGCGCACTATACTCATCAGACATGGCAACACACCACTGCGGACACTGCAATGCCTGCTTAAGGGTTGAGGGCTCCGTGTCTAGGTAGCGATTGTGAAGTTGAGCTTGAAGGTTAAAGGGTTGACGAGGTTTGTAGATTTTATTTTGAGAACGAGTGGTCATGGGATGGTGCGGCTGGGGGGAGGAGGGGGTGGAGGCGGCGGAGTGGGGGACGGGGTGGAAGGAGATGAGATGGGAGTGGGGGAAGAATGAGAATCACTGGGAGAGTTGGAGTGGGGAGGGACAGGAGAAAAGGAGGAGGGGGAGCTTGCGGCTGGCTCATAAATGCCCACGGTTGGTGTATGGGCCGTGGGGGGTGGTGGAAGGATAGGAACAGCCGCGGTTTCGTAGGAAGCAGAGGGGAGGAGGGCAGTTAAAGGAGGTAAGGAAGAGTCAGAGGAGATGCTAGCAAAGGGAAAAATGTCCTCCACAAACCTAACATCACGTGAAATATGCATACGGGACTCAGAGATGTCATAGCAAAGGTAAGCGCTTTGTGTGAGGGCGTAACCAAGAAATATACATGGCTTGGATGTAGGCGCAAGCTTGTGTGGGTTGTAGGGTTTAAGCCACGGATAGCAAAGGCACCGAAGACGTGAAGCTTAGAATAATTGGGGGGCTTAGAGAAGAGCTTGAGATGTGGTGAAAGCATATTAAGATTTTTTGTGGGCATGCGATTAATGAGGTAAACCGCGGTACTAACGGCATAGGACCAATAGGTAACTGGTATTTTGGCATGGGCAAGAAGGGTGAGGGCGGTTTCAGCGATATGCAAGTGCCGGCGTTCAGAGATGCCGTTGTGCTGCGGGGTGTAAGTGGGAGAAGTGAAATGAGAGATGCCATGCTCAGAGAGAAAAGGACGTAACTTTATGTACTCAGTGCGATTATCAGACTAGAGGATTTTGATAGGGGCATCTAACAATTTTTCTACATAATGCTTGAATTTGATGAAAGTATTATATACGTCAGATTTACATGCAAGCGGGTATATCCACGTGTACCGAGTAAAATGATCAACAAACAGAACATAATATTTAAAATTATCAACTGAGTAAACAGGAGACGACCAAACGTCAGAATAAATAACTTTCAATGGTTGAAAAGTAGACAGTGTAGAATCCGAAAAAGGGAGCCTGTGGCTCTTATTACATGGGAAACCGTAGATAATTCTAAAAAATTATTGTTTGCAAGATTTTGAATAATGGGAAAAGCAGGATGACCGCAGCGGAGATGCCAAGTGGCAGCAGAAGCTTTGGAAGCAGAGAAGGCAAAGAGAGCTTTGGAGGACCACACATAGGCTCCATCACTGACTTGTCCTTGGTGGAGGCATTTGCCAGTCCTCAAGTCCTTCACCAAAAACGAATCAGATAAGAATTCAATAAACACAGAATTATCTTGGCAAAATTTCTGGACAGATAATAAGTTACGAGAAAGAGAAGGTACACAAAGCACATGATTTAATTTGAAAGAAGAAAGAGAGGTAGAGCCAATGTGTGTGATAGCCAAAGAACTACCATCACCAATGACTATATGTTAAGGGTGATTTTATATGATTTATAACGTTATATTTTATAATGATTTCCCCCATATTCATATAGTTTGCATAGAAATTAAGGGTTTAATCGAATTATTGAGCAAATGAGTTTTAAAAGTCTTTAAGTGTAAACTTGAGCTAATTTCGTGATTTTATTGGTGATTATCTATGGTTTTACACTTTGCGTGTTTTTATGGTTTTGAAGGTACATTTACATGTCATGGAAAGGGATTGAAGGAGCTGGAAAGATACTTGATTGAAGGTTTAATGGAAGGAGAAAGATGCAAGTTGAGGATTGGAATGAAGATTTGAAAGCTGAACGCACGTTTGACGTTCCGTCCAGTGGACTGGCGTCCAGAAGTAGTGGACGGGCGTCCAAGAGGAGCTTTTGATTCAGGATGTTCAGATTTTCAGTGGACGGGCGTCTGATCCAGCTCGGCCCGACTCGAAGATTTTATGAGGGCTGGATTGGCGTCCAGTGTCTCGGATTTTATCAATGAAAAGTAACAAGTAATAAATTTATAAATCCGGTATACCCCAAGTGCAGGGATCGTAGTATAGCGATTAAAAACCGGAGTCGATCCACAGGGAATCGAGGTTGCTCTAGTTCTTAATTTTTCTAAAAGTGTCACGAAAAATAAAAACTAAAAAAACGAAAACAAATAACTGGACAGAGGGTTGTCAATCCAAAGCCAGGAAAGATAATTACGAACCGAACTAACTAAGTTGTTCCTATTTTATAACTAAAACTAAAATAAACTTACTACGGTTACTACGATGAAAACGATGCAAAACAGCACAACCGATTTTTCTCAATTAATTTAACAATGAACAAGCAATGATCCACCAATTCCCGCAACCCTCAATTTCGACTCTAGATTATCTTGTGGTGATTTAACGAAAATTGTGATTCACCTATCGAAGGTATGAACTCCTAATCTCTTAGAAAAGTTCGCCTATCAATCTTTTATCTTTCGATTTTAAAGATTAACGCTTTCATAACAAAGGTGTGAAATCTCTCAATTTCGCAATCTAGATATTCAACCTAACAACTCTCGTTAATTAGATTAAAGATCCAAATTTTACTATGGTGATCTAAAGTTTAACAACGACTCTCGTCAAACGTTAAACATCAAACAGCAACCATCTCTCGATTTAAATTGCATAATCAATAAGAACAAAATAAAGATACAAACTTTGATAAAAACTCACAAAACAATCCAAAAGTCGAAATCGAGATGTTGCTAAGAATCGGTTTCACAAGGCTTGTTCCAACGTGCTTTAGCCTCTCATCATCGTATGATTGCTTGAAATCATTTCAGATTACAACTTGATTCGGAGACCGTATTCTCCGGAAACGATTACGACTTTAACAACAACGATCTTCCGATAATTTCCCGAGCATTACAACGATACTACGGTATTATTATATTTTTTTATACATATATATATAAGTATATAAGTATATATATATGTATATAAGTATATAAGTATATATAGATCTATATATATATATATATATATATATATATATATATATATATATATATATATATATATATATATATATCTTTATATATAATAAAGGAGCAAGGGCGCTTTGAGGGAAGTTTTGGTGCTGCCACGTGTCGGGCCCCGATTGGCCCGACAGTTTCTTCTTTTTTTTTTTTTTTTTTTCCTCTCTCTTAAGACTTATAGCGACGCTTTTGCCTCTCTTTTAATACTTCTAGCGGCGCTTTTCCCTCTCTTTCCGGGTACACTTTCCCATTAGGATTTTTTTTTTATTTTTTCCTCTAACTTTTCCCTTTTCACCTATACATACATATATATGTATCTATATTTTTTCCCTAGACTTATAGCGACGCTTTTCCCTCTGTTTTAAGACTTCTAGCGACGCTTTTTCCTCTCTTTCCTGGTACACTATTCCACATTTAGGATTTTTTTTTTATCTAACTTTTCCCTTTTCACCTATACATGCATATATATGTATCTATATATATATATATATATATATATATATATATTGTCTTTTCTTTTTATTCACCTCCTCCAATCTTTTTCTTACGACGCTTTCGAGTTTTTTTTTCCGATTCCTTATCTTATTGTATTACATTGTATCGTTTCGTATTTCGATTTTATTTCATTGTAGACTTTTATTATTATAAATATCGACTTCGTGACGTGTTATTTTTTTTCCCGTTCCTTGCATTATACAATGATATATTTATGCTTCTTTCCCCTTCAGATTCTAATTATTATTATTCTGGTTTTCTAGGAGTGTGAGTCGTTACGTATACACGTTATTATAGTTAATATATATTTTAAACGATTAATGATATTTTATGTTATCTTAGTTTAGTTCGTTAGATTGTTATTAAAAACGATTTGTCTATTTAGATGTTTAAGATACGATAGTGGTTATTGTTATTAGTTCGGCCAATAGTAACAAATTCACATCAATTTTATTATGATATCGGTTTTTTTAGGAGTGTCGGACTTTAGTATACACGTTAAAATGAGTTTATTGTTATTAGTAGATGTTTCCTATCACTTTTCCGTTGATGTCTACGGCTATACGCGAAATTTTTCTATATAGTGTATTCATTCCTCTTTTCCTTCCGGATTCTCCGATTCATTAGTGCCGTCTACCGATGGACGACATATTTCTATGGATTTATTTTCGCTGTATTAATTCGGACAATACTCACAAATTTACATAAATTTTAGTATTATTTCGGTTTTTTAGTAGTATGGCTCGTTGCGTACTTACGTATACACGTTATTATAGTTTAATATATTTTTAAACAATTTAATGATATTTTATGTTATCTTACTTTAGTTCGTTACATTGTTATTAAAAGCGGTTTGTCTATTTAGATGTTTAAGATACAATAATGGTTGTTGTTATTAGTTAGGACAATAGTAAGAAATTTACATCAATTTTATTACGACGTGTGGTAGATTTTAGTTAATTTTTTTTTCTGTCTGGCCATTTAATTATTTTGTTATACAATGACGTTTCGTGTTATACTGTTTTTTAAATTCGGTGTTCCACATTCGTCGTGTCCGTTTAATATTGCTTCCGGTGTAGTACAACGTAATATACTTCATGCTACGTTATAATACAACGTATTAAGTATATTATACGGAATATATTTATCACATTCGGTATAACACAACACATGCCATGTCATGTCCCCAGCTCCTATTTATGTGCTGAAAAACACCTTATGATAATATATAGTTAATGTTTCAAAGCTTTTATGATTCCTTATAGTCTTTACTCATTTCGTACAATCGCAACATATACCACACAAAAAAAGACCCTAATTACATCCACCGATCTGGAATGGGCATGCACCGTGCATTATGCACGGTGTACGGATACTAGTATATATATATATATATTAACACTAAAAAGAAATAAAACAAGAACAATGAAAGGAAATTAGATAGATATATATATATATATATATATACTACAAAAAAAAATAAAACAAGAACAGAAAAGAAAATGAAAATGGCCGAAAAAACAGGGGCAAGGATTCTGTTGAAGTTGAGCCTATTTATAGGGAAATTTGCCAAGGCCGGATCGATCCGGGAAAGGGCCGGATCGATCCGGTGTAATCATTGCAAATCCTAACTGATTCTATCCAAATCTTCGGATGATTTGATATATATTGGATTAAAACTTCTAAAATTCATATCTTGAGTTGTAGACCTCCAAAAATTGCAAACGAAATGCCAAAATTACGGTCTCGAGAAACTCTACAACTTTCATGAAGGACTCTTCTTCAGAAAACGTCTTCTTGAGTACCTCGTGTTCCTCCGAGCGTTTTTGCGACATTTTTACGAAATTGAATCAATTAGCCACTTGACCACCATTTGAGTTGTAGGAGTCCGATTGACTTGATTCAAAATCCATTGGAAATATTTCTTGAAGATATACAACTTTTATTAAGGAAACTTCTTCAGAAAATGTCGTTTTGATGAGCCATTTCCATTACGTGTCGTTTTACGACATTTTACTCATACGAATCGATTAGCCACTTGACCATAACTTGAGTTGTAGAACTCCAATTGACGTGATTCAAAGTGCGTTGGAAATCTTATGTGAAGATCTACAACTTTCATTAAGAAGTCATCCCCTGAAAATGTCTCTAAGCTGGGTCAAATCTCCGTCGAAAATATGTAACGATTCAAGTACTTAGGAAAAACGACCCTTTTGAACTCGTAAGCTTGTGGCACCTTCTTCTAACCCTCTAAACACATCTTTTAGACTCAAAACATGTCGTTACGTGGAATCTTGGTCAATGTATAATCCTGCAATGAACCACCAAAATACCAAACGTAAATCCGACACGACACTCCGGTTACTAAACCGGTACAAAAACTAGTAAAAACACATAAAAACACGATATTTTATATAAGACTTACTATTTATATAATTAGATAAAACCTATAAATTAATGACTTGATTTGATACATAAATGCTCAAAATGGTATCAAAAGTGGGGTGAAATGTTATAATAATAACAGTGAATTTTTCCGTCATCACAAACCCCCCACTTAGCTTTTGGTCGTCCTCGAGCAAAACAAGTGATAAAACAAAATGAATGAGGGACAAAATTCACGAAAAGATAAGATATAAGGGACAACCAGATAATACAACCGATCGAATCATAACCACACGTTAACCTTAATATATATGTATAACGAGTGTGTGTGTGACAAGCCTTTTCAATTTCCACTATCCTCTCTTGAATAATTCAAGCAATACACACAAATATCCATTCGAACGGTCTAATGACTTTCCTAGGTAAAGGCGATATGAGCCCACACAAAGTCCTCTCGTGTACTTATTAGGATAATCCCTAAAGCATATCATTCAGTTTATACTGGGGATAGTCAGAAGATAACTAAGTTTTCAACCATGCTTAACCAAATTGTCAAATTTTTTTTTTCACATTTGTAGCATATGCCTTCATTCCCAGCAATAGGACGTTTCGTGATAACACCCTAGCTGGACTTCTATCATCAGGCAGTCGGGAGCTTTTAAACCTCATAGTGGTATAGGACGTTTCGTGATAACGCCCTACCGCACTCAAATCATTGGTAGCTACAACCAACATATATATAATTCATCTTAATTTGGTATTTTTCTTTTTATTCCACTTAACTTATATCCTTTCTATCACATTCAAACCTTCAGATATTCACAGTACACGTTCAAAAGTTAGGTACTAAGTTACCGCAACTGTCTCAGAATAACCACTAGGATACGAATGGATACAGTTTAAGATTTTCGCTTCAATGTCAAAGGCTTACGTGAACAATCAATTCATGTTACACAAATAAATTAGGGGTTAAAATGTACTTACGGTTCAAATTAGTTATACATATCAAATTGATCATTATATCTTCAAATCCATGAAATATATACCTTATACAATTCATTATATTCAACTCATTTATGCTCGAAAAAGATCCAAAAACTAAGAGTTTAAACACTTACGCCATTTCTAAACCAACCGGACTCTACCCCCCACTTACGATTTTGCATTATTCTCGAGTGTAAATGAGATAGAGAGGAAGACTTAGCTTATAAACCAGCGAGAAAGATGCTATCGAATCCCGTAACGACCATGAGAAAGCACGATCCGACTCCCTATACCAAAACAAAAAACAACCAACACAAAGCAAACACGGGACATGGTCCTCGTGCCAAAACATCGAATAGGGATATGGGAATAATAAGAAAATGGCCCCGTCGTCGAAAATTCGATAGGCAATATATATATGGTCACTCTCATAAAAGCTTTAGATGGAAAAATAACCCACACGGGTAAAGCACGAACATCTAAGCATATATGTATCATAGAGAATATCACATGAGCAAATATCATAGTCAAGTCATAAATTCATGTTGGAAACGAGTAGATCATAAAATGAAATGTGTGAAAGAGTATTGAGTCTTTTATACCCAGATCCTCAAGGGTTAAATCATTCTAACAACCTAAGTCCAAGAAATGATGTATTTGAATGTTTTCTTTGTTATACCTCGGGATTTTCGGATAACCACCTAATCGTTCCCTCTTTAATGATATTCAAACATTCATCCTGGGACTTAGTTGTGTTGTTTTTTTTTATTTTTATATTTTAAACAGGAAAATGCCTATCCTAAAAAAAAAAACATCCAGTTCTTTAATGTCTGACTGGTAAAAGACTAACCTAATGAAAATTAAAGCACGAAATTTAATATTTTTACGGGCTGCCTCCCGGTAGCGCTTTTGGTTAACGTCGTTTGCTCGACAAATCTATTCTCGGCTGGATCGAGCCACTTCACCTTCCTTCCGCCACTACATCGTGTAAGCTCGATCATTGGTGTGGTCGCGAAACACATCTAACACATGGGGTCAAGTTTCTGATTGTTTTCCAAACACTTTTAATCCTCCCCATTGTAGACTTCTTCTTTTTCAGCTTTCTTTTTAATTGTGCTCCCTTTTGAGTTCTTCCATATCCCAACTACCAGCCATAACTTCCTCTAATGAACCACTGCCGTCATCCTCGGAAAACAAGTCGGGTGAAAATTCATCAAACTCAGTGACTTCAGTCATACCACACCCGAGGATGTCGAGGAAATGAACAATCAAAGGTTTCTCTTTGGTTTGTCCTATATAATGCTTGCACCTTTGACCATTCACTCTGAACGGCTGGTCACCATGACCTCTTAGTTCTAAAACACCTCCAGGAATGATTTGAAGAATTTCAAAGGGGCCGGACCAACGCGTCCTCAACTTTCCAGGAAACAGATGCAACCTGGAATTATAAAGTAAGACTTGCTCCCCAACTTGAAATTCTCGCTTCTTGATTTTAGCATCATGAAGGAGTTTCATTCTGTCCTTGCTAATCCTGGCACTCTCGTAGGCCCGGAGTCTAAACTCATCCAATTCATGCGACTGCATCAGCCGATGTTCACCACATGACTGGGCATTAAAGTTTAAGAACTTAATGGCCCAATATGCTTTATGCTCTAATTCGACTGGCAAGTGGCAGGGTTTGCCATACACCATCTGATAAGGAGATGTACCCATGGGGGTTTTATAGGCAGTACGGTATGCCCATAGTACATCATCCGGTTTGAGACTCCAATCCTTTCTATGACTGTTCACAACTTTTTCCAGGATCCTTTTCAAACTCGATTACTTCTCTCGACACAGGCCACTAGTCATAGGGTGATATGGTGTGCCAATTTTGTGCCGGACACCATATTTCTCAAGGACTTTTTCTAGTGGCTTTTGTTGCGTGTGCGTTCCCTCATCACCGATTAAGGCACGGGGACATCCAAATCTCACGAAGATATTTTTCTTGAGAAAGTTCATGACCGTTTTGTGGTCATTGCGAGAAGTGGCTTGAGCCTCCACCCATTTCGATACGTAGTCAACGCGAGACTAAGATGTATTTGTTTCCACGGGAAGATGGAAACGGGCCCATAAAATCAATACCCCATACATCAAAAACCTCACATTCTAAAATGGGCTTTAATGGCATGTCAAAACGCCTAGTTAGAGCACCGGTTCGTTGGCACCTATCACAAGCCTTGCAGAAGGCTTCTGAATCCTTGAAGATCGTGGGCCAATAGAAACCGGACTGAAAGATTTTAGCAACGGTTTTCCAGGGACCAAAGTGGCCACCAGTAGGTCCACTGTGGCATTGTTTAATGATATCACGTTGCTCAGATTCAGGAACACATCTTCTTAACAATCCGTCCTTACAAATCTTGAAGAGGTAAGGTTCATCCCATACAAATGTTTTCAAGTCAGAGAAGAATTTCTTCTTCTCCTGATATGAAAATTCCGGATTTAAATACTGGGAATGCAGGTAGTTGACGATGGAAGAATACCATGGAACATCTGGAGCGCAATCGTCTATTAGCATAACATTTTCTAGAGGAAAGTAAAGGTCTATATCATCTGGTTTTTTCTCTTCCTCATTCAGCATCCTTGAAACATGATCAGCTACTACGTTCTCACTGCCCTTTTTGTCCTTAATCTGAACGTCAAACTCTTGCAGGATCAGTATCCAACTTAGTAAGCGTGGTTTAGCATCTTTCTTTGTCATGAGATATCGCAAAGCAGCGTGATCAGTCCACACAGTAATTGCAGCACCTAACAAGTAACTACGAAACTTGTCCATAGCGAAGACTACGGCCAATAATTCCTTTTCCGTAGTGGTGTAGTTAACTTGAGTAGGGTTTAGTGTGTGACTGGCGTAAGATATAGGTTGGAATTTCCCCTTTATTTGTTGTCCTAAGACTGCACCAACAGCATAGTTGGATGCATCACACATAAGTTCGAAGGGTAGATTCCAGTCAGGAGAGATAAGAATCGGTGCAGAAATCAATTGATTTTTAAGCTCCTTAAACGCTTGCTTGCAACTATCATCAAAATTAAAAACGATGTCTTCTCTAAGTAAAGTAGAAAGAGGCTTGGCTATCTTGGAAAAGTCCTTAATGAATCTCCTATAAAAACCGACATGTCCAAGAAAGCCTCGAACTTCTCACACATTTCTAGGAAAATTCATCTTCTCTATAGCTTCCACTTTTGCCTTATCTACTTCCATTCCTTTGGCTGAGATCTTGTGGCCAAGAACTATTCCTTCATCTACCATAAAATGACACTTTTCCCAATTTAGGACTAAGTTCTTTTCCACACAGCGGGATAACACTTGGTCAAGATTATCAAGACAGTGATCAAAGGATTGACCAAAGACTGAGAAATCGTCCATGAATATCTCCATACACTTTTCAACAAGCCCATCAAAGATTGCCAGCATGCATCTTTGGAATGTAGCTGGGGCATTGCAAAGACCGAATGGCATTCGCCTATAAGCGAATGTACCATAAGGGCAAGTGAAAGTGGTCTTTTCTTGGTCGGCGGGTCTATGGGTATCCGGAAGTATCCGGAATATCCATCAAGGAAACGATAGAATGCATGTCTGCGCCGGACGCTCAAGCATCCGGTCAATGAAAGGAAGGGGAAATGATCTTTCATCGTGACTTCATTAAGTTTTCGTAGTCAATACAGACTCTATAACCAGTTACTAGTCTCAATGCTATTTCTTCACCCTTTTCATTCTTTTCTATAGTAATTCCTCCTTTCTTAGGAACTACTTGAGTAGGGGACACCCATTCACTATCAGCAATTGCAAAAATAATACCCATGTCCAAAAGCTTGATAATCTCTTTCTTAATCACTTCTTGCATGTGAGGGTTGAGCCTCCTCTCCGGGTCGTCTAACACACTTAGCACCCTCTTCAGTTTTGATCTTGTGCATGCATATGTCAGGAGATATCCCTCTAATGTCTCCCACTTGCCAACCGAAAGCCTTTTCATTCTTCCTTAACACATTCAACAACTTCATTTCTTCTAACCGGGATAACTTGGCGAGAGATAATTAAAGGAAGCTTGTCACCTTCTCTCAAGAAAACGTATTTCGAGTCTTGAGGCAAAGGCTTCGTACCAAATCCGCGAGTGGTTCTTCTAAACTAGATTTAAGCTCCCCACTTTTCAACTCAACATCACCGAGTTTACTCGGTGGTCCTACTTGCAAAGCTTCACCATTCAACGAACCTTCATCAACTTCAGCTCCTAGTTGTTCTAGATTAACCCAACCATGATCATTCAGATTCTCCACTAATCGCTCATATTCAGTCTCAACAGCCATGACTTGCTTTTCCATAGAGTCATTAAAGTCATCTGACATGTCTTCAATGGAGAAGCCAGTTGGATAATCAGAGGGTCTCTGAATAGCTCTAGAGACGCTGTAGCTCACCTCCTGATCACCAACTCGTATAGTCACTTTGCCACCATCACAATCAATGAGGGCCCTGGCTGTAGAAAGAAAAGGTCTGCCGAGTATTAAAGGAACATTCTCCTCATTCTCGATGTCTAGGACGTACCAGTCAACTGGGAAAGTGAATCTATCAATTTGAACTAAAACATCCTTTAATATCCCAAAGAGACTTTCTTGGAAGATTTATCGGCGAATTGAAGATTCATGGTTGTGGGTTCTAAAAGATTATCTAAACAAAGTTGTTTACAAACAGACAATGGCATCAAACTAATGGATGCACCTAGGTCACATAAAGAATTTGGGAAGACTAAACCTCCCATCAACAATGTGAGCACAAATTTCCCAGGGTCACCCCTCTTGATTGGCAACTCATTATAACCAATCACAGAGCAGTTCTCACCAATTAACCGATCCATGTCTTCGAGCTTCTTTTTGGAGGACACAACATCCTTGATGAACTTTGTATACTTAGGCATCTCAACTAAAACATCGGATAATGGAAGATTTACCTCGAGTATTCTTAAGAAGATTAAGCACTTTCTCATACTTTTTGTCTTCATGCAAGGAGATGTTATTTTTTACGGGTGGAAATGAAAGTTTCTTTAAATCATTCTCGAAAAACACTTGCTTTGAGGATGAACTAACAAATTTTTATCTTCCAAATCTTTCCACCTCACCACCTTCTCACCTTTCTTGCCAGTCAGGGGATCAGCCACCTGACTTCCACTAAACTCTTCATTTCTCAGGGGATCAGCCACCTGAGTACTATCATCTAGAACCGGGGGGCATGGATGTACGACTTCCCCTCCTGCCTCATCGCTGGCAGGAGGGGTTAGTGGTTTCCCTGGTTCGGGGGACCACTTAGTTGAGTACCAGACCTTAAGTTCATTGCACTGGCCTCTTCTCTACCGTAAGGAATTGAAGGTACCAGGTAAGTGCATTGGCTATTATTCAAGTCGGTCTGAGCAACTTGACCGTCCTTTGGATTCTTTTCTGTGAAACTGGGCAGCTGCCCTGGGGGTCTAGAAGCTAACTGTCCAGCCAACTGTCCGATTTGCCTCTCAAGATTTTTCATTGATCTATTTTGCTCCTCCCTAAAGGAGTCCCATTGAGCTTTGATATCACTTGAGTGCGAGGGGCCTTGAGAGTTTTGGTAGTTCTGTGAATAAGGCTGGCTGGACCGATTTTGAAATGTAGAATTAGAATTGTTAGGCCAATTCTGATTGAACCTCTGATTTTGATTGGAAAAATTCGTGTTCAGGTTCTGATTAGGGTTTCGATTGAAATTTTGATTTTGGTTAAAATTTGAGTTTTGATTGAAATTTTGATTCTGATGGAAACCCTGGTTTTGAGGATTACTTTGGCCGGAAGGCGATTATTAAATCTCGATTTTGCTTTGGCCAAAGAAAGCATTAACTTCGACGTCCGTCCATTCATAGGACGAAACGAGAGGTGTGCCCCACATTATCACATGTCCGGCATGTGATCGGATTATCTTGTCCATGATTCGGACAAAGCATTAACTTGATAGGTCGAAGGGGAAATGAATTGACACCGGCCAACCATATGGCCGCTTTGACAACAATTTTCGCAAAACGAGAACTTGAGAATTCTGTGAAAATGAAGGATTCTTATTCTTTTGATTTAGAGACGTGGTAAGAGCAGCCATCTGCTGTTTCAGCATGGCGATTTCATTTTATTTGTTCACCTCTTCGATCCTAGGAGGAGGAAGTGGTGCTTGAATAGCTTGATACGAGGGGGCATAGTTATATTTGGCAATATCCTCGAATAATGCCCACCCTCTTCGGGTGTTTTCTTCGGGAATGCCCCACCGGAAGAACGTTGACCATGCTCTTAGTGAGCTCGGTCAAGCCGCTCGAAAAACGTGTTGACTTTCCTCTCGCAAGTCCAAACCATGATGGGGGCATTTTCTAAGAAGAGCTTTGAATCTCTTCCAACAGTCGAAGAAAGACTCATTTTCCTTTTGATAGAAAGTGAAAATTTCACTTAGGCACTGGGCTGTCTTAGATGGAGGGAAGTATTGACTCAGAAACTCTTTCTCGAGTTCAGCCCAGGTGGTGATTGACTCTGCAGGGAGAGAGTTGTACCACTCTTTAGCCTCCCCTCTTAGGGAAAATGGAAATAATTTCAATTTTATTGCATCCTCACTAACTCCCTGAATGCGAGTCGTACCACATATTTCCAAAAATGTGTGTACGTGAGTATGAGGATTTTCAGACTGAAAACCATGGAAGATAGATGCATGTTGCATCATTTGGATGAGACCAGGTTTAAGTTCGAAAGTTGGTGCATTAATGGCGGGTAAAACGATTGCCGGGTTGACCTTGACTTCACCAGGCATGGCGTAGTCAGCCAACGTATGTCTATCGTCTGCAGCCATTATGACTATTTCTTCGATCTCCTCAGCCAGACGTTCCTCAAGATCCTGATCGGCCGTGTTCCCTTCGTCAGGAAGAACCGCAGGACGGACTCTTCGCCTATTTGGTCTGACTATGGTTCGCTCGAGGTCAGGGGTGTAAAGCAGTGGACCTTTCTGACTCTGAGTTTGCATAAACCAATTCGAACACCAACACCTAAATCACGAGGTTTCGGGGTTTTTTTTATTCCTTATGCTTCCGCAGAGTGGGATTCACCGAGAATCCATCACCCAACCTCGACGATTGAATTAAATTTTTATTTTTATTTTTATTTTATTTTTTTAAACCTAACTACGAAAGATCAAAAACAGAAAAACAGAAAAATTAAAACAAACTAGACAACCTTTTCGAGTCCCCGGCAACGGCGCCAAAAACTTGTCTCGGATTTTATCAATGAAAAGTAACAAGTAATAAATTTATAAATCCGGTATACCCCAAGTGCAGGGATCGTAGTATAGCGATTAAAAACCGGAGTCGATCCACAGGGAATCGAGGTTGGTCTAGTTCTTAATTTTTCTAAAAGTGTCACGAAAAATAAAAACTAAAAAAACGAAAACAAATAACTGGACAGAGGGTTGTCAATCCAAAGCCAGGAAAGATAATTACGAACCGAACTAACTAAGTTGTTCCTATTTTATAACTAAAACTAAAATAAACTTACTACGGTTACTACGATGAAAACGATGCAAAACAGCACAACCGATTTTTCTCAATTAATTTAACAATGAACAAGCAATGATCCACCAATTCCCGCAACCCTCAATTTCGACTCTAGATTATCTTGTGGTGATTTAACGAAAATTGTGATTCACCTATCGAAGGTATGAACTCCTAATCTCTTAGAAAAGTTCGCCTATCAATCTTTTATCTTTCGATTTTAAAGATTAACGCTTTCATAACAAAGGTGTGAAATCTCTCAATTTCGCAATCTAGATATTCAACCTAACAACTCTCGTTAATTAGATTAAAGATCCAAATTTTACTATGGTGATCTAAAGTTTAACAACGACTCTCGTCAAACGTTAAACATCAAACAGCAACCATCTCTCGATTTAAATTGCATAATCAATAAGAACAAAATAAAGATACAAACTTTGATAAAAACTCACAAAACAATCCAAAAGTCGAAATCGAGATGTTGCTAAGAATCGGTTTCACAAGGCTTGTTCCAACGTGCTTTAGCCTCTCATCATCGTATGATTGCTTGAAATCATTTCAGATTACAACTGTTGATTCGGAGACCGTATTCTCCGGAAACAGTTACGACTTTAACAACAACGATCTTCCGATAATTTCCCGAGCATTACAACGATACTACGGTATTATTATTTTTTTATACATATATATATAAGTATATAAGTATATATATATGTATATAAGTATATAAGTATATATAGATCTATATATATATATATATATATATATATATATATATATATATATATATATATATATATATATATAACACTAAAAAGAAATAAAACAAGAACAATGAAAGGAAATTAGATATATATATATATATATATATATATATATATACTACAAAAAAAAAATAAAACAAGAACGAGAAAAGAAAATGAAAATGGCCGAAAAAACGAGGGCAAGGATTCTTTGAAGTTGAGCCTATTTATAGGGAAATTTGCCAAGGCCGGATCGATCCGGGAAAGGGCCGGATCGATCCGGTGTAATCATTGCAAATCCTAACTGATTCTATCCAAATCTTCGGATGATTTGATATATATTGGATTAAAACTTCTAAAATTCATATCTTGAGTTGTAGACCTCCAAAAATTGCAAACGAAATGCCACAATTACGGTCTCGAGAAACTCTACAACTTTCATGAAGGACTCTTCTTCAGAAAACATCTTCTTGAGTACCTCGTGTTCCTCCGAGCGTTTTTGCGACATTTTTACGAAATTGAATCAATTAGCCACTTGACCACCATTTGAGTTGTAGGTGTCCGATTGACTTGATTCAAAATCCATTGGAAATCTTTCTTGAAGATATACAACTTTTATTAAGGAAACTTCTTCAGAAAATGTCGTTTTGATGAGCCATTTCCATTACGTGTCGTTTTACGACATTTTACTCATACGAATCGATTAGCCACTTGACCATAACTTGAGTTGTAGAACTCCAATTGACGTGATTCAAAGTGCGTTGGAAAGCTTATGTGAAGATCTACAACTTTCATTAAGAAGTCATCCCCTGAAAATGTCTCTAAGCTGGGTCAAATCTCCGTCGAAAATATGTAACGATTCAAGTACTTAGGAAAAACGACCCAATTGAACTCGTAAGCTTGTGGCACCTTCTTCTAACCCTCTAAACACATCTTTTAGACTCAAAACATGTCGTTACGTGGAATCTTGGTCAATGTATAATCCTGCAATGAACCACCAAAATACCAAACGTAAATCCGACACGACACTCCGGTTACTAAACCGGTACAAAAACTAGTAAAAACACATAAAAACACGATATTTTATATAAGACTTACTATTTATATAATTAGATAAAACCTATAAATTAATGACTTGATTTGATACATAAATGCTCAAAATGGTATCAAAAGTGGGGTGAAATGTTATAATAATAACAGTGAATTTTTCCGTCATCATCCAGAATCCCTGGACGGGCGTCCAGCCACCGCCTTTGCTGAAACCGACCTAAACACTTATAAATAGACGCGTTTTACGCAACCCTAAGGAACACAATTCGATCCCTGGCCGCCCCGGGCCCTTTGGGGCGCCTAGCTGCGTTTTCCCACCATCATAAACATCTTTTTATCTTCCTTTTTATTTATATGATTTGTATTCCAACGATGGATAGAGGCTAAGCGTTTTGAACAAGCTTGTGAAGCCGATCGAGCATCAACTTGATTTCTTCTTTGGATTTGTTTTGTGAGTTTTATTAAAGCTTGTATCTTTATTATGCTTTTATATTGATTATGCAATTATATCGATGGATTGTTGCTTATTGATGTTTAATGTTGATGAGAATCGTTGTTAGACCTAGATCACCGTAGTAAAGATTAGATTTTTAACCTAAAAATAACGAGAGTTGCTAGGTTAAATTTCTAGGTTGCTAGATTGAGAAATCTTACACCTTTGTTTTGGAAGCGTTAATCTTTAAGATCGAGAGATGAGAGATTAATAGGCGAATTATCTACGAGAGTAGGAATTCATACCTTTGATAGGTGAACCACATCTTTATTAAATCTTCACTAAACGATCTAGGGTAGAAATTGAGAGTTGCGAGATAGGTGGATCATAGCTTGTTCTTCGTTAAAATTAACTGAAATCATCTTTGTGCCTTGTTCTTCGTTGTTATCTTAGGAGTTTGTTTTCTTTTTAGTTTATAGTTTAGATTTCGTTTCCGCTTTTATCCTTCCTGGCTTTGGACTGACAATCCTCTGTCCAGTTTATTTTATCGTTTTAGGTTTTAATAATAATAGTAACAATCTTAGGAAAATTAATGAACTAGATACCCCGATTCCCTGTGACCGACTCCGGTATTAATCGCTGTACTACGATCCCTACACTTGGGGAATACCGGATTTATAAATTTTATTACTTGTTTGCTTTGTTAGATAAAATCCGTGACACTATACGATCCATACCTTGGTAGGGGGAGTGAAGAGAAAGTAAATTGAGTTCCTGTGTCATATGATGAGAGGCACCACTATCAAGCATCCAAGTAGCAGAAGGATCAGAGTACTGCAGAGTAGAGCTGGAAGGAGCAGTTTGGGCAACATGGGCATGGGGCGGCTGAGGGGGCCGAGGGGTTCCTTGGTTGCGGGGTGGATGTGGAAGATTATTGTAGAGAGGATAAGCGGTGCAACGAGTGGCAACATGACCCTGGAGACCACAGATTTGGCAGAAGCCTTGATAGCCTTTGGAGTTGAGGTAACTCATTCTGCCCTTGGTATGTTACTTACGCAGACCAGGTACACACGTGAGCTTCTTTCTCAGGTTCACATGGAGGACTCTAAGGCAGTTTCCACGCCTATGCCAGCTGATGCCTTTTCCGGTGATCCCATTGTTTCTCCTCCTTATTCCGATCCGACTCAGTATCGTCAGGTTTTGGGTGCCTTGCAGTACTTATGTTTTACGAGAGTTGATATTCGGTTGCGGTTAATAAGCTCTCCCGAGTTATGCATGCACCGACAGAGTATCATTGGATGCTTGTCAAACGTCTTCTGCATTATTTGTCTAGCACTCCTACTATGGGTTTACAGTTATATCGGGATTCTCCTCTGGCCTTGCATGCGTTTTCGGATTCTGATTGGGCAGGTAACAGGGACGCTGGCTATCGCGACCCCGTGTCCTCTGAGTATGTGCCAGGTTACACTTCCACTTCTGCTTATATTGTCTTCTTGGGCAAAAATGCCATTTCCTAGAGCTCCAAGAAGCAACACTCAGTTTCTCGTTCTTCCACCGAAGCTGAGTACCGGTGTGTTGCAGATACGGCCGCCGAAGTTGCCTGGCTGACTTATCTGCTTGCTGATCTCGGTTTTACCGTTACCTCCACGCCAGTGATTTTTTGTGACAATTTAAGAGCGCTTCGTCTCAGTGCCAACCCGGTTTTTCACTCACGCATGAAGCACGTGGCCATTGACTATCACTTTATTCGTGAGCATGTTGAGCGTGGTCTTGTTCGTGTTGCTCGTGTCGCTGCTGCAGACCAGCTGGCCGATGTTCTCACCAAGCCCTTGCCACGGTTATCTTTTTCTTCACTTGTTTCCAAGCTTGGACTTCGCTCAACTCCGTCCGCTTGAGGGAGCGTATTAGATTATATTATTTACATTATTTTGTATTTTACGATTATAGCCTTGTTGGCTCTCTATATAAACCTATTATACACACATTATTCCCTAATGACAATTAGTTTGTTATTCAATATTATCTATCAAATCCCTAAATCTAGCAATAGGTTGTGAGATCAAATTGATATTTCTCCTCGTTTGATTTTTGGTATCGTTTAATTCTCTCGTTTTAATCGAATTAGAATTAGAAAATCAATCCAATTTCCACTGCAAGGTTTTTAGGTTAATTGTCTAGTTCATCACCAAAATTTACACCAAGACGGTTGTTTAGGTGAGATTAAAAGTGTAAACGATAAATTTCTGCCGGATCGCCTCCCGTAGGAATCAGTATTGTGAGAGTTAAGCATTCTACAGTTAAAATTAGACCGGTTGGCTTAATACCTTGAAATTAGGTTTTTCTGCTAGTTAATGCTGTCGGTTCACCAACTTCTAGCGGTCGTTAGGAGTGTGATTCCGATTAAGGGATAATTAGTGGCGGTTGTCCTACTTATCAACCGTAGGAAAAAGCGGTGATTCGTAGTTGCGGTTAGCTAAAACCAATTTATCAAAATTTAAATGAGTTATTTTTGCATCAATGATCGATTGCGTTGATTTAGGGAGGGAACATTGGCTTTAGCTGGATTCGTCTCAACTTGATTTTTCCTTACTTATTTGCTCTATTCTGCTTTTAATTTTTTCCGTCAGTATTTCATTCTGCATACTTTGTGAATTTATACTTAATTTTAAAGTCATCCTACACAACTTGTTTTTATCACTATTCTAAAAAGAAATAATCAATTGTTCCTCGCGGGATCGACTCCTTCTCGACCTGCACTAGTTGTAAGGTGAAGGGAAATAATTTTGGTGGGTTAACGACACACCACCCCACACTCTTAAATGTATAAGAAATAGAGTAGCTCATTTACTTCAACCAATTGGTTTTAGTACAACGGTAAGCGCTTGATATTAACATTTTCTTATGAAATGATTTAAAATGGGATTTATTGTTAATAAAAGACTACTTGAAACTAGAAATATGTAAACAAGACAGTGAAATTTTTTGTTTGGTAAAAAAGAGAAGCGTTTATTTCACAACAATTTAAATTCTCTCATATTTAATTACAAAAATAAATATATCTTTAAATCTGAACGTCAACAAATCATAATTTCACCACGTTTTTCATTTTTTCACTCTCTTTCTTAAACATCCCATTTGATAATTTTCGATGTCATTTCGAGGTCATTTTTGTAATAAAAAAAACAATGAAACAGTGGAATGATGAATTTGATGTCAATTCCACTATACCGAACAATGGATTTAGGGTAACTAACAGTGGAATTGTCACCCAATTTGTATTTCCACTGTAATGATTCATTTTTTTTTCTCTTATATGTCTTTTATTCCCACACCTCTTTAAAATGATACAATACTCTCATTTATATATGAGATAAATAACCTAACAAATGAATTCAATTCAAAATAAATAAAATCTATATTATCTTAACCAAATATATATATATATATATATATATATATATATATATATATATATATATATATAAATAAATAAATAAGAGCTGATTTAACCCAATTACCCATAATTTGAACCCAAACCCGTAAAATAACCCACGCCTACAAAAACAAAAACCAAAAAGAGGAACCAGCTGTAAAATAAAATAAAATAATAACAACAATAATTCGCTGGTAAAACAGCGTTGAAAAAAAAACGCTGATACAATGCAGATACGGTGGTTTGTTTACAGATATAGCTTGTTTACAAATATATTAGTTGGGTATATATTTTCAATTTTTTTTTTTAAAAATGCAGATACGGTGGTTCCAAAAACAAAAAAAAAGTGTTATTTGTTTATAAGGACGTGTTTTGGGACTTAATTAGGCACTTAGGACACATTTAAAAGATCATTAGTTATAAGGACGGATTTCATTTATGTTTCCAATTTTGCCCTTTGTGCATATAACGTCCGGACGATTCAATTCTTCAAATCTAAAAATATCTCTTCCTGCTTCTTCCTTTCCTCTATCATTTGATATCTTCTTCTGTGTACGGCGGTGGCGATAGAGGATATGGAGGACGCCGTGAGGGTGGAGGCGGTGGTGGTTATGGTGGTAGACGTGAAGGTGGAGGCGGTGGTGGTTATGGTGGTAGACGTGAAGGTGGAGACGGTGGTGGTTATGGTGGTAGACGTGAAGGTGGAGACGGTGGACACGGTGGTGGTGGTGGATATGGTGGACGCCGGCGATTCAGAAGGTAGAAGGTGGAAGCTGGAGGAATTAGAAATCACCAATAATCCAGAAGCCGAATTTGTTGTCTCTGTTTTTGATTGATGTTTAGTTTGAGTAGCTTTGCTTTTGATCTAATCATAGTGCGGTTTCTTGTTTATTTTTCAAGTTTGTTGTCTCTCGCTTCGGTACCGCAAAATCTGTTCTTTTTCCGAAAGCCTGCAGCTAATGGGATTTGTATAAAAACTGTTATAAAACGGATGGAGATAACTTCAGATGCAAGAAACAGAAACAGAAGCAATCAAACATAAACAATCAAAGGAGATAACGAAACAAGAAGAACACAGATTTAACGTGGAAAACCTCTCAGTGGGAGAGGTAAAAAACCACGGGCAGAAAAGAGATATTTTATTATGCACTGAATTTTGCTGATTTCAACACACGCAGATAATGAGACAACAACTGTATTTATAGGCACAAATCCCTAAACCCTAGCCGCCAGGAATCTTTGTCTGATCTGCCATAAATACCCTTACACGTGTCCTCCTTTTAATGACACCGTATAGGCTCGTCACATAACGAAATTAACGTATGTGGGACCCCGCTCGTATCCAAGTACTCGCGGACTATCACCCTGCTGATAGTCACCCTGCTGACAAAAGCTCAGTAGACTCCACCTTACTGATGCACAGAATTGAATACACTTCTCAGCTGACCATCACTCAGCTGAGTCTTCAGATTGGTTCCACAAAAAATGTAGAGTTTAAGTCACCTTACTGACAAATCTCCACCTTGACTTCAACTCTCCCTAGAGTCAAACAGATTGCATAACCAGATGTACTTGTACCAGATGCATTCGTCAATGCCAGACGTACTTGTACCAGACTATCTCCACAAAGATCCGCTCCACCGATCCGCCCTCGCAAAGTTTCCGAAACGCATTATAAGCTTTGAATATTCGGTAAGTCCAGGCAAAGTGAAACTTACTCGTCGAACTGGTTTAGTGAACATATCGCCAGGATTCTCCTTTGTGCCAATCTTCTTCACCACAACCCTCTTCTCATTCCTCAAGAAATGATACCGACATCAATATGCTTGGTCCTCTCATGATGAACTCGATCTTTGGATAAACATATTGCACTAAGATCGTCACAATATATATCAGCCTGATCCTGATGCAACCCCAAATCACTGACTAGCCCCTTCAACCAGATACCCTCCTTAGCTGCTTCAGTAAGAGCCATATATTCTGCTTCAGTAGTTGATAAGGCTACTGTAGCCTGAAGAGTAGCTTTCCAGCTGACTACTGCATTTCCCAATGTAAACACATAACCAGTCATTGATTTTCTACTGTCAACATCACCTGCATAATCAGCATCACAGTAGCCTGTGATCAGACCAGTATCACCTCCATAAATGAGACCAACATCAGCTGTACCTCTCAGGTACCTGAATATCCTTTTAACAGCCTTTCCGTGTTCCTTTCCGGTTGAGCCATAAACCCGCCGACAACACCGACCGCCCGAGCCGATCGTGCCTAGTGCACACCATGGCATACATCGGTATCGCCAACCGCACTAGCATAGGGAACTTTAGACATATACTCCTTCTCTTCACCGACCGTGAAGCATAAACGACAAATGAACATTTGATGCCATAGGAGTATCTATTGGTTTTGCACGGACATCCCAAACTTGGCCAATATCTTCTCGCACATAACCCCGCCGAGACAAGAACAACTTCTTTTGACTTCTATCTCTCCGGATCTCCATCCCCAAGATTTTCTTGGTCGCACCCAAATCCTTCATTTCAAATTCAAAGCACTAAGAAGGTTCTTCGATTTTGAACATCGACTTTCTTGTCTTTGCGGCTATCGGCATGTCATCCACATACGGGACAAGATAGATATATGATCCATCTTTCGAGCGGATCGAAGTAAACACAACAAATCATATGGACTTCGTTGTAACCCCGTCGAAGCATGAAACTGTCAAACCTTTTATACCACCGCCTTGGAGCTTGCTTCAAACCATACAATGATTTCTTCAACTTGCAAACATAATTTTCCTTTCCGGGAACTTGAAAACCCTCGAGCCGTGTCATGTATATCTCCTTATCCACCTCACCATGTAGAAAAGCGGTTTTCACATCTAATTGCTCAAGTTCCGGATCCCGCCGTGCCACCATTGCTAGTAACACCCTGATTGAAGTGTGTCTGACCACTGGTGAAAATATTTCATCAAAGTCAACCCCTTCCTTTTGACTGAATCCTCTTGCAACCAAACGTGCCTTATACCTGACCCCTTCTGCCTTTGTTATTCCTTCCTTTTTCTTGAAAATCCATTTGCAAGTCACAACTCCCTTGTCAGTAGGTTGTTTGACCAATTCCCAAGTCTGATTCTTCAATAATGACTCCATTTCATCTCCCATGGCAGCATGCCACTGAGATGCTTCTGTACATGTCACTGCTTCCCTGTAAGTAGTAGGTTCAGCAACCTCTACCTCTTCAGCAACTTGGAGTGCATATCCAGCCAAATCATCATATCCATATCTCCTTGGAGTTATCCCAACATTAGATCTTCTAGGCCTGCTGGCAGCTAGACTCTGCTGATCAATGTTTGTATGACGCCCTGCTGAGGTCTCGGCGGTCGGGCTCCGGATCGATTCTCGGTTCATTATCCGACCGCATATAGTGTTGATTTGGATCCACCGATTGTTGCATATCGGTAGACTCCACCGAAGCTCCACCTTGTTTCTCAACACTATCAGATTCAGCACTGGTTTCAGACTCAGTAGACCTCCCCACTGATGAGTTTAACATAGAATTTTCATCAAACACAACGTCCCTGCTGAGGATTACTCTGGACTCTGCTGATGACCAAATCCTATATCCTTTCACTCCATCACCATACCCCACAAACACTCCTTTCTTGGCTCTTGGCTCCAACTTCCCTTCACTAACATGATAGTAAGTTGTACTTCCAAAAACCCTTAGAACTGAGTAGTCAGCAGGCTTGCCTGACCACATCTCAAATGGTGTCTTGAGATTGATTCCTGTGTGAGGGCTCCTGTTGATTAAGTAGCAAGCTGTCTTAACAGCCTCTGCCCAAAATCTCCTTGATAAACCAGCTTGAGAAAGCATACATCTTGCCCTCTCCAGAAGAGTTTGATTCATCCTTTCAGCTACACCATTCTGCTGAGGTGTATTCCTTACAGTATGATGTCTGGCAATACCCTCAGCTGCACAAAATGAATCAAAATCCGTCCGGCGAAATTCCGGACCATTATCTCGTACGAAGCTTCTTGATTTTCTTGCCTAACCGATTCTCCACTAGGGCCTTCCACTTGCTTGAAGTTATTGAATGCATCACTTTTGTTCTTCATCATCACCACCCAAGTCATCCTTGAATAGTCATCTATGAATGACACAAAATATCTGTGACCACCCAATGACTCAACTTTTGATGGACCCTGCTGATCTGAATGGATATAATCAAGTGATGCCTTTGTATTGTACAACCCCGCCGAGAATTTACTTCTATGCAACTTCCCAAACACACCCCGTTCACAAAAGTCCGATTCTTGACCTTATATCCCCCAAGAAAACTCTTGAAGAAAGAACCCGCATACCCCTTTCACCCATGTGACCAAGTCTCATGTGCCACACCGAGTCCGTCGAGACCGGTGAACTGGCGAGGATGCAACAAAGGCGAGTGCAGGATACGGATAGATCCTTGTAATATATACAAGGTTCCCTCTTGATGCCTTTGAGGACCACAACCGAATCTTTGAAGACATTCACCGTCCACCTTCACCCTTGAAATTGAACCCCTTGTGTCCAAGTAGACTAAGAGATACCAAATTCTTGGTCATCTCGTGGAACATGTCTTACATCTTTCGGTGTACAAAATTTACCATCCTATGTCCTTAACTTTACTGAGCCAATTCCCACAACTTTGCAAACCTTGCTGTTGGCCATATAGATTTGACCACCATCTATCTGCTCATAAGTAGAAAACCACTCCATGTTTGGACAAATATGGTAGGATGCTCCGAATCAAGTATCCACACATCATTATGGTGTGTAGAGTCCCCCGCAACTAGAACCGGATCCTCATCGATTGCTCGGTAGCCAAAGCTGCCGTGCCGAATTGCCTTCCCGTTGTTTCTTCTTCCTTGGACAATTGGACTTCCAATGTCCCCGCTCCTTACGGTAATTACGGACATCGGTAGACTTAGGACCTTTGGACACCGACTTTTTTTCTTCTTCTCGTCCATATCCTTTTCCACTATTGCTTTGCTTGGCTACTAGCCCAAGAAATGGATCGTCCGTACCAAAACCTTGTGTCTAAGCTCCCTGGCATGTAAGGCGGACCTTACATCCTCCAAAGCTACTTGTATCCTTTCCAACTATGAAAGATCGCACAAAGTTTTCATATGATGCCGGTAGTGACACCAACGGGATTAGGGCTGCATCTTCATCTTCAATTTTAACATCAATATTCCTCAAATCAAGCAATATTGTGTTCAAATGTCCGGATGTTCCCTCGGTGGACTCCTTCATGCATCTTCAAACCGAACAACCTCTCGTTTCAATAATAACTTGTTGGTCGGTGACTTGGTCATATACGAGGCTTTCAAGCTTTTTCCACAACTTGGTGCGGTGTCTTCCTCGGCAACCTCGGTGATAACATCATCGATAAGCACAACATGATGGTTGAATGTGCTTTCTCTTCCAGATTGGCATAATCCGCTCCTTTGTATTTGGTTTGTCAGATAAAGGATTCCACAAACCCTGCTGTTTCAACAATGCACGCATCTTGATTTGCCACAGACCAAAACTGTTCCTTCCTGTAAATTTATCGATTTTTACGTTTACTGCTGACATCTTTTCTTGCTAAAGATCACAACTTTATCACAGATCCTAGCACCTTGCTGAAGGCCTTGGTGAAGATGAAGTTGATCGTACAGATTGTTTTCTCCGAACCTTTTCTCTTGATACCACTTGTTATAAAACGGATGGAGATAACTTCAGATGCAAGAAACAGAAACAGAAGCAATCAAACATAAACAATCAAAGGAGATAACGAAACAAGAAGAACACGAGATTTAACGTGGAAAACCTCTCGGTGGGAGAGGTAAAAAACCACGGGCGTAAAAGAGATATTTTATTATGCACCGAATTTTGCTTGATTTCAACACACGCGAGATAATGAGACAACAAGCGTATTTATAGGCACAAATCCCTAAACCCTAGCCGCCGGGAATCTTTGTCAGTCCGCCATAAATACCCTTACACGTGTCCTCCTTTTAATGACACCGTATAGCGTCACATAACGTAATTAACGGATGTGGGACCCCGCTTGTATCCAAGTACTCGCGGACTATCACCCCGCGATAGTCACCCCGTCGACAAAAGCTCGGACTCCACCCTACCGATGCACGAAATTGAATACACTTCTCGGTGACCATCACTCACCTGAGTCTTCAGATTGGTTCCACCAAAAATGTAGAGTTTAAGTCACCTTACTGACAAAAACATTTCTCTACACTTATCAAACTGTCGTCTGAATCTTGAGGCGATGACGAAGAATCATTATTGGTCTAAAATCTGAAAACAGAAATCCCAGATTGTTCATATGATGATTTTATTGTGTGGTGATCGAATTCGGTAAATTCATGTAACGTTCAGTAGCATAGAAAGCCGAAGCAGGTGAACCAATTCGACTGATTATTGTGTTTGCAGTAATAGCATTTGGCCAACAATTTTTCTCGCTTCCCCATGTTGGAGGGATGCTCTGCAAATGCTTCAAGAAATTCAAAGATAAAAAATTTTTGGGATTTCGTTCTGGGCTGTTGATAATTTGGACATGCATATCTATCTTTATTATAGCACTGAACGACGTCTTTATGGATGAATTCAATCAGATGAGTATGAAGATGTATTGCAAAAGAAAAAAGGACAATGAGGTAACATCAAGGTTTCTTTGAGTTCATTTATATGCTACTCCCTCGATTATTCCTTTTAATACACATGTCCAAAACATAAAATAACATCTAAGAAATGTTTGGTTTATAAGTTTGACCTGCTATACACATTAATTCATACCTTCTGTACTAAATGTTTGGTTTAATTTTGTAACTAATTTGGCCAAATTGTTTATAAGTTTAGCATTCAGTTCGGTTGTTTTCAGCTCTGCGATTTGTTTAAACAAAGAAGCATCATATATGTGCCAAATGTTCACGTCGGGTGTTTTGGTATGATTATGAAAGGCTTTGGATGATGTTTTATTTTTTCCTTTCTTTTTTTGAGTAATGATCCGGACACAACCGTTGTGACACAACGAGTGTCACATCGTGTATCGACACCGTTGATCATGATGTAATAATGATCAATTAGTTTAACATGCATCACCTTGAAACAAAGAAAGAAAAGCTATACGTTGATGGTGGGCTTGTGTATGATTTGGAATAAAATTGATGCGGTTATATGGATGTCACTGCATTTACAGTTAGAGAATTGATGCAGTGACATCGATGTCAATGCATATGTCACTGCATATACAATTTACAAAGTTTTTGTTTTTGCAATTTGGGTGTTGATGTCACTTCATAAAATGTTGGTGTTATTGTGTGTTATTCGATACTCCCTAGGGCTCGAACTCGAATCGACTAAAAAATTTCGGGCTCGATTGAGCCATAAAAGGGCAACATCGAACTCGACCGAGCTATTATCAATCATTGAAATCTGCAACCTTGATATTGACCGAGCTTGTTCCATCTTTGTTTGTTTAGTTTCGGGGATTAAGGTTTGATTGGTAGCGAGAAGACATTTCTTGTTTGTTTGAATTGGTTAAAGATTTGTTGTTGCACAATTTTATGTTTAATAAAAGGTATTGTGCTTTACATTTTTAGTCTCTTTTGCCTAAACTTAGTGCTAAGAAGCTGATCATTGTGTTTGAGAAAAGTTAGTAACTTTGTAAATAAACATAATAATTGTATCTTCTTGTCATTATAGGTTCAAATGTGACTGGTTATGTGAATATGGTTGGTGATTATGAAAGGCTTTGGATGATGTTTTATTTTTTCCTTTTTTTTATGCTTTGGATGAAAGTCTGTGAATTGGCTGAATCCTCTACTACTTGCAAATCCTGCTATTGTTTGCTGCACCTACTACTTTTAGATTACTTGCTGAGTCTTGTTGCATTGCCCTTGATAACCTGTTTTGTATCTTCTGTTGAATGCTCTGTAATAGCAATAGGCATTAGTTTTAGAGTACTAAACATTGTATTCAGTTAGTAAGATCCAGGTCTTATAATCTGGTTTCAATCTGATTATCTCTCTTGAATCTTCACTGATAGTTCAGTCTTGATCCTCTGTCTTTAGTGTTGTATCAGATTTGATCCCTGCTGTAATTTTCATAAATCTGTTGCATTGTGTAATCTTTTAATGTACTGAGTTTTCTATAATCTTGTAATAGCACCGTTCTACTTTGTATCATTTTTTTGGAACCTGCTGAGTATTTTTCTGAATTAATACATCACTGCATTTGCTGAATCTGAAACTTAAACTTTTGTGTATTAGTTGATGTCACTGCATAAATTATTGATGTCACGACATAAAATGCCGATGTCACTGCATAAATTGCCGATGTCACTGCATATAATGTTGATGTCACTGCATATCTGATTGCCGATGTCACTGCATAAATTGTTGATGTCACGCATATATGATTGCCGATGTTACTGCATAAAATGTTGATATCACTGCATATATGATTGCCGATGTAACTGCATAAAAAATATGAATTAAGGTGAAAGATTTATGTTGATCGTAGTTTTATATCAAAAAATATAACCATTTGAAGTCGATTTTATGAAGAAAATAAATCGATTTTGTGAAATTAAGTCGGAAAAATATCAAATGTCATCACGGTGTTGTTTTATCAAATGTCATTGCATCTCGATGGTCTTTGCATCGCGGTGTCTCTACATCGGGGGTGGCCACTTCATCGCGGTGTCTCTGCAACGGGGTGGCCACTGCATCGCGATGTCTCTACATATATGATTGCCGATGTCAATACATAAATTGTTCATGTCATTAATAGATGATTGCTGATGTCACTGCATAAAATGTTGATGTCAGTGCATATCTGATTGCCGATGTCACTGCATAAATTGTTGATGTCACGCATATATGATCGCCGATGTCACTGCATATATGATTGTGGATGTCACTTCATATATGATTGTCGATATCAATGCATCGCGGTGGTTAGTGCATCGCGGTGGTCAATACATCGGGTGGTCACTGCATTACGGTGGTCAATGAGTCGGGGTGGTCAATGCATCACGGTGGTCAATGGAAAAAAGAAAAAATAAACTTTCACCGTCCGAAAAAAAAAAAAAAAAAAAAAAACCAACCTATTTCAGCGTCCAGGAAGAAAGTTAAAAAATAAAAATAAATAAAACCAAACAAATTACAACAACAGCAGCGTGACATTCAAATAAAATAATAATAAAAATAAAAACATTCAGCGTGTGATGCCCGCCTTTTTATTTTTTGTTTTTTTTCCAAATTAAGGGTATTTTGGTCTATGTATCTAATTTATGTCCTTATAACTAAGTGTTTGTTTTGAGTGTCTTTTTTGCCTAATTAATTCCAATATGTGTCCTTTTGGATAATTGTCCTAAAAAAAAGGAAAAGTACCAAATAAAAAGAAAAAATAACCTAAAAAAATAAAAAATCTATATATATATATATATATATATATATATATATATATATATATATATACATATATACATATATATATATAAAATATATAGAGGAAGGGATTTATATGACCCGTTTTATATATCAAAGAGAAAAAAAACATATATATCAACGAATAATTATGAAATTAATGCAAAATTTTTGAAATAAATGTCCTGCGTTATTTTTATTTTGAAATGAATGTCCAATCTACCAAAATCTCCACGTTCACTCCCAAATGAATCATTATTAAATTAATGCAAATTTTTTTAAAAATGTCCTCCTTTATTTTTATTTTCAAATGAATGTCCAAACTATTAAAATCTCCACGTTCCTGTTTTTCTAATTTGTTTGTGCTTTTATTTGACCATTATATGTAGATTTCATTCCAATGTTTTGATTTTCATTTCAATGTTTTGCTGAGGTGGGAAATTGTGTCATTTTGAAGCTTTGGCTCGGGTAATTATTTTTAGCATGAATCGATTTTTGTTTACTTTCTTGAAATTTTGATCTTGATTAGTTTTTTTCCATGCACAATCAATGTTGTTAATTTTTTTCTCCGAAGAACTCGATTCTTGATTCTTGATGCTCTACTGCTTTGTTTGTTCGTATGATGGATGCCGAATGGATTGGTTGATCATGTCGATCATAAATGGATGTACTCTTGAAACTCATGCTTCTATTTCAACCAATCTGTTTATTTTATCACTGATTTTACTTTATTATTTCTAGAGCAGATGGAGGTATGTGCATTCGATCAGAACATGAGACAATAAAAGAGCGAGATACTTCTTATTCACTCGCCAGGGAGGCTTCGGCATGTTCTTGCTTTGGATTGACGATTGATATATTCTTCGGGTATGTATGTCGGTTGATAGTATTGCTCGGCTAATCCTAACATCCAACAGATTGGATTAAGTGAAGAGTTGCATCTGATGTGGTTTATATAAATTACAAAAAGATTATTTTGTTACTCTTCTACCTCTGGTATTTATCATATCCGAGACTTTGAATTTTGCAGTTCCTACCTTAATTCTCTCGGCCATTATAGTTTTTATTTTCTATTTCATTGATAGAATCTTATAGAGTTTTTTATCTCAACAAAATTTACTTATAAATTTGAGTTGATTAGCGAAAGAATCTTGCTTTATTTTCTAGCTATGCGATTTGCAAATTTCAATTGCATTTATTTGAACAGATGTCTTCCTTTCATGTTGAATGCTGTTTCATTAGATTTTATCATGCATGATTCATGTTTATTCAACCTCAATTGATCTCATTGTATTTTTGTCTATGTTTTTTTAATGGGTTTGACATTCTTGATTGTTAGGTTTTGGATATTAATTTCAGATGTCCAGTGACACAAAAAACTCATTCTCATTGTATTATATTGTTTTTAGTAAATATATCTATAATTGGGAATGATACTGCTTACGACACTTTCATTCTTATTATTTTCAGGTCTTTGGTTCTATTAGGCACTGAATATTGAACTGAGTCGGGACTGAGGTATGAATGAATCTATGCCTAATGTTTTCGTAATTTTTCGCATGTAAGAATAGCACAATTTTTTTTGTTTTGCTACTATTATTTTTTCGACATGTGTGCTTGCCTAATGGTTGTGTTTAGTTTCATTAGCGGTTGCGGTTGCGATTGCGGTATGCAGATAGAAGTGTGACATTGACATCGTTTTTAGAAGGAACAGAGAATGAATGCATAATAATGACAGTTTCGGTATGGTTATAAAGATTTTAATGAAAGATATGATCTGTTGTTTGTGATTAGCTATTATATTGTTTTAACATATTTGATGTAAGCCTGTAACATGTCTTTTTTTTTAAGAAAATTAGAATTGTAGAAGAAAAAGGTGTGAAATAATACGCATTGTGTATGTAGATAGTAATATTAATGTGATTTCTTTTAGGGAAAGGAGAAGGATATTTTTATTCGGGGCGGCGATGAAATCGAACCCTGGTTCCCGGGAATCGCAATGGCCTGTACCACTAGGACTAGGATGGATCTGATTCCCAATTTACTGTGACCCAAGTCTTCATGAAAAATAGGCCTGATGGAATCAATCTACGGCAATTTATTCACATTATCTTATTGTCTATTGTTATGAATATGATTCGGGAGCTTTTTGGTTTCTGATTTGGTAGTGGAAATCTTTTTTATGAGAGCTTAATTAATTAGGTGCCGTGCTTCTTCTTCTACTGATGTGGTTTGCTTTTCAGGAGTCACTTTGTGTTCGACATATTCATGACTGTGACAATTGTACAACAGGACAGACACCATCCTTGCAGGCAAGGCATTTATTTTTGCTTCCTGGCTGACAGAGTGAGTACTAAAACTTAATGATACCCCTTTTTAAATTAGGATGTATAACTAATTTAAAATGGGTTTTTAAATTAGTGATAATTCTTAAAAAATGGTTAAACAAATGTATAACTATTATTTCTATTATTGTTTTAGTGGAGATATCATATAGATATTCAAGAAAGAGTACTGCGTTTGGGCCGGATGTGACCTCGGCATTGGCAATGTACCGGCTATATGTTATAGAGTTGTTCGTTTTGAAATCTCTTCAAACATATTCTTGATAGATGCTCGATCCTGATGGATTTCCTCCGGAGTGATTATGATGGGAAAAAAATATTCATGGGTGATTTGGATACATCATTTATTGTGATAAACAATTGGTTTTCACGGTGGTTATAGCTATTTCCAAATCAACCAAAGTTGCTATCTCGGATGTGTTAATGCAAGAATATTTCATTTTAAAATTATTTGCACCGGTGCAATGTAAGTCATAAACCCGTGCATAATGCACGGGAAATGAGAAAATAAGTACTAATTTTGAAGATCCGAGAGTTGCTATCTCGGATGTGTTTATGCACCGGTGGTTGGGATGAAGTCAAATTTTCAAATTATAGAGTTACAAATATTAAGATTTGATGAAATCTATAATTTTGATTCAAATTTGAAGAGAATAAATATCGGTCATTTCTGGACTTACATTGAACCGTGAAGTTGAGTGACAATTGTATTTTCTTTTTCCGAGAGATTTTATGGTGCAATGTTCGTAAGAAAATTGTGGCAAGTGGCAAGTGGTATATATCATAGCTTTTTATTTTTGCTCTTTTTCACATGATACATTTTTATCATATGCGAGACGTAAGAAATGAAAGGTGGTAATGTATGTCACTTGGTACAACCTTCATACAATGGTTGTATTGTAAATTGTCATTTCTCAATAGTAGATGTTATGGGGTTCATTAGCAAATCTCAGGCGAAGTGTGAAATTTCATTGTGCATTGTTTTAGTTCCAAACCTTTTTCCCGAACTACATATTTTCGCAGTAAGAATTATTCTGGCTAGATGGTTGATTGATATACCATGTTTTCAATTATTTCACATTTTTTTCATAGTTTATTTTATTTTATTGTTTGGGGGGAGGGGAAGGGGGCAGAGGAGGGGGTGGGGATTTTTTTATCAGGAGCATGGATGGGGATTCGAACCCAGTCAATATCAAGAAGTGCAATAGCTTTTAACATAATTTACATATAATGCTTAGTTTGATTCTTTTCCCTTTACTAACTTCGTCATGTTACTTCACGTGTAAGGAAGAATCGAGTATATCTCATTATGGGGAATCGGTGCTTCAAGCATTTTCCCTCTAATATCATCATGGGACTATGAACAAGTTATATTAGGATGCATTGGCGAATCCATTTTTTTAGGGTGGTTCATAATTTTTTTCAAAGTAAACTTTTTTTCACAGTCCAAAATATTCTTCTATATGATAAATACAGTGTTTTTTATAAGGTTTGTGGAACACAATTCGTATAATGTCCCTTTGCTCCTGATATAAAGTAGTTGAGTTATTTTTAGTTAACTATTCAAGTTTCGATATAAATAGATTTGTTTTACATTTATATCACCCGTGCATCATGCACGGGTTTTTGACTAGTAAAAATATATTAGAATAGTTTGTTTACAGATATAGTTTGAACATAGTTTTTGAACAATATTAACTACAATAATAATATAATATAGATAATTAAAAAAAGAAATAATATCAACAAAAAAATGCTGAAAAACAAAAGCTGATACAATGCAGATACGGTGGTTTGTTTACAGTTATAGTTTTTTTACAAGTATATTAGTTGCGTATAGATTTTCATCTTTTTTTAAAAATTTTAAATTTGGTGTAAACAAAACAAAATATAATTTTTTTTAAATTTGGTGTAAATATTATCTACAATAATTATATAATAATATAATAATAAAATATGCTTATATGGCTCTATATATATTCACATGATATTATTCATTTGCAGAATTTCAAATCAATTGCAATACAATCTACCTGTACTGTGAAATTTTGTTTACCCCGAATTTTTTTGCCCATGTTTTTTTTTTTCCGATTATTATTAACCATGAGTTCACTTCATTGTTGTTTGACATTTTATCTTTTTCGAATAGATGTCGTCATGCTTCGTGAGAAGGGTACCATATATAAAAGTAATTTATTCACTTATCAGCAGATCAAGGGTGGTGAGAAGAAGTATTCAAGAAAAAAAAATTATTATTTACATACATATTTTATTTTATTAGGACTGTAATAACTGAATTATGGTACTCGCTCCGTTCCATAATAACCGAGGCAATTGCCAAAAAGTTTTGTTCCAAAATAACTAAGGCAAAACATTTTCCAAAGCAGCATTTATTGCAAAATTTTCTACTTTACCCTTATTTAATAGTGCAAATTAGTTATAAGGCCGTTGTTAGAGAATTAATGATCATTTAGGACACTCCGAAATTTTATTTAGTTATAAGGACATTCTAATTTTATGAAGGAAACTTATTTAGTTATAAGGACATTCTAATTTCAAGTGGATAAAGAAGAAGAAGAAGGAAAAAAAGGAAGGAAGGAAGAAAGAAAAAAAAAAAAGATGAAGCGCTGGAGCTGATGTTTTTTTTTTGTTTTTTATTATTAGATGCAGTGACATTGATGTCTGAAACAGTTATATTAATGACTTATGCAGTGACATTGATGTCCGATGCAGTGATATTGATGAATGATGCAGGGACATTAAGTTAAACATTCAAGATCGTGTTAAAGAATTGAGGGATTCCACAATGAATCCAATTATCAGGAGGGCACAAACAACGTGTGGCCATTACAAGAGTCATAGTGAAGAGTCTTTGTAGTTTCACCAAACTTGTACTTCTATCCATATTAAAAGCTCCACATTTGGAGAAATGCAAAACAAGAGCGGGCCGATCGATGCGGTTGTTAGGTTTTATGCAAGTGACATTGACGACTTATGCAGTGACATTGATGACTTATGCAGTGACATCGATGTCTGAAGCAGTGACATTGATGACTTATGCAGTGACATCGATGTCTGAAGCAGTGACATTGATGACTGTATTTACAATTAGATAACTGGTGCAATGATATTGATGTCACCGCATATACAACTTGATACACACATTTGATAACTTTGTAAAGTAACTTTATTTCTTTGTTATCTTTAAATATTTGATTGATGTTGGTTTATTTGATTAGTGTTGGTTTAAATTTTCGATAACTTTGTAAAATAACTGTATTTCTTTTGTTTTTTTGGTTTAAATGCATATTTTTACAACCAAAGGTATGCATAAATTGTTACAATAACACGTCACTGCATAAATCGTTACAATAACACGTCACTGCATAATTCGATACAATAAGACATCACTGCATAGATCGCTACAATAAGAAGTCACTGCATAAATCGCTACAATGAGACGTCATTGCATAAATCGCTACAATGAGATGTCACTGATCAAGGTTGTCAATGGATCGCGGCGGTCAATACATCATGGTAGCCAATGAATCGCGGCGGTGAATGCATCGGGGTGGTTAATGGATCCTGGTGGCCAATGCATCCGGGTAGGTGGTCAATGCATGACGGTGATCAATACGTCAAGTCGATTTTTATGAAGAAAAAAATTGATTTTATGAAATTTATTCGGAAAAATATCAAATTTGATTCTAGAATAAAGAAGACGAAAAAATATGAATTTTAGTGAAAAAATTATGATGCCGAGTTTTAGATCAAAATATATGACATTTAGAATATGGTGAATTATATTTTAAAAAAAAACAAAAAAACCCAAGCACACAGTAAGGTTTTTTTTTTTGTTTTGTTATGTTTTTTTTTTATTACTTTGAACGCTTTTTTATTTTTCCTCCTCTTTTTTTTCCTTCTTCCTCCTTATCCACTTGAAATTAGAATGACCTTATAACTAAATAAGTTTTATTCTTAAAATTAGAATGACTAAATAAAATTTCGGAGTGTCATTCTATTACCCCTAATAAGTTGAAAATCGATCCTTTTAAATAATTGACCCTATTAAATAATATGGAGGATGTTTAAAAAGAAAATACTGCATTAATTGTATCATCGGGTTTTTTAGTCATTGAATTTAAAAAGGCATTGCATTAAATCACATTTTTAATAAACGTGTTTTTAGCAACTGTCTCAGTTAATTTGGAACGGATGGAGTAATGTCTTTATTGCAGGCACACTAATTACGGAGGATAATTGTGTGCATTAAAGGTAAATGAAAGCCCTTCAGTCCATTAAAGCTCTTCAAATGTTTTTTTAACTGCTACACAATTAACGCTCTGTTCAGATTTTTTACTCAACGCAAATTAAAGCAGTTTCATTTGACTTAAAAAATTAGTAAATGCAGTGACACGAACACGATTGATTTACTATTATATAGTCCACGAAAGTATTAAATCTTATTTTCGGATAATTACATGATTCAGCTTAGTAGTACTTTTTTTTTTTTTTGAGGAAAGCTTTGTACTTTCAACAAAAAAAAATAAAAAATGGAAGGTTTGTACTTATCGGCGTGACATTTTAGACTATTTGGATTATTGTCACTCCCCTTAACTTTTAAATAATGAAAATGATTAATACACAAAAAATGTATATAAAAAGCAGGCTTTAAAAAAAGACCCAGCAGTAATTTTTTTTCGTACGAGTTTTTAGATTTTTATTACGTAAAGGTATGGTATGAATCATTTTCTGTATACACATGGATATTTTCGGTGGCAAATAATCCAAAGTGTAAATGCATGCAGTTCACATTGCCAAATAATAATAAGAGTGATAACAATAATAATGATTCTCAAAATAATAATAATAATAATAATAATAATAATAATAATAATAATAATAATAATATGGTGACAAAGTTTGATTAGGACTATCAGTATTGTTTTTTTTTTTTAATAAACAAAACACATAATAATAATACAATTAAAAAAACAGCTGTTCTATTTTGATTAGGACAGTCACTAATTTTTTTTATTTTAAAAATGCATCTTAATATCTTTTTTTTAACATGTTTTGACAAGTTGCATAAAATTCCAGTGCATTAAAACTCTTCAAAATGTTTTTTTGCTAACTGCTACACAATTAATGCTCTGTTCATATTTTTTACTCCACTAAAATTAAAGCAGTTTCATTTTTCTCTCCTGCAATCATGGGAGTATATTGTGGGGATGTTCCCTTCAAAAAAAAAACGTGTGGATGTTTCTCCAATTCAAAAAAAAAAAAAAAAAAAAAACAAATTTGCACAAGAAACAAGAAATACGAAAAAAAAATTTGGACGAATCTACCACGATTATGAAGAAGAAAAGGAATTTTTTTTTTTTTATAAATTTGTTGAATCTTCCACGATTTTCTGCCCAAGATTTGTTTTCTGCAAAAAAAAACGTGATGTGAAAAAAGCAATTTAAAAAAACCAACAATTATTTAATGCTAATATTATTATTTTATGCGGTCAAAATTAAAAAGAATTTTTCCATAACCAAACAACCTTTCAGTTTTCAAATTTTAAAAAACAAACTTTGTGGTTACGGTGTCGGCGTTTACATTAATAGGTCAATATTTAGAGACGTGCCGGAATGGATTATTATTCAAATGATGATTTGTGATTGTTGAGTTGCACTGCTAGAATTATTTCGAGACACTATAACCGTTTAGAGTATTCTCAACATAATTATACAATATATGTTTTAAAAGCCTATTAATCAAATTCGTCTATTTATTGCAAACTAATTGATTCATTGGTTAAAAAAACCTTACTTAATTGAGTCTTAAAAGAGTCCAAATACACCCTAAAAAAGGTCCAAATAAAGAGTACCTAATTAGATAAAAGAAATATTCGAACCGTCCAAAACAAAAATATGCAAACAAGCAAAATGTGATATAGTTAAAATGTTCTTATTGATTGTAATACGACGTACTTTTTTCACGTACGCTTTATTGTGCAAACAAGCAAAATGTGATATAGTTAAAATTATTCTTTTCCTATAAAAAAAGCTTAATTTATTTTTGTTTTTCTTATCATCGCTGAATAGTCGTAATATGTCACGCGTTATTTACACCTCGATTTTATTGTGTTGTTGTACGGCCAATTTTCTTCTTATTTTATATAATCTAATCGTCTAATTAATTAATTTTATATTTCCCGTGCATAATGCACGGGTTTATTTCAACAAACTCCATCCATCCTATTTCTTGTTTCATACTATTTTTATATATGTCATTAGATTTATCCGTATAATTAATAAAAGCAACCAATTAAATGTCCAAAACACTTTATGTCATTAGATATATTTGCTCTAATAAAAGCAACCAAATGTCAAAACACACAATTCCTTCTGTTCCCTTGCTACAAAGTGACAAAAATATCACACCCCCCGAAAAAAAAACTCAGAGAAAATCCATTACAAAGAATGGAATTTCATTTCTGGGGACGAGTCTTAATATCAGTAACATCTATTATTTTTGTGGGACTTTTTTATCGTCTGTATAAGGTTTTAGTCGGAAAGCCGGGAAGATTTCGATCGGTTTTAAGAAAGCAGGGAATCACAGGACCCAAACAAAAATTTCTTCTGGGTAATGCTTTGGAAATGAAGAAAGCTAAAGATAGAAGAACTGGGATTAATGTTACGGCTGATCGGGTTCCGGTGATCCATAATTGTGGATCTGCTATCTTTCCGTTATTCGATGAATGGATCAAACAGTACGGTATGTTGATCTGTTTATGTAATTTGCATTTAATTAACAAAATGCTTGGTCTTATGTTTGTGATTTTGTTTTTTTTGTTTTTTCCCTTCACACAGCAACTTTATTTTTCGAATTAAAATTTTAGGCAAAATGTTGAATTTTTTAGGCTCGAATTCGGGTTAGAGAGTCGGAAATAGATTTACTGAGCAGTATAGAGTTTTGAAAAGACCTAATTTTCGACTCAAATTAAGTGAGAATAATCAAGCACATTTTAAGTTGAGTTGGGTCATAATAGTGTGCCGTGTGAGAAGATGAATTTGTTTTCTTTTTTTTTTTCTGGGAAGTTTATATGTGTGGTCCAGATTTCTTTACCTGGACATGGACATGTAGTAATATTTCGATTTTCGAAAAAATACAGACGTGTTATTTTGAGAAAAACGAAATAATATTCTTAACTTTATATTATACGTGGCAAACGTTTTTTTTTCCGGATAAATACTCGGTGTCCGGAAACGGGACGTTACACATGTTTTGGTTTATATACATATGAAATGCTGAACCCACTACCTGGCACACGTTTAAAAACAAAATTGTTAATAGAGCTTATGTAACGTAGGCTAATTAATTAAGTGTTTTAATGACGAATAATGCTATTGGCACAGCAATATTCTCACATAGCAAATGTGTATATCTTTTCACATTATAAAAAATCTTAATTCACAGCGTTTTGTTTCCAATTTTTTTACCCTTCGAATTTAGTTTTTCTCAAACTCGTTAATTCTGACTGAATTTTAGACAGAATGTTGTAAGTTTTTCTGACTTAATTTTAGTTAGAAAGTGTTCCTGACTGATATATATTGAGTGTAAAATCATCATTTTTCGACTCGAATTGGGTTGGAATATAATCAGTTGTGTGAAAAAATGAATATCACAACGTAATGTGACGATGTTCCACCAAAATGTTGACATTATTAATTTGTGACTTCAGATAACAATCAACACCGAGTGAAATTAACACTAGCACAAAACATTTCGAGGACTAAGTTTGTTTTTCATTTGTAATTAATTTTTGTTTGTTTTTTTGTTGTTGTTTGGAGACATAATTAAACATGCATGGTTTGTACACTTGATTAATTAGGTGAGGTGTTCATATTTGCTCTGGGAAATATACAAATATTATTTGTGAATCAAGCTGACATGGTTAGGGAGATTACTACTTGCACATCTTTAAACCTAGGAAAACCTACATATCAAGCAAAACAAAGGGGTTCTTTGCTTGGACAAGGCATTCTTACATCCAATGGACCTTATTGGGCACACCAAAGAAAGGTTATTGCACCTGAATTGTACATGGAGAAAGTCAAGGTACCAAAAACATTTAGTTAATTAATTGTATCCTCTTTAATTATGGAAAAGTATTGGTATACGGAATTTGTCCACACATGCAAAATGTGTACAATACAAATGATCCCAACCATTCAATAGTTTTAATGAATAGAGAAAAAAGAAGAAAGAAATAATGTCAATGCTTTGATTTAGTTTATGTGATTTTTTGTATGGATAAAATACGTGCCTAAATTGATCTTCATCCTTTTATTGGCAAATTCGATGAACGGTTTTTATTCCATTTAAAAGCAAAATACAATGGAGATCCCTAAATTTGGGAGCTATTATTTGCACTTCATCCGTTTTATCGGTGTGTCACACCGTTTTCATAGAATCAGCCTTGTGAAAGTTCTTAACTTTTTTTTTTGCGATCGATAAATCGTCTAGTAAAAAAAAAACACATTTATGGATTTGGAGAGAGATCGATAGTGAGATTTAGGAGTGATTTGTGAGGATTTTTTTATCTCCGGTTATTGAATTGAGTCGCTTGATATTTACACTACCATTTTCAAGATTTTAATTACCTAATTATCCTCTTTATGGAAAAGTATTGGTACACGGAATTTGTCCAACATGCATAAAGTGCACAGAACAAATGATCCAAAACATTCAATAGTTTTAATGAACAATGAATAAAGAAGAAAGAAATAATGTCAACGCTTTGATTTAGTTTATGTGACATTTTGTGTGGACAAAGTGCGTGTTTAAATCACTCTTCATCCTTAATGTTAGATTAATTATATTTTTACAGAATAGGTCTTGTGAAATCTTCCTTTGTCCTATTTGCCTGAAATCTTTTGTATACCGTTCTTTTGGCCCCTTATCCCTTAATCAGGGGATGGTAAACTTGGTTCAAGAATCAACCATAGCTTTAGTGAACTTGTGGAAGAGTATAATCGAGGCAAATAATGGAGTTGCAGACATTAATATTGACAAATACATTAGAAGCTTTTCTGGAGATGTGATTTCAAAAGCTTGTTTTGGTAGCAGCTATTCCAAGGGAGAAGAAATTTTCTTGAAACTTAGGGATCTCCAAGAAGCTTCTTCAAAGACAACATTGACCGGCATGATCCCCGGCATGAGGTAAATAAATTATTCAAAATCTCTACACGGAGAATCCGAAAACCTTTTTTACCATTGGATTTTTGGTACTAAGAGGTTTTACTGATTTAAGGTTGTGTTCAGTCATCCACCTTTCGTTTTGACGTTTTTACCATTTATGTTGCCTAATTTCTTTTTTACTATTTTCACATTTTTGTTAATATCCTATCAATTATGACGGAAAAGTCGCACTTGACCATCACGTTCATAAGGATTTTAATTTACGAAATAAGAGGAGAATTTGTTTGAGGTGAATTTTTTAGCAGAATATGCTGCAGCCTATAATTAAGTGAAATCGAGGGAGCAATTGATGATTTATTTTGGGGGAGAAAGAAGGGAGGGATTAAATGAGATGAATTTTTTTATTTATTTATTTGATTTTACAAAAAAAATGTGATGATAAAATGAGTGATAAAGTTGAAGTGATGAAAGAGCGTGAATGTGACGTTTCATTCTGGAATACCGAGTCCTTTGGAATTGAACGCCCGACACACATATAAATTAAATCTAATTAATTTATATACGTAAGCCTCTTAAGCTAATATCAGAGTTTAATTTGCGGATTAAAAAATGACTCGGGATTTACATAATCATGCTAAGGATAGAACATGAAAATCCCATGTTGAGTCCGTTACAACATTAAATTGAAAGAGCTCAACAATAATCCACCAAAAGATAAAGTCAAAAGATTAATAGTCTAAACTATTAAAAAGATCCAAGTTTCTCAAAAACTCATCTAAGACTAACTATTACGAACGATAAATATTTGAAGCTCTTCAACAACACTACAAGGTCACTCCTCATAGAAAATATATTCCTTAATGGAACCTGCATCACTTTCTTAGGGTGGAAAACAATATGATAAAGGGTAGAAGCATCAAATCTACAAATATTATAACACAAGGAATATCAAAAATAATAAAACATAAGTTCTAGTAGCTCACTCTCCTCTACTTGTCTCACATAGTAGACACAACAAACTGAGACATTATTTACACATTTATCCAAGGACATTTTGCATGGTGAGTATGCACCATAGCATTTCCTTAACATCTTTAGGGCACAATAGCTAACCATGTGGAACATTCCAAGATCTCGGATTTTAACCCTTGCGTAAGGTCAATGATTCCATGTAGCGATGCAACAATGTTCCTCATCAAGGACCAACACGTTTTATATTTTAGACACATTAAGTATGTATTTACGTGTTTAAGCTAACCACTTAGATTCATTACACATAAAAGGCTTCTTAGAGACTTTTAGACTTCTCGACCAACTCTACATTATACTACTTAACACGACCAACTCTACATTATACTACTTAACACATTGCACATAAATAGTAAATTCTGACCCAATACCCACGGGGCTAAGGAATAAGTTTCCAATGATGCCGAGTTTCTCCCCGCAGAGGGTCTCTACAAGGTGCTGAGCCAAATCACTAAAACCCAAACCATTAGCTTCGCCATATAACAAAGAGATCACGTAAGGCCAAATCAAATGTGTTCTAGTGGGGACAAAAAGTGTGCATGCGTGTGTATCTTTCGTATCCGGAAAAAAGTGTTCCAATGCTCCCATGAGACCCGGTGTTACAACACATAAACCACATTTTACAACTTTCCACATAATGATCTACACTAAATCATGCTAAAAAAAGGGAAACAAAACAAGATTCTGCACTATAGGGTGTTTTGGTGCCCACCAAATGCTAACATGGGCATCCCGTTCGAGCCCGACAACTTAGGCACGCGCTATAGATGTTTGGCGTGGCTAAACTTAACAGAGCATCCTTTTCGCTCTGAATCGCTTTGGCACATGCTAATACCTTCTAGTGCACGCTAAAAGGCTCAAACATCATTCTGCAAGTCTTTGATGTAGTCTGGCGCGCGCTAAAAGCTTTTGGCACACGCCAAAACAATGGGAATCTGCAGAATAGTTGTTCAAACTGCTGCATTTTCGATTTCAACCAATTTCTACCACTTACAACAATCAAATCTAGTATTTCTATAGTTCATGAGAAAGATTAAAAGCAACTAAAGAACTAAATATTCGGTAGAACACCTATTACCTCAATTTCTTAAGAATGGAATCCAAAGCAAACCTTCATAAAGCTCCAAGATCTAAGCACAACTTCGAATCTTCAACCTAAAAGAAAGGTCTAGTATTACTACCATCTTCTAAACAACTCAAATCTAAGAAAGAATCCAAGAGAGATTCCAGATCTAGAAAATGCGTCTAGATCCAAAAACGTGTTTTGAAGATCCTCACTATATAGATCAAGGAAATCTTTATGTTAAACGTTGCCCTTTTCATTGTGATCCTTGTGGTGCGATTGATCTGAAAATCCAACGGATAGATTGGTGTGAAAGAGTGAATCTTCTTCTTCCTCTTCTTTTTTCTCACTACCTTTCCTCTCTTTTCTAAAGCGCAAGCAAAAATGAAGTTTGGAGATTAGGTTGGGGTGTTGTAGGAAATTTGCATTTTCCAAAATGCCCTTAATCCAACTCCTACACATTAGCCTTCAAAAGAGAGTGGAAAAAGATTATAATAACTCCCATTAAATCCCCGAAATAATTTAATTGTCTTTTCATGATTTTACGGGGCCTCACAGTGAAATCCTTACGAGTGTGATGTTCAAACGTCCCAATCGGAGAATTGTCGAAAATGTGAAAATTATATTAAAAAAAAGTTAGAATATAAGTGGAAAAACGTCAAAACGAAAGATGAATGACACGTTACAACTTTAATCTAAAAAGATCAGGGTGTATTGTCATATTCATTTTGTCATATTGACTTCAATTTCTTTTAGTATTCAACTTAACAACTTTGATTGATCATTGCTGAGAACCTATGTAACAGGTATCTTCCTACAAAGACCAACATGAAAGTATGGGCACTAGAGAAAGAGATCAAAACCCTTATTTTAAAGGTAGTAAAAGAAAGGATTGAAGTAGGATATGAAAAAGATTTACTTCAAAAGATTCTTGAAGGTGCTAAAAGCATTGATTTGAAGTCTGATGAAATCGATCGCTTCATCGTCGATAATTGCAAGAACATCTACTTGGCTGGGTACGAGACTACTGCCGTTTCAGCCGTATGGTGCCTCATGCTCTTGGCTGCAAATCCCGAATGGCAAGAACGCATCCGGGCTGAAGTTCTTGAAATCTGTAACGGCCAAATTCCTGATTACGACATGATTCGAAAGATGAAACAGGTATTATTAATTAAGTTAAGCATTTTTTATGGCAAGAATATTTCATGCAAGTATTTTAATCCAAATTCATAAAATGCAGTTGACAATGGCGATCAATGAATCACTACGACTATATCCACCGGTGTCTGTTGTTTCCCGGGAAGTTTTCATGGATATGAAATTCGGGGACATTGAGGTTCCGAAGGGTGTAAATATATGGACTTTGGTGACTACATTGCACACGGATCCGGAAAACTGGGGGAAAGATTCATACGAATACAATCCCGAGAGGTTTGTTAATGGAATAACGGGTGCATGCAAGCAACCACATCTATATATGCCATTCGGCGTTGGGCCACGGGTGTGCTTGGGGCAAAATCTAGCTTTGGTTGAACTCAAAATATTGATTTCGCTTATTTTGTGCAACTTTTCTTTTTCGCTTTCTCCGAGTTACAAGCATGAACCAACTGTAAACTTGGTTATTGAGCCTGGACAAGGGGTGAATCTAATGTTAAAGAAGTTGTGAAAAATGATCATTTTGAGGTTTTTGTAAGAAAGACGATGGAAATTCGCTCAAATTAAATAAAAATTCATTGTTTCAATGGTATCGCGGATTCTCAAAGGTATATGGATTCTTTATTGATGAAATTTTGCTCAATGTTTTTTTAACTTATCATATCAATAATGCCATGAAGATTGTTCATAGGCCTTAAGGCGTAGCTAGATGTAACAAAGGCCTTAGTAATAATTGAGGCATTAATGAGCCATTATAGAGGCTGGAGGGGCCGGATGATCGAGGCAAGTTGATCGCCTAATGTTGGGGGTGTTCCAAATCTATAAGTATGAACGCATTGGGAGTCCCGAGGCCATTGGTGTCTAGCGTGTTTGAGGGCTTTAAAGCCCTCAACCGCAATGGGTTCTTCCCACTTCTTGAGGCCGTGAGCCATGATCCTTTTGAGGACTCCTTCAAAAAAATAATTGAGCAAAATAGTCAAAATATATACGATAAGACGCAAGACTTTTTTTTTTTTTTTTTGGAAATATATATTTTGTAAGGCGGTCCTTGGGAGTTTGCCATTGTATTACTTCTCTATTTTTCATGCACCTGTTGCCGTGATACGTACCCTAGAAATGTTGAGAGCTCGTTTCTTTTGGGGCGGGGATGGGAATGAGAGAAAACTTGCTATGGTGTCATGGTCTTTGATTTTAAAGCACAAGTCTCGGGGGGGTCTTGGGGTTGGGGGGCTTAAGATTCAAAATGAGGCTCTTTTAGGAAAATGGTGGTGGCGGTTTGTTTCTAAAGAAAATGCGTTATGGCGACGAGTTGTTCGGGGGTTGTATGGTGAAGAGGGCGGCTTTGGGTCGAGGGAGCATGTAGATTGGAAAGGTAGGGTGTGGAAAGAAATAATTAGTAATGCTAACACTTTTGAATCTAAAGGTGTTAATATACTTCATTCTCTAAAATGGAAGTTAGGCAATGGTAACTTGATCAAATTTTGGGAAGATGTTTGGGTTGGGGATAGATCTCTTGCTCTTTCTTTTCCTAGATTGTATAGTCTTGCTGTCGATAAATCTTGTTTGGTTAGTCGTAGAGGTTCTTATAGAGGAGATGCTTGGAGCTGGATGTGGGATTGGCGGAGGGAGCTGAGGGGATGGGAGTATGGGGAGTTTGTGGATCTTCAAGATATGCTTTCATCTTGTGATCTTAATGCATATATTGTGGATGCCCCTGTATGGAAGCTTACCACGAATGACACTTTTTCGGTTTCTGCCCTCAAAAGGATGCTAATAAACACAATGGAGAACTCTTCCACGATGAGTGTTGTTATACCAACTAGATGGAATAGTTGGGTTCCGTCTAAAGTTAACATTAATTGTTGGAGGGCAAACCTTGACAGGCTTCCTACACGGAAAAATCTAGCTTTGCGGAACATTCAAGTTGCGGACGTCACTTGTCCTTTTTGCAAGACGGTTGATGAGGACTCTCCACACCTCTTTCTTCATTGCCCTTTCGCACAAAATATTTGGAGGAAAGTTTTCGGATGGTGCTCAACTCCTTTCTCTTCTTCTATGGCATGGGGAAATTTTTGTTCGTTTCATCCATCTTGGTTGTCCAGTAAAGTTGCGAACAAGACTTGGGATGCTATTAGGAAAGTAGTTTTGTGGGTACTTTGGCTCAAGAGAAACGACGCAATCTTAACTCCAAAACGACAACAACAGAGAAGGCATTCTCAGATATTCAGCGTTGTAGCTTCCATTGGATTGTTGGTAGGAATACAACTCTTACTACTACTTGGGAAGATTGGTTAAATAAACCATTATAGTTGGTGTTGCAATAATACTTGGAGTATCATTTTAATTTTTGTTTGGGCTCGTAAGATGCTAACACTTCTAGACTTGGTGTAATGGTTGACTTCCAAGATGTTGGGGTCATTTGATTGGTTTTGTAATGCTTGACTTTGGCTTAGTATCTTGCTAGCCTTAGATCTTTCTAATAAAAATGTTGCTGTTCAAAAAAAAAAAAAAAAAAAAAAAAAAAAAAAAAAAACAATATTTGTTTCTGTTGCTTCCACATTTCTTTTTATCTTGAATATACTCTAAAACGTCCATATATTTACACCCTTCGCATATTAAAACCGATCTTCTCAACAAAAAGTAAAAAATAAAAAATAAAAAATTGGAAATACCCAAAGGATGTTGAAGGAAAATACTATTATGTGCCTTCGTCAAAGCCAATGACGATTATCTTTCGGTTATTATGTAACGTTCAATCAGTATTTATTGCCATCAATGTAATCTGTGTTCACATTGTAACCGTGACCCTATATAAAGGGATTATCTAATGGAATGAGATACAGTTTTTTTCCCACCTTTACTTTTACACGTTATCAGCACGTAGCTCAGAAAAAAAAAAAACCTAATTGAGCCGCCGCCGCCGCCCGCCCCCCGCGCCGCCGCCGCCCGGCCCGCCGCGAACGCCTTTATCCATCAACGGCGATATCCCTTTGGTGAACGATCTATCAATTCTCCAGTGAACGGTATGCACAAAAACTCTACCCGATGCTCCTTTTGTTTCAGATTACCATGCTCTCAGAATATTGCGTTCCTTTATGTGAAAAAAAAAAAAAAAAAAGAAGTCATAGTATTGATTTTTTTTACTAGATGTTTTAATTATTTGTATGCTGTATCATCTCTAAATTACGTGGCTCTAAAATTTGTGGTTGAATTATGAGTTTTGCTGGGTTTTGTGATAAAGTGCAGAAATTTATCCTAACAAATAGTAATAAACAATTGAACAAATAAGAAAAACGATTCACTCCTAATAAACAATCAATGGCCAATTTGATATGTATATGCATGTTGCCATGAAAAATGTTATGTGCTATGTTTGCCCGAAATTTCAAATTGAGCATAATAATTATATGTTGATTGTCTTATAAATAAGATTATATGTCATCCTATGATAAAGAAATTTCATAGGCGTTATATACTAAGTACAAAACAATCAATGTGATAAAGTATCTTCACAAAGCATCGAAAAAATGAGTGACCGCTATGTACCATGGCATCGTGATCCAATTCACACTCTTGGAAATTAATTATTGTGGATGTCTTATGACTACATGATTAATATGCTCTTCACTCTTGTTTATGTAGATGGTCGATACAACTCGACCCGAATTTGAAATCTTGGACTCGGAAGGAATTGAGTACCACCGCCGGGTTTCGGATGTGGAAATGGCCTTTGTTGCAAAGGACTACACTCTCACTATCAAAACACCCACCGACCCTAAGGACGACCCATCTCGCTAAAGTAAAAGCAAATGCCCTAATGTTCTTGAGGCGACATATTGACTCTAGCTTACGCCGGGAGTACCTTCGCTTGAAAACACCCAAAGAATCGTGGGATGCCCTAGAGGGACGTTTTGGGAACATTCATGACACTTTACTCCCGGAACTCGTCTCGCTCGGTGGAATGAAATCCGCTTGCTTGACTACAAAGGGGTAGACCAATTCAACAAGGACATGTTGCGTCTTAGAGCACGTCTCAAATTCTCGTGGAAAGGAACTCACGAGAAGATGATATGATCCGAGAAGACTCTTTCCACTTTTCCTACTTCAAAGACTTATACTAGCGAACCAATATAGGCCGAGTACGACAAGAAAAATATTACGACCTTTCACAAATTGATCAACATGCCGCAAGTGGTGAGCGGCATGATCAAGTTCTCATGAATAATAATGCCGGACCCGCCGGGACAAAGAAAATTCCCGAGGTTAACTATGGCAAGATGAAAGGTGGAAAGAACCCCAAAGAAAAGGGAGTTGGACGTGCTGAGCCTTACCCACGTGGAAACAATGCACCACGTGGAAAGGGACCTAGGGGCCGTAGTATGGGCCGTGGAGGTCCCCCTAATGTATGGCGCAGAAATGGTGGTGATGGTCCTAGTGGCCATGGTGGTCCTAAGGCTAAGGTGCAAAAGGCACCTAAGAACCCTCAAGAAAAAGGGAGAGAGTTGGAACCGAACCTTGCTATAGGTGTGGAGTTACCGGGCATTGGTATAATACCCGCCGAGCAAGTAACAAAGTAGCGACCAATTACAAGAGGTATAGGGAATCTAGAGAACAAGAGGCCCACTATACGGAAGATGGAGGCAATGACACCGATGTCAACCTCACAATTGCGGACTTCAATAGCAACAAGAACCCCGCTCGGTCAATGGATGTTCCGGACTTTGATTGATCTCGCTTTGCTTATTTATTTATTTTTCCAAGAACATTGTGAAGGCGGAATGCCTTATTTTTAATTAGACTATTTTGGTCTTAAAGTTCATTTGAATAATGGTTTGTTGAATTGGATTTTGATGTACGAGACTTTTATTTTGATTTTCGTTGGCCTATTAATAAATTTCGGATTTTATTCGAAGTATTGAATTTTATTCGATTTTATTTACCAAGATATACATGGTTCGAAAATAGCACTATTAAGGTGTAAAGCAATACATCTACCATACAATAAACATATATATCGGGATGAAAAGCATATCATTCTATCTCCATCGAAAAACTCTAAAGAATATGAGTTATGTCTTCGACTTTTTAATCTCATCTAATTTAAATGTAGGAATGAATCGAGGAGAAATAGAGTGCTTAGGCGATAGTGGAACCACACACACTATCTTAAGGAATAGACAATTATTTGTCGAGTTAATTCCATGTAATTCATCCGTGACTACGATGATTGGATCATCACAAGTAATACAAGGGCGAGGAAATGCCACATTTTTTATGCCTAACGGCACAACGATAAAAGTCACAAACGCTCTATATGCACCTAGAGCCAATCGAACCTTGTTAAGTTTCAAAGATATTCGTGCCAACGGTTATCATTTGGAAACTCACCGTGAGAATGGAACTCGAATATTTGTATATTACCACAAATGAATGTGGAAGGAAACGCATACTAGAAAAGCTTATGAGTCAATCTAATGGATTATATATTACTACTATTCGGATTATTGAATCCTATCTTGTCACCAACAATGAAATTTGGGACACCGACTCATACGAGCTTTGGCATGATCGCCTAGGACACCCTGGTCGAGATATGATGATCCGTATTTTAAAGAACTCACACGGACATCCCTTCTTTCGAGGAAAAAACAAAATGGGACAAAAATCCGACACAATGCAAAGTGTCCAAAGTAGTGTTGTTTCAAAGCGACCATTGTCGTCCGAAGCACCGGATGAGTTACATCCCTCTTCCTCATTGACCATTTCCAAGGCACACCAATCATTTTGCAAAGCCTCGCTCTTTAGCAAAAACGGGATCGAGACCTTCCTATGCTAAAGACATGAAACAAAACATTCCATTCTTACAAAGAATACAAGGTGATATATGTGGACCTATCCATCCGGAATGCGGGCCATTCAAGTATTTTATGGTTCTCGGTGGATGCCTCGACACGCCGGTCACATGTCGCATTATTGTCCACAAGGAATGCCGCATTTGCAAAACTCTTAGCACAGATTATACGTTTAAGGGCTCACCACCACGATCACCCTATCAAGTCTATAAGGCTTGATAACGCCGGAGAGTTCACATCAAAATCATTTGATGATTATTGCATGTCTATCGGGATTGATGTAGAACATCCCGTACCCCATGTGCATACACGAATGGTCTCGCGAAGCCACCATCAAAAGGCTACAGATGGTGGCTAGGGCATTGGTTATGCGCACCAACTTGCCTCTATCTCGCTTGGGGTTATGCAATATTGCACGCAGCTTTACTTATTCGTTTCGGACCCACCGCTAGCCAACCATTTTCTCGCGTACCGCTTGGTTACCGGATATGAGCCCGATATTTCACACTTACGCATATTTGGTTGTGCAAAGATATGTGCCTATTGCGCCTCCACGCCGCACTAAAATGGGTCCTCGAGACGATTAGGTATTTATGTTGGATATGAATCCCCAACTATTATCCGCTATTTGGAACCTTTGACAGGCGATCTATTTACCGCAAGATTTGCGGATTGTCACTTTGATGAGACTGTCTTCCCGTCGTTAGGGGGAGATAAGAAAAAGGATTTTCTAAGGGAACGACAGAATTGTCGTGGTTTGTCCCCACTCGCCTCATTTTGATCCCCGTACCTCACAAAGTGAAAGTGAAGTGCAAAGAATACTTAATCTTCAGAACGTAGCAGATTCGATGCCTGATGCGTTCTCTGATATTGCTAAAGTGACAAGATCACATATACCAGCTGCAAACGTGCCTGCAAGGTTAGAAGTCCCCAAAAAGGGGCACAATGCTGTAGCTAAAGGCATTGCGACCACACTTAGTGGAGGTGTGGATGAGGCCGTGGCTGCCCAAAGGAAGAGGGGGAGACCACTTGGTTCGACTGATACTCACCCAAGGAAGAAGAGGGCGAGTAAGGCACAATCCGACCCATTAATCATCAATGTAGAGAATCCCTCTCATGAGATTATCTCTGATTACAGTTATGTCCATGAATCAATACTGGAGGACGCTCCGATGTTTGAATTGATTCCGTAGAGAACAAAGAAATCTCAATGGATTATGAGAGTGCATACGAGTTGATGGAAAGATCTTCCATGCACATTGATGATATATTTGCATATACCGTTGCTCAAGAAATCATAGAGCACGATGATGTCGAACCACGCTCTGCGATTGCGTAATGTCAACAAAGAGCGATTGGCCTCAATGGAAAGAAGCAATCCGAGCGAACTAGATTCTCGACAAAGAGACAGTATTTGGTCCGGTAGTGCTAACCCCACCAAGTGTAAAGCACGTAGGACATAAATGGGTATTTGTCGAAAGCGTAATGAGAAGAATGAAGTCCTAAGGTACAAGGCTCGCCTTGTGGCGCAAGGTTTCTCACAACGCCCCGGAATTGACTATGAGGAGACATACTCTCCCGTAATGGATGTAATAACTTTCCTTTACCTAGTTAGTTTAGTTGTTTCCGAAGGATTGGAAATGCAGCTCATGGATGTGGTTACAAGATATCTCTATGGGGATCTTGATTCGTAGATATACATGAAAGTGCCTCGATGGTCTTTCATTGCCCAAGTCAAGTGACTCTAAACCACGGAGTGCGTTTGCAATCGCATTGAAACGCTCACTTTACGGATTAAAACAATCCGGGCGGATGTGGTATACCCGCCTAAGTGACTACTTGATTGGGAAGGGATATAAGAATGATGAACTATGCCCCGCGTATTCATAAAGAAAACAAGTTCCGGATTTGCAATTGTAGCGGTATATGTCGATGATATGAACATAATAGGTACTCTTAATGAAATAAGAGAAACCGCGAGCTATTTGAAATCCGAATTTGAGATGAAAGATCTTGGGAAAACTCGGTTTTGTCTAGGCCTTGAACTAGAACACCGAGCTTGTGGAATACTTATCCACCGGTCCGCATATGTCCAAAAGATGCTCGGCGATTTAATATGGACAAAGTGCACCACTGTTAGCACTCCCATGATCGGTCGAAGTTTGGACATAAAGAAAGATCCATTTCGTCCAAAGGAAGATGACGAAGAGCTATTGGGAGCTGAAATTCCCTACTTAAGTGCAATAGGCGCATTATTGTATTTAGCTCAATGTACTCGACCAGATATTGCATTCTCAGTGAACTTGTTAGCTAGATTCAGCTCCGCGCCAACGCAGCGTCATTGGAATGGTATTAAAAACATATTTCGATACCTAAAAGGAACCATTGACTTGGGCCTATTTTTTCCCTACACAAAGACAAGAGGGACCGTAAATGAAAATACAACTCCTAAAGAAAACGTCGACAGCGAAATCGCCACCCCCTACTCTGAAACCCCAAACAATGTATTAGTTGGGTTTGCAGACGCTGGGTATCTATCTGATCCACATAAAGGTCGTTCCCAAACCGGTTATGTATTTACCATTGGGAACACGGCGATATCTTGGAGATCAACCAAGCAAAGTCTTGTGGCTACCTCCTCGAACCACTCTGAGATTATTGCTCTACATGAGGCGGTTCGTGAGTGTATATGGTTAAGGTCCATCATTACACATATTCGAGGGACCAAAGGTTTAAGTTCCACCACCGAAGAGCCTACTTGCATTTATGAAGATAATGCGGCTTGCATCGAACGAGATGAAGCTTGGTTATATCAAGGGTGACAACACAAAACACATATCACCAAAGTTTTTCTATAACCGGCAACAACAAGCTCTCCTCAAGATTCAAGTGAATCAAGTAAGGTCGAGGAGAATGTGGCGGATTTGTTTACCAAGTCACCGCCTAAAGCAATATTTGAGGAACATGTGAAAAATATAGGAATGCGAAGGCTTTCAAAGCTTCCTTGATCGGTGTAAGGATCGGGGAGATATAGACCTCGGGGGAGTCTAATACACACATGTTATCCTTAAAGATTAAAGGTGCGTTGTGCTCTTTTTCCCTTTGACCAAGTTTTATTTTGTCCCACCGGGTTTTGTTACTTGGCAAGGTTTTTAACGAGGCAACGATCCATGCACCATTTCGCCTTTGACTTGGCACAAGGGGGAGTGTTGAAGGAAAATACTATTATGTGCCTTCGTCAAAGCCAATGACGATTATCTTTCGGTTATTATGTAACGTTCAATCAGTATTTATTGCCATCAATGTAATCTGTGTTCACATTGTAACCGTGACCCTATATAAAGGGATTATCTAATGGAATGAGATACAGTTTTTTTCCCACCTTTACTTTTACAAAGGATATATTTATGTAATATACTTTATGATTAAGTCTAAAAATCTAAAACTCCCCATTAAATAAAAAAATAAAAATGTAAAAATCCTCATTAAAAATAACTATAATGGTTTATTTTATAGTTAATTAGGAAATAGGCACTTTTGATATATTTTTGTTAAAACCAAAATTGTAACCGTCGAAATTGGGTTAAGGTCGAATCGGGTAATCTGGCTTCGTGACGATAATCCGACTATAGATTATAGTTGGGCCAATACAAAATAACCCTAAATCTCACTCACCACCATCATACTAGATAATTAACTTACTTGGGGGCTACTTCGTTTTTTGAAAGCCTTGGGGGCTACTTCACGGCAATATTTTATATATATATATATGAGTAATGAGATATATCACGCTCAAACCCTAGTATAAATCCCAAAACACAAAGAATAATTACACATATCACCGTTCAAAAACACAACAGAATGGATTGTTGCTGTGAACTAAGCTTGAACCTCCTCATCGATAATCTCAAGAAAAACCAGACTCAAAATTCGGTGTTCTCTCCACTGTCTTACAATGTAATCCTGAACATGATTGCCCGAGGGGCAAGCGGAGATACCTTGGAGGAGATGCTTCAGTTTCTCCAATGCAGAAAAATCAAACGGGTCGACAAAAACTCTGTGAAGATGATGTGTTTAGCATCAGAGGACAGTGATGATATGGATGATTCTGGACCTGTGATTCAATGTTTGAATGGAATTTGGTTTGATCATCGTTTCGAAATCAAATCAGCCTATAAAAAATTGGCTAAAAAATCAAGTAAAGGGCTCATCACAGAAGTTCTTAAACACGGTGAACTGGATGGTGTAAAAATTCTTCTTGGCAACGCTCTCTACTTCAAAGGCTTTTGGGAGGATGGCTTCGAATCTGGATTCACAAAAGACCTACCCTTTTACCTTATGGATGGAACGGAAAAAAATGTTCCTTTTATGACCGGTTTTAACAAATATTCTAGTAGATCATTTTATGATTTTGAAGTCCTAAGTATCCCTTATCAAACAGGAGATAACGGGAATATGTTCTCTATGTATATCTTTCTTCCGGACCGCAGACATGGTTTGCAAAGTTTGTTGGATAAAGCTGCTTTAGATTCAGGCTTTTTACGACAAGATTTCAAACTACGAGGGTGTTCTTATGACAAGTTTCTGATACCTAAATTTAAATTGAGTTATTATACGTCTGATGGGACGAAAGCTATGCAAAAAATGGGTTTGAAGTCACCTTTTATTGATGGGTTAACGGAGATGGTAAATGAAAAGATACTAATATCCAAAATAGTTCAAAAGTCTTTTATTGAAGTAGATGAGAAAGGCACTGAAGCTGCAGCGGTTACTTATTCATATGGTCTTGTTTCTGCTCGTAAGCGTGGGAGGATGAGAATGGAGACGAAGTTTATTGCAGATCATCCATTTATGTTTATGGTAAGAGAAGAAAAGTCCAAGTTTGTCCTATTCACCGGGATTGTTCTTGATCCTACACTTCATTGACTAAAGTGTGAGCTGCTTTATGCAGATTCTTCGGGTTATTTTTTTATTTATTTATAATTTTTTCCGAATAAGACAAATGGATTTATTTTCTTTTTATGAAATTGTATTTATTTTGTGTTTGATTGATTTTGCTGTGTCCACCCTTGAATTTTGTAAGACCCATTTAAATCAATATGTCTCACATTATAATCAATGGTCTAAAAGTGTACATGTTTTGTTGTGGTCATTTCTGTTTGTATAATAAGACATCGACTTGTAGAAAAATAAACTTGCGTCAGTTGATAAGAAGAAAATAGAAATTGACAATGATTAGATCAATCTAGGGTACACAATTTAAAATCAAAACACATTAAAAAAATAAATTGACTTAGAAAAAAACGGTATAATCACTGTATACCTAATATTTTGGCTATCAATGATTGAAACCTTAACATGTATAATCACGGTATACCTAATATTTTAGCAGACGACCACCCTAGCATATCTAGTATAGGAACATGGGCGGAGGCAGGATTCGATCCTAGGGGGCACGATTTGAAATAAAATGTCGTAAAACTTCATATGAATGTAAATAAGAACATTAATGTTGGTTTATATGTATATATATACATATGTATATTGCTAAATCTCAGTATTCTGCCTAAATAGTAGACACAGTAATACTTAATAGAAGACTAAAGATCCGAGCCATAGAATTTCTCAATTCTGACACAAGGAGGTTTGAACCGACTGATGTTGAAAAATCAACGGATGAGTTGTGGTTAGGGGTGAAATGCCACTCGCACCTAGAGCTAGCTGGTTCTCACCGAAATGCGTTGAGGCGCAGCAGTTGACTCCCTGATGAAACCAGGAAAGAAAGACTCCATTCATCTTCCTTGATACTGAAAATCTTGGAGCAGAGGGATGTGAATGAACATTCATGTTGGTGTATATGTATATATATACATGTGTATATTGCTAATTTACACTTCAGTATGTCGTATTAAACATGTACGGATAGCAAACTGTTGTAATAGATAGGAAACTAAACTATTTTAATCAGGGGCGGAGTCAAGATTCGATTCTTTGGGGGGCACGATTTGAAATAAAATGTGGTAAAAATCTTCCAAAAGAATGCGTGCCGTAAGAATGTAAATAAGAACATTCATATTGGTTTATATGTATGTTACAGCCAGAAATTTTCTTTCAGGTGGGCTGGAATCTGGATAAAATCTTTTGCCATTAAGGTTGGATTAAAAAATTTGTAGTGTTATTTTGTATCGCAAATTATTTGTGAAAAACCAATAATTTAGCAAAAAAAAATCACTAAAAGCACCTAGAGGAAACAATCAAATACATCCATCTCATGCAAAAGGTAAACCGGCCAAACAACAACAAAACATATGTGAATGATACAAAGATTGACAAACATTTCTGAGGGGAGTAGAGACTGTATTTAGTTTATGTTTGTTGTAAATCAAATTCTATTGACATTTATCACGTTCTAGCTAAAACTTGTAACTTTTGCAACATTTCATTACCTATCAGCTCTCCCCTACACCGTTATTTTTTTTGTTAAGAACATAGTAGAAAAAAAATATCATTCCAAGTTCTTAATGTGCATGTATGGATTTTAATTTATTATTATCTTCTTTTTCTGAATTGTTATCGGTGGGCTGGTGGTATTTTGTGACGGATATAAGCTATAGGTGGAAAAAAGGGCTGAGGGCTAGGTGGGCTTTGCCCCCCCCCCCCCCCTCACCCCTAACAATAGCTACGTCCTTGTGTGTATATATATATATATATATCTATACACATATGTATATTGCTAATTTACTCTTCAGTATGACGTATTAAACATGTACAGATAGCAAACTGCCGAAAGAGATAGCAACCTAAACTTCTTTTTATTTTATTATTATTTTTTTTTTTGAAACGATCACTTTATTTATTGGCCTCAAAGGAGGTAAGAAAACGTTACAGAGTATTTTTTTTCATCCACAAATATTGCAAAAAGTTAATCTAAATACCAAACAAGTCTCAGATTTCTGGCTCTCTCTACTACGTTTGCTAGAAATGCATACGCCGGGGGTCTTTCTGTATCATGACCATGTGTATGTAGAAAAACATAAGTATATGAACTCAGAAAAACAGAAACTTTATTAAACTTTTGTATTGTTTTTTTTGCTTGATCATTTTCGATCCAGTGCTGTCCCTTTTATATTAACAAGGACCTAATTTAAACTGATCCTATCTGTTTTATTTGAATGTCTAGGGATAATTCTACATCAAAGAGATAAACACACATAAATCAGATTGACACTATTTCAAAGTACAGCTGGCCATCATCTCCTACTCCAAAGGAATTCCAATCCGTCTGAATGAATTTGCTGTGGTAAGGCTTCTTCCTTATCCCTCCTTTATCTCTTATTTGAAATTTATGTTGACCCTTTGATTCCAGTAAATATCTTGCTTGGGTTTGAATTTGGATTCTTGGTGATTTATCCGGACATAAATCATCCCCATTTTTTTTTGAATTTGCTGAGGCTTTATTTACTGCTGCTGTGTGCTTGCTGTCTGAACATTTTCTGTCTGAACATCTTCTGATTCATGTTCGTTATTACCCCCCCTCAAACTCGGCTTGGGTTTAAGGCCGAGTTTGCGGCGAAGGAACTCAAATGGAACCTTGGGTAAAGCCTTAGTAAATATGTTTGCTAACTGCTGAGATGCTGGAACATGATTTGTAACTAGGAGATTTCTGGCCACCTGTTCCCTGACATAGTGATAATCCAACTCAGTGTGTTTACTCCTGGCATGAAAAACAGGATTGATGGTCATATGTAGTGCACTTAGGTTGTCTGATAGGAGAATTGGTGTAGAGGTCAAGGAGATATGCAATTCGTGCAAGAGGTAGGATATCCAAGTGATTTCTGCTGCAGTGTGAGCCATAGCCCGATACTCTGCTTCTGAACTTGACCTAGAGACTGTAGGTTGTTTCTTGGCACACCATGAGATTAGATTTGTCCCAAGGAAAGTGCAGTACCCAGTTGTAGATCTTCTAGTAAACTCACAGCCTGCCCAATCTGCATCTGAAAAAGCTGTAAGAGTGGGCCAGTCTGCATCAGAATGTGTAAATGCCATTAGACTTGTGGTAGGGCCTGTGGTGAGTGACATGCCTTGCTCCAGGGTGCCTTTGACATAACGAAGGATCCTGTGAACCAAAGATAGATGGAACACAGTAGACTGCTGCATGAATTGTGAGACATAGTTGACACTGAATGCTAGGTCTGACCTGGTAAATGTGAGGTATTGCAGTGCTCCCACCAAACTTCTGTAGTATGTTGGATCTGCTAATGTGTCTGAATTTGAATCATCTTTATGCTTTGTGGCAAGAGGTGTCCTCATAGGTTTACAATCAGTCATTTGAGCCTTGTCTAGAATGGTGGCAGCATAGTGTGTTACGCCAAGAAAATGATGAATGAGCCCTAGATCCTTCATTTTGAACTCCTGACTTAACAGCCCAATAAAAGACTCCAATAGGGTGCTGCTGGAACCTGTGAGCAAAATATCATCCACATACAACAACAAAACTAGAGTTTCATGGTTAGAATGATAATAGAATAATGAGGGATCAGAAAGACTACATTTGAATCCATATTGCAACAAAAATTGACTAAACCTGTCAAAGCAGGCCCTGGGGGCCTGCTTTAGCCCATAAAGTGCTCTGTCCAGTTTGCACACATGATCAGGATATGAGGGATCTTCCATACCTGGGGGTTGAGACATATATATATCTTCTGTGATGTATCCATGCAGAAAAGCATTTTTGACATCAAGATGTTTGACAGACCAGGACTGGTTGAGGGCTAGACTCAGAACAATTCTTATTGTGCTAGGTTTGACTACTGGGGAATAGGTTTCTACATAGTCAACCCCATCTATTTGACTGTAGCCTTTGGCTACAAGTCTAGCCTTTAGTCTTTCCAATGATCCATCTGGTTTGAGTTTGGCCTTGAACACCCACTTAGAGCCTATGATATGCATATGTGGAGTTCTTGGTACAAGATGCCAAGTGTGGTTGCATGCTAGGGCATCCAATTCTTCTTCCATGGCTGCTTTCCATCCTTCATGCTTGAGAGCAGTTTTCACAGATTTAGGTTCTTTGGGGATGTCTGGTAGGATGGCAGTTAAGGCATACTTTGGATTTGGTTTGAATATACCATGCTGAGCTCTAGTGACAATTTGGGGTGTCTCTGTATGTTCTGAGTCTGATGTTGCTGAATAGTCTGGTGTGGATGGGGAAGGTGACTCAATATGATCAAAAGGTTGGGGTGAGAAGGAACCTGAAGGAGATCCAGGAGTAGAGGTATCTGTAGGAGAGTCTGTAGGGTGAGGTATATGGGTTGATTGATTAGGAGGACTGATGTCCTGTGACTGGTCTGAAGGTGTATGGTCAGGTATTATGGCTGGTGTAGGTTCATAAAGAGAGTTAGATGATGGTATATGATCTGTAGTTGGGAAGTTGGTTGTAGTGGTGTCCAGGGTTTGAGACCAAGAATCAAAAATGGTATGAACTGTTCTGGTATTAAAGGAGTCTTTGATTTTGTAAGGAAGGAGTGTTTCATCAAAGGTAACATGTCTGCTCATAAAGAATTTTTTGGAGGAAGGATGGAAGCACTTGTAGCCTTTGTATTGAGTGCTGTATCCTACAAACACACAAGGGATGGTTTTTGGATCAAATTTGTGTCTTTTTGTATCCCAAGTGCAGGGGTAGCACCTGCTCCCAAAAACCCTAAGACTAGAGTAATCTGGATGGGTTTTATGGACACTAAAATATGGTGAATTCATACTGAGGGTAGTAGTGGGTAACCTGTTTATTAAAAAAAACAGCAGTGGAGAAGGCCTCTACCCACAGATATAAGGGTAATCTGCTATGAAAGAGCATAGTGAGGCCTAATTCCCTAATAGTCCTGTGCCTTCTTTCTACCAATCCAGTTTGTTGTGGTGTGTGTGGGCAGGATATAAGGTGAGTGATGCCTGTTGTAAGAAAGTGAGTGGACAACTTAGTATTGATAAACTCTCCTCCCCCATCAGAATGAAACCTTTTTATGTGTGTGCCAAACTGTCTTAGAACATACTACTCAAAGTTGTGAAATCAGACTTCTGTTTGAGGGGGACAAACCACATGTATTTAGAATAATCATCCACAAATGTAACATAATATTTAAAATGACCAATAGATTCAACAGGGGCAGGGCCCCACAAGTCACAATGTATCAATTCAAACAAACATGTACTAGTATGATCTGAATAATTAAATGGGAGTTTTGACAGCTTGCCAAGTTGGCAGCTCTCACATAAATGCTCCGTTTTATTTTGCCCTAATACCTCTATGAGGCCCTTATTCCTAAGAAATTGAACTGTGGAGAATTGAATGTGCCCTAAACGTTGATGCCAGAGCTCTGTTGAACCAGACTTGAACCTGTGAGCAAAGTGAACTTCTGGTGTACTAGACAGTGTGTAGAGTTCCTTTCTAAGTGCCCCTCTCAGTAGGACCTGACTTGTTGCTTTGTCCTTCATCACAAAACCAGTGTTAGTAAAAACACATTCTGCTGAGTGCTGGTGTGCTAGTTGTTTAACAGAAAGTAAATTCCTTTGCAGATTTGGTACATATAACACATTTATAACAGATATAGGTGATGTACTAGTGAATAAATGTAACTCTCTTATACCTAGAATAGGCAGTTGAGTACCATCTCCAATAATAACATATTCTGCACCTAAGTAAGGTGATAAATTGTGCAGTATGTGTTTGTTACCTGTCATATGACTGGATGCTCCTGTGTCCATTATCCATTCTGTCTCAGCCACTGTGTTGTCCAATGTAAGTGCAGCCAAAGCCTGTGGTAATGCATCATTCTCAGCTTTCTGTTTAGTATTCCACCAGCAAATCTTTGCAATGTGCCCTTTAACTCCACAGCACTGACAAGTGTGGTCTCTGTATTGGTCCCTTTCTGCTTTGGACATCCTCCTAAAGATCTGCCCTTCATTTTGCCTTGAATTATTGGTTGCAGGGGGTCTTGCACTGTTTTGTTGGGCCTGAAATCCTCTGCCTGCAGAGTTGAATCTGGTTGTATTATTACTGTTGTTGGATTGCTGTGGTGATCTTTGACCATAAAAGGCCATGTGAGACAGATTATCTGGTTCCTTATTGTGGAAATATATTACGTCTCTTTAGTGTAACATATTAATTGTGAGACATATTAATTGTAAGACATATTAATTGTAGTGAATAAACAATTAATATGTCATAAAGTATCTCCTTTTGTCTTATTAGGCTCTAGCAATTAATACTAGCCGACTCTAGTAATTAATTGCTCTCTCTCCTAGCTTATACTCTACTAGGATCTCTCACTTACTTGTACCTATTTATACTCACTCTTCTATGATGAATAAATTAAGTTGGAGTTTACTCAAGTATTATTTTACTTTCTCAAACTCTCTTCATGGTAGCAGAGCCTTAAACTCCTGAATCCGCTGCAAATTCTCAGCACCCTGCTGAATCAAGAATGTCTTCATTATCCGAAGCTTCCTCACCCTCGGTCGAGTCCCGAGTTTGCCTCGGCGACCGGGGTCACCGACTCTTCATCTTACACAAATCATAGACTTGATGGCAACAACTACTTACCGTGGTCGGGATCTATGAAAATGTACATCTCTGGACAAGGTAAGATGGGATACCTGTCCGGCTCTAAACCTGCCCCTGCTGAAGATGAACCAGGATTTGAAGCATGGGATACTACTAATAATCAAGTCATGACCATTCTCACAAGATCAATGACAAAAGAGATTAGTGAGAACTTTATGATGTATGATACTGCAAAGGAGATCTGGGATAATGCCAGGGATCTTTACTCCAAGAAAGACAATACATCTCGAAGTGTATGAACTTGAAGCTCGGATTCAAAATTGCGTACAAGGAGATATGTCCGTAACTCAATACTTCAATCAACTATCTAGGGCATGGCAACACCTGGATATGTTGGAAACTCACCCCCGGAATGATGTCAAGGATGCGCCTTTATAAGGACATCATTGAGAAAAAGAGAGTATTCAAGTTTCTTACTTGGACCGAATCCTACTCTTGATGATGTTAGGGGAAGAATCCTTGCCACAAAACCTCTCCCCAATCTCAAATCCATGTTTGCTTGAAGTCAAACATGAGGAAAAACAGGAGGAAAGTGATGCTTTCGCCGAACTCCCCGCCGACAACCCTACCGAAAGTGCTACCTGCCGCCGTCGTCGGAAGCCCGCCGAGGTTACCGAGACCGTCGGAAGCCTACGATCGAACCGGAAAGTTGTTCTGTGAGCACTGCAAACGCACAAATCACACCAAGGACACTTGCTGGAAGCTACATGGCATGCCTAAATCCTCCAAACCTACCAGGGAAAGTCAGGGCAGGCACGTCAATGAAGGGGAGAATGATAACAAGTTGAATGCTCAGTTTGCTGCATTCAAAGCTTTCCTCACTCAACAAAAAGAAGGTAGTCCCTCTACTGACATGGCTACACAGGCCAGTGCAGGTAAATTCTACTCTTCTATTAGTAATGAAACGTGGATTGTTGATTCTGGGGCCTCCTCTCATATGACTGGCAATAAAAACCTCATAACTCACCTTATGCCATGTCATCAAATTCATAAAATTAAGACTGCTGATGGATCTATCTCCCATGCTAAAGGTTTTGGAAATGTTAAACCTACTAATAAGATATGCCTAAAGGATGTCCTGTTTGTTCCAAAATTAGACTGCAATCTCATATCTGTCAGTAAAATTGCAAAAGATTTGAATTGGACTGTGGTGTTTAATAAAAATCAGTGCACTTTCCAGGACCCTTCTTCACAGGAAGTGATTGGGAGGGCTAAACCCTGCTCAGGATTGTATGTGGTCAACCCTGCTGAAGACAAAGACGAAAGACCGAATCGCCTCGGCGGCTTGCACTCAAACCTTAGATAATATCATGTTATGGCATTATAGACTAGGAGATAACGGGAATATGTTCTCTATGTATATCTTTCTTCCGGACCGCAGACATGGTTTGCAAAGTTTGTTGGATAAAGCTCGCTTTAGATTCGGGCTTTTTACGACAAGATTTCAAACTACGAGGAGGTTCTTATGACAAGTTTCGATACCTAAATTTAAATTGAGTTATTATACGTCGATGGGACGAAAGCTATGCAAAAAATGGGTTTGAAGTCACCGTTTATTGATGGGTTAACGGAGATGTTAAATGAAAAGATACTAATATCCAAAATAGTTCAAAAGTCTTTTATTGAAGTAGATGAGAAAGGCACTGAAGCTGCAGCGGTTACTTATTCATATGGTCTTGTTTCGCTCGTAAGCGTGGGAGGATGAGGTCGGAGACGAAGTTTATTGCAGATCATCCATTTATGTTTATGATAAGAGAAGAAAAGTCCAAGTTTGTCCTATTCACCGGGATTGTTCTTGATCCTACACACTTCATTGACTAAAGTGTGAGCTGCTTTATGCAGATTCTTCGGGTTATTTTTTATTTATTTATATTTTTTTCCGAATAAGACAAATGGATTTATTTTCTTATTATGAAATCGTATTTATTTTGTGTTTGATTGATTTTGCTGTGTCCATTTTAGATTGAGAAATGTTTGTGTTACAATATAATCAATGGAAAATTAGGGATAAGGACACAATCTGGAATATTTTTAAGTAACAGGACAGCTACATATTTTTTATAGGGAGAAGGACAACTGCATAATTTTTATAGCGAGAAGGACAAACAAAGTGAATCCCGAAAATCGGTGAATCTCTCCGGTGAATCCCGAAATCGGTGAATTTTGACAAGTGAATTTCGACAAAGTGAATCCCGAAAATTAGTGAATTTCGACGATGAATTTTGAAAATTAGTGAATTTCGAGAGTGAATTTCGTCAGTGAATTTAAACAGTGAATTTCGAACACAAGTGAATTTCGACAGTGAATAAATAGTTTTGTCCTTTATGCAAAAGTTTCAAAAAACTGTCCTTCTACTCAATTGATGAAATATTTCTGTCCTTCTCCCTCATTCCCCCTATAATCAATGGTCTAAAAGTGTGTTGTACATTTTGTTGTGGTCATTTATATTGTGGCATTATCACTATTCTTTATTTTTAGAGATTTTATGATACAACAGACTTGTATAATAAGACAATCGACTTGTAGAAAGATAAACTTGCGGCAGTTGATAAGAAGAAAATAGAAATTGACAATGATTAGATCAATCTAGGGTACACAATTTAAAATCAAAACACATTAAAAAAATAAATTGACTTAGAAAAAAACGGTATAATCACGGTATACCTAATATTTTGGCTATCAATGATTGAAACCTTAACATGTATAATCACGGTATACCTACTATTTTAGCAGACGACCACCCTAGCATATCTAGTATAGGAACATGGGCGGAGGCAGGATTCGATCCTAGGGGCACGATTTGAAATAAAATGTCGTAAAACTTCATAAGAATGTAAATAAGAACATTCATGTTGGTTTATATGTATATGTATACATATGTATATTGCTAAATCTCAGTATTCTGCCTAAATAGTTGACACAGGTAATACTTAATAGAATACTAAAGATCCGAGCCATAGAATTTCTCAATTCTGACACAAGGAGGTCTGAACCGACTGATGTTGAAAAATCAACGGATGAGTTGTGGTTAGGGGTGAAATGCCACTCGCACCTAGAGCTAGCTGGTTCTCACCGAAATGCGTTGAGGCGCATCAGTTGACTCCCTGATGAAACCAGGAAAGAAAGACTCCAAACATCTTCCTTGATACTGAAAATCTTGGATCAGAGGGATGTGAATGAACATTCATGTTGGTGTATATGTATATATATACATGTGTATATTGCTAATTTACACTTCGGTATGTCGTATTAAACATGTACGGATAGCAAACCGTTGTAATAGATAGGAAACTAAACTATTTTAAGCGAGGGCGGAGTCAAGATTCGACTCTTGGGGGGGCACGATTTGAAATAAAATGTGGGAAAAATCTTCCAAAAGAATGCGTGCCGTAAGAATGTAAATAAGAACATTCATATTGGTTTATATGTTTGTTACAGCCATAAATTTTCTTTCGGGTGGGCTGGATAAAATCTTTTGTCATTAAGGTTGGATTAAAAAATTTGTAGTGTTATTTTGTATCGCAAATTTTTTGTGAAAAACCAATAATTTAGCAAAAAAAAAATCACTAAAAGCGCCTAGAGGAAACAATCAAATACATCCATCTCATGCAAAAGGTAAACCGGCCAAACAACAACAAAACATATGTGAATGATACAAAGATTGACAAACATTTCCGAGGGGAGTAGAGACTGTATTTGAATTTGTTCTCCAGAATTAGTAATTAGGGATAAGATTGTATTTAGTTTATGTTTGTTGTAAATCAAATTCTATTGACATTTATCAGTTCTAGCTAAAACTTGTAACTTTTGCAACATTTCATTACCTATCAGCTCTCCCCTACACCATTATTTTTTTTGTTAAGAACTTAGTAGAAAAAAAATATCATTCCAAGTTCTTGTGCATGTATGGATTTTTAATTTATTATTATCTTCTTTTTCTGAATTGTTATCGGTGGGCTGGTGGTATTTTGGGACGGATATAAGCTATAGGTGGAAAAAAGGGCTGGCTTAGCCCCCCCCCCCCATCCATAACAATAGCTACGTCCTTGTGTGTATATATATATATCTATACACATATGTATCATGACCATGTCTAGTCTTGTTGCGCCACATCCGGATGCCATAGAGTGTCTCTTTCCACGAGATACTTCCATTTGACCGACCCAAGAGGGATCTTCTTGAAGACTTCAGGTTCAGTTGTAGCCATTCCATGGGTGTTTGAGCCTGAAAAAATTGGTTCGAACATTCAGGTGGTACACAAAGGTCCCAACATTTTCTCGCCCAAGTATAGTCGCGTAAGGCGTGTAAAATCGACTCCTCATCTGCGTCACACAGCTTGCAACTCGGGTCATTGGATATACACTGAGCATACAAGAATGTATCTACCATTAGTGCATTATGCGCAATGCTCCAAATTAAGTAATTACTCCGAGTGGGCCCTTTCAACTGCCATATCTTGTCCCATATGTCGTCCAATTCCTCTGGTTGGTTCCAATTTGTTTGCAAAGCATAACTCGATGCTACTGTATACCTCCCTTTCTTGCCCGCCTTCCAAATAAAATTCTGATGCTCCTCCTCAAAGCCCATGTGCAAGTGCGCAAAGGCTGAGCATTTGCTTCGCTATATTGGTGAGCTCCCCACTTTGGCTTTCGCTGATAGTTCTTTATATTTTTGGGATAATATTTGCACCCATAAAGTGTCCTTCTGCGTAGCCAGATCCCAAACTAGCAAAAAAACAATACTAGTTTAAGGAAAAAGGGAAAACAAAAAAAACAAAGGGAAAAAAAAAAAGCAAAAAAACAATACTAGTTTAAGGAAAAAAATTAAAAACGGAGCAGGTGAGGTTCGAACCCTTAACCTCACACTAATAAAATGGCAAATTTGAACCATATTACTCGGATAATTGTGTAAATTATTCCCCATTACCAAGGGTGTTTTAGTAATTAAAAAAACTTGAGGGGGGGGGGGGGGGGGGGGTCATACGCCCCCTTGCCGGCCCCATAGCAGATCCGTCTCTGATAAAAAATTAAAGGGGGATTGAGGGAAAATGACAAAAATATTTACAAAATAAATAAATAGGACACATTCCTTTTTTTAGTTGTAAAAAGGACAAAAAAAAATTCAGACGGACAAAAATACCCCAACTTAATAAAAGGGACGCGCATATGCATATGCTTCACTTCTGCCGCTGCTTCAGCCTTCATGTTTGTTTGTTTATTATTATTATTTTTTTTAAACACCCGTAACTTTTGATTTATAACTCCGATTATCGAAGAAATGCATAAGGTAAGCAATATAATGCATTTTACCAAATTGACCGGCTTCAAGTAGACTTATCATAAGGTAAGCAATGCATTTTACCAAATTGACCGGCTTCACAAAAAGAAAGATTATCATTAAAAACAACATCACAAGAGTTCAACACAGTTTTCAAAACAGATTTAGCAATAAATGTTCAAATGTTCTTTACTCTACACTTTTTTACGATAAAAAATGTGTAGCAATAAATGCTCCAACTAGGGTATAAATATAAACATACCAGATCATTTATTGAGAGATTCAAAGTATTAACTACATCTTTTTTAATCTATTACCACTACAAGAAAATTGAGATTTTGTGACGAAATAAAATATGATGCTTAGAAATTCGTCACACGTTCATAGGTTTTGTGAGGATTTTTTTAAAGTCATCACAAATGTGTAATTTATGAGCTTTTGAATATTTGAAAAACCAATTCGTCACATAATTTTTCCTTTTCGTCACAAATAAATTTGCGGGAAACTTTCGCGCCTTATTTATTTTCTTTATTTTTATTGGTGAGGAATGTAACAATTTGTCACAAAAAAAATTTAACGTGATGAGCATAAAAATATATATGATGAAAAAATTGTGTCACATTATATAAAGAAAGTTATACCTCTACGTCTCTTCCATCTTTTCTCCCGATCAGCGTTAATTCCGATTATTAAAAACAAATTATCTACGTACTAGCCTTCAAATAAAGAAAAATAAATAAATATATATCAACTAAGCAGGTTCACAATTTTCCCCTCCAATTTTTTTCGATTCAATCCTCCGATTTTTTTTTTTATGAATTTCTATCCTTTTATTCAAACCTCCACAGTGTCTTATCTTTTCCTGGAAGTTAAATATAAAAAAAAAATATTCCATCGGCTTGAAATTTCAGTATACTGGAAACACACTTATTCGTCAAAAGATGGACCGATCAATCCCCTCCAGAAAGGTAAATCTTGTTTTGTTGTTGATTTTCTTAAATAATCTTCTAAGAATTATCAGTCCAAGGAATTTTAGGGCATATGGATTTCAATTTGGGCACAGTTTTTCGCAGGATTGTTCAGGGGTTGTTCATCTTGCAGGACTAAAATCAATTTTCGGCACTACTCCGTCCCTTGAGCGGTAAATCGTACCGGATTATCGATACCACCATTGTCTAGGCTTTATAGTTATTGTTTTTTTTCCTTCTGAAATTTGATAAAACGACGGTTTTAATTTACAGCTGCCAATGGATTAAAATTGGGATTTTGGTGCTAGTCACTTGACGTAGATGAGGCCTTTAAAGTCGAAAAGTAGGTATGTGTCTCTTTCTTTGATGTTTTTCTAATTTCCGTTCATGTTATACAAGCAATGATCCAGATATCTTTCTGTTCTTTTTTGTGTTTATTGCTACAGGAGTGGTTTTTATCATAGTTTCGTTTTCAGTTTTCTCCCTGTTATTGTCATAACACCTAAAAAATCGATCTCTTTCACTATCGTTGGTTCATTCTTTACCCTACAGGGCCCTAAAAATCAGCTTCTGAACATGTATTCAAAAGAGTCTTCTTTTTTACATTGAGATTTGTTGGGAGCAGCCTGGGAACAATTTATGTTTCCATGGTACTGCACATCTATATTCATTCCATTTTCTTCTCTGCTGTACAGGTTATTGCTTTATCACACTGTGGAATTTCCTATTTCCTTGATGGATCGGCTGGAATAAAGTTGCTTTCGTCAATCCGTACCTCTTCATTTATCTTAAATGTTTTGGAAGGTGACATTTCTCTACACTATTTGTTCATTTCAGAATGAAAAATGAGAGTTTAAGCAAAAAAAGGGCACAAAAAAAAAAACCAGAAGAAGAGAAAAAGGAACATCGATGCACATAGGTAGCTGCAATTTTTGTCATATTAAGAAACACAAATACATTTCAATAGTTTTTTCGGAAGTTGTTAATCCATTTCCATACATTGATTTTGTCGAGATGTTTTGATGGTTGAATTTTGGAATACTTGATTGCTTGTTTATCATTGAATTTGCTAAAAAAAACCAAGGGTGGATGGACGAAGGTACTCAAAGGTACTCTATTGTCTATTTGAGATTTTTTCTGTTTAGAATTCAGCCACAGTCGGTCACGGAAGTCACACTTTTACTTGTTGCCAGGAGCAAGTGTTTTGTACATTTTTTGTTATTTCCACTTGTATTAGAGCTCTGTTTCTTGTATTCATTTATTTGTCACAATCCCGTTGTGATTAGCTTTTGAAATATATGGTACGTATCTAGTGGAGTTCGTTAATTATTTCAGCCATTCTTCTAGTGCATATATATTTGTTTCAGCCATTCTTCTACTGCATATTTGTTGCCATGTATGTGAGTTTATCTGCATCTAAATGCAAGAAACTCTTAGAATGCATCCACGACTTAAATGTAACTTTACCACTCGGATACTTAGCTTTGAAGGAAATTACTATTTTGAACCACAACATATTGCATTTTTTCTTCATCTGATTTGTTTCTTTTTTTATGATTCTTATATTGAGTTCTGCTTTGTGTTCTTTCATTATAAATGCTACTATTAATCTTTATATTTTGGTTGCAGAAATATGATGAAGAATTGAACTATGTAACCAAGAAGATCGCAGAAACATGACGTTCACAAACGAAAGGTATGTGCCAAATCTCTCTCACACTCTCTCGCTCTCTCACTTTCTCTGTCTCTCTCTCACTGTCACTCTCTCTCTGTCTATATATATATATATATATATATATATATATGCATTAATCGATTGTGTAACTAAGGGAAATTGCACTTTTTATTCTTAAATCTGTTTTAGGACATTGGATGTAGGATTGGTTTCTCTGTGTTAGATTCTTGCCCTTTTGATGCCTCTTATGCATGAATGTCGACCGGGACAAGGTAATGAGCTGTGAAATGTGTTGTATGCATCATGGATAAGTGCCTAGATAACTTGAGAGCTATTGACTTGTGACTATATTTTTCTACATTTTAGTTGTAAAGGCTTGTAACTATGCATATGTTTCTTTTCTTTTTCCTTGTTTTTGTTGCTATTTGGGGGATAATGATTACATGGATGTGTTTCCTTTTTCTTTCTTTTTTGTTATCAGTCATGCATTTTTTCCTAGTGTAGCCCTTTTTTTTTTGTTAGAAGTAAAAAATGAAGATTTGGTGTTGTAGAGGCTTATCACTTTTCAGGAAGGAAAATGAAGAATGGAAAATCACATGGAAAAGACGTCCATTATATGACAGCAGAAGCTAATGACCAGAAGAGAAAGTATAGAAGTCCCGAAAATCTCATATCTAGATTTATTAGAAGTTTGTAAATTTTGTTTTATCTCATATCTAGAATTATTAGAACTTTGTAAATTTTGTTTTATTGAACTTGTGATAATACTCTTTTATGTTTGTATTTCGGAACTTATGCACGGTTAATGAACATTTTCCTTATCAAGCTATTATTGGTCATTGTATTCAATAGTCGACGCAAAAAAAAAGTAGTGATGAAGTTCTCATCACCTATAATATAAATATGTGACGGACGGAGGTAACCTATCACATATTTTTTTGTATTTTCTCATAGATTTGGTGACTAATTAGTCGTCACGTAAATGTATAATACGTGAGGAAGATGTGCCTTCACTCATTTAAGAAATAAGTGACGACTTTGACGTCACTAATGGATATAGTATGAATAGGTTTATAATTTAATATGTGATGAAGTGTTAGTCACATATGCAACAAAAACGTGAGGAATAATAAATTCGTCACAGAATACTTTTCGTGACTTATGATAGGTGACGACCTTAGTGACGCACGAATTTCGTCACAAATAACTAAATGTGACGAAATTTACTAATTATGTGACGAACATTGGTCGTCACAAAATGTCAATTTTCTTGTAGTGTACCCATTATTTTCTTTTTTTTTTTTTTTTTAATTTAACAAGCAGTGATAACTCATAAAACTCGATTAAGTGTTATGTTCAATAAATAATCAAACCCTCTCAAAAAAAAAAAAAAAAAAAAAAAAAAAAAAATTTATTAAAGAATTTGCACAGAATCTAAGCACCATTATTAAAAAAAGGAACACATGTGCCAAAGAATTAAAACACACAAATCCACAATTGGTTACAAGGTTTTTATAATAACAATAGATTAGAAACACCAACTGCTATAGTGCTATGCTAAGCAGCCATGCAGCTAACTAACGAGCTTCATACTTTCTCTTCAACTTCAACGTACCTGTGATCTCTTGGCCACAATCTCCACTTGGCAGCAGCTAATACAACCCAATTTCAGAAAAGTGAGGGCTAATCGACGAGAGAAACCACATATGTTTCCATTTCCACTTCAAACACTCACTTCTCTTTACTCACAGTTTCTTGCTGCACCTCTCTCCTCCGTCTATACAATACACCCACTTTTCTTCTTCTTTTTTTGACGAAATCTCTCTACAAACCTTATATAAATCAAAAGTTACGGGTGTTTAAAAAAAATAAAAATAAATAAACAATGCATTTTACCAAATTGACCGGCTTCACAAAAAGAAAGATTATCATTAAAAACAACATCACAAGAGTTCAACACAGTTTTCAAAACAGATTTAGAGGGGTGGCCAAGTATTTTGTGCCAAACATTAGAGTTTTTCTCATATTCCTTTTCCAGACCAGCTAATGTGGCTATAATCAATTCTGATTTTGAGACACGATAACCTGCAGCTGCTAGGTTATCAACATAAGACTTCTTTTGTGCTAAGTAATCGGCGATAGACTTGGACCCTTTAGTAGCTCTAGTCATTGCACTTTTGTATTCTAACATTCTTGATTCTGCTTCACTGTTAAACAAGGTCTCCAAAGTCATCCAGATTTCTCTTGCAGAGGTACATCCAACTACCTCCTGTAAGGCTTGTTGTGTCATAGAACTCATCAACCACCCAATCAACAATTGATCTGTAATATTCCATTCTTCGGTTGACTGAGGTCTTTGAAAAAGGGATAGAGACAAGGAACTAGATCCTAGTCTATGTTGTGGATCTTCACCAATGGCATGATTCTCAAGCCTATGACCTCTAATGATGGGTACTACGGTAGACTTCCAGAGCAGATAATTAAATCTGTCCAATTTGACATTATAGGTCTGACTCAGATTTCCAGAAAACGGCATATTAGAGATGGGATGGAAACCTAGAGACCCAAGAGAGGGAGCTAGTGGTACATATGAATAACCAGTAGTGAAGGCACCACCAGTGGGATCCATTCTTCCAAAGTTCAATCCGGAAATCGGAGGTAGACTCACTCCAGAGAACATCCCTGACTGCATGAAGCTGAGAAGAGGAAAAGAGGTTGCTCCAAACATCGTGGTTAGCGCAGCTCCGAAAGGGATTGCCTGAAAAACCAGCTAATACATTACTTGTTATAAACACGGACAAAAAGCTTGCAGTTTTAGAAAGAAACAAACACAGAAGCAATGCAAACGTTAAAGAATGGCGGAATTGATAAACACAAAAACAAGAAGAACACAGTGATTTAACGTGGTTTCCGGCGTTATGCCGACTACTCCACGGACAGAAAAAGAGATATTTTATTATGCACAGAATTACAAGGTTTTCACAAGTTGTGAATAACACTTTGAAAGACACACATTTCATTGATTACAACTTCGGTATTTATAGACACAAGTCCCAAAACCCTAACCGCCATAGATCGTTGTCGGAACTAACATAAACACCCTAGATGTGGACCCTAGCTCCAGCTGTTATCCACCAGACGAAACTCAGCTCAAAAAAACTGACTTTGCAGACTTGTAATCAACTGCCCAGATGTAGAACTCAGCTATACTCAATATAACTCAGTAGTCCGGAAACTGACTGCTGACTTCAGAAGAAACTCAGTTGCACTTCCTCAAACTGACTTTCATAGAACTGAATATACTTAACTGAACTGACCAACAATCTCAGTTTGAGTTTTCACAGATTAGTTCCACCAGATATTTCTCAGTTTAGAGATCAAGTCATTAAAACTGACAAATCTCCACCTTGACTTGAACTCTCATGCAACGTCACCAGATTGCATAATCAGACGTACTTGTACCAGATGCATTCGTCAATGCCAGGATGTACAGTACCAGTCTTCTCCTCAGAATCCACTCAGCTGGCATGTCCTCAACTAAGTTTCCAGATTTCAGTTTACAAGCTTTGAATATTCAGCAAGTCCAGACACAACTGAAACTTGCTCTACTTAACTGGTTTAGTGAACATATCAGTAGGATTCTCCTTGGTGCTGATCTTCTTCACTACAACCCTCTTCTCATTTCTCAGAAAATGATATCTTACATCAATATGCTTGGTTCTCTCATGATGAACTTGATCTGGGACAACTGATCCTGATGTAGCCCCAAATCAACCCTCTTCTTCACTTTAACTGTCACAATTCACAATAAATCTCAGCTTGATCCTGATGTAGCCCCAAATCACTGACTAGTCCCTTCAACCAGACACCCTCCTTGGCTGCTTCAATAAGAGCCATATACTCAGCTTCAGTAGTTGATAAAGCCACTGTTGCCTGAAGAGTTGCTTTCCAGCTGACAACTGAATTCCCTAATGTGAAAACATAACCAGTTATAGATTTTCTACTGTCCACATCACCTGCATAATCAGCATCACAGTATCCTGTGATCAGTTTTGAGCATCACCTCCATAAATGAGACCAACATCAGTTGTACCTCTAAGGTACCTGAACATTCTTTTCACAGCTTTCCAGTGTTCCTTTCCAGGTTGAGCCATAAACCTGCTGACAACACTGACTGCCTGAGCCAGATCAGGCCTAGTGCACACCATGACATACATCAGACTTCCAACTGCACTAGCGTAGGGAACTCTTGACATATACTCCTTCTCCTCTGCTGATTATGAAGCAAAAACTGACAAATGAACATTTGATGCCATATGAGTAGTGTTTAGGGTCAAATTATAGTGATTTTCACATATGTTTTATATATCAATTTCCCCCATATATGGATTATTTTCATAGATATCGGGCCTTATATGTAAATATTGAGTAAATGAGGTTTTTAATGATTAAATATGAAAACGTATCGATTTTTATGTTTATTTGATGTTTTTATATTATTTTGGAAATTATTACGTTTTGGTATGTTTTTGATGTTTGTAGATACCCAATTAATGATGGAAAAGATGATCCTAAAAGGCTAAATTCGAGATGGAAGAGGATCAATTAAAGATATGGAAGAATAAAAGAGATAAGGAAAGAAATAAATCAAGATAAAGATGGAAAAATCAAGAAATTCGATTTCAAGTCAATATGGACGAGCGTCCATCTGAAGCAGACGAGCGTTCAATAGTGGACGGGCGTTTGGTGAAGTGAACGAGCGTCCTAGAAGAGATTTTACATTCAGAGTCTCCAGACGCAAGTTGAACGAGCGTTGACTCTCCGTCCAAGGCAAATGGACGGGCGTCCATGTATTCAAACGAGCGTCCGCCGCCGCCTTTGCCTAAACCGACTTAATCTTCTATTTAAACAGCCGTCGCCCCAACCCTAAGGGCATCCATATTTTTCTTCACATCAAAAGAGAGCACAGCCGCATCTTGGAGAGTTGAAGGCCGGTCACCCGAGCCTTGTGCTCGGGTGAACCGAGGTTAGATTAGGAGTAGATTATGTAGCTTTTCTTTTCGTTTCCATGGTATTTCAACCATTGTATCCAAGACTATGTGAGTTTGATTTCTTTCAATTTATTTAATTCCAGTTTTTCTTCATGATGGTTAATTTATTTTGTATCTTTCTTTGAGTTTATGATGCCATGAGAATAGATTGGAAGATTAGTTCACGATTGATGTTTATAATACGGAAGTTGCATAAACGCTAGATCACCATAGAAAGATAGGGTTTTTAGCCATTAATGATGACAAGTTAATGAGTTAGATTCCTAGGTTGTTAGGTTCTTTAAAAACGAGAGTTAATTGAATCTACACCCGAGTTTTGTATGGTAAATCAGTCTCAACATTCGAAAGATGAGAGATAGATAATTGAATTCACCTAAGAAAGTAGGCTTTCATAGCTTGAGAATAAATTCACTAAGGAATTAGGGGTTTATGTCTCGCGATAGGGTGAAACCACAAACCGAATTAGAATCATGAGATTAACTAGAATTGAAATCACTTAGATTTGTGCTTTGGTTGTTCCCATGTTTCTTAGGTTAGATTTATTTTGATTGTTCTTTTATGTTTTTCTGTTTTTATGCTTTTGCTTTTCGTTTATTTGTTTTTGTTGAGTAGCAATTGGGAGGATTACTAGGATTAGATTCTACATACCTTTTCCCCGTGGATCGACCTCTTACTCATTACGCTTTACTAGCAACAACCCGATGTTTTGGTCGGTTAGGAGTTAGTTTTGCATATAGGTTAGGGTTATAAATTTTCTTTTGTTATTGATGCAAAATCTCCGCAACAAGTAGCTATTGGCTTAGCAGCTGACATGCCAAACTTTGACAAAATCTTCTGTATATAGCCCTGCTGAGATAAAATAGTTTCTTTTGATTTCTATCTCTCCAGATCTCCATCCCTAAAATTTTCTTGGCTGCACCCAAATATCTCATTTCAAACTCATCATTGAGAAGGTCTTTCAGATACTGAACATCAGACTTCTTCTTTGCAGCTATCAGTATGTCATCCATATATAACACAAGATAGATGTATGATCCCTCTTCCAATTGACTGTTGTAAACACAAAAATCATAAGGACTTCTGCTGTAACCCAACTGGATCATATAACTGTCAAACATTTTATACCACTGTCTAGGAGACTGCTTCAGTCCATACAAGGACTTCTTTAACTTACACACAAGATCTTCCTTACCAGGAACTTGGAAACCCTTTGGCTGAGTCATGTATATCTCTTTGTCTACCTCACCATGTAGAAAAGATGTCTTCACATCTAACTGCTCAAGTTCTAAGTCTTGTTGTGCCACCATTGCTAGTAACACTCTGATTGAAGTATGTCTGACTACTGGTGAGAATATCTCATCAAAGTCCACCCCTTATTTCTGACTGAACCCTCTTGCAACCAAACGTGCCTTATGCTTATCTCCTTCTGCCTCAGTTATCCCTTCCTTCTTCTTGAAAATCCATTTGCAAGTAACAACTCTCTTATCAGCTGGATGTTTAACTAGATCGCAAGTCTGATTCTTCAGTAATGACTCCATTTCATCTCCCATGACAGCAAGCCAATGAGATGACTCAGAACATGTCACTGCTTTCCTGTAAGTAGAAGGTTCAAAACCATCCACTTCTTCTGCAACTTGAAGTGCGTATCCAACCATATCATCAAACCCATACCTTCTAGGAGGTATCCCAACATTGGATCTTCTAGCTCGCCGCGCGCTATACTCTGCCGACCCACATTCTCGGTTGACGCTCAACCGACATTTGCTCGGGCCGATCGGCTTGGATTCGGCTACGGTTCGAAGAACCGGATCGGACGAAAACCGACTTGGATCGCTTGATTGTTGCATTCCAATTGACTCCACCTGAAGCTCCACCTTGTCGTCGCCGGTTTTCTCACTTTCGACCGGTTTGAGTTTTAGTTATCCTCCCCACCGATGAACTGAGTATAGAATTTTCATCGAAAACTGTATCTCTGCTGAGAATGACTCTGTTTTCTACTGATGACCAAATTCTGTACCCCTTTACTCCATCACCATACCCCACAAATACTCCTTTCTTGGCCCTTGGTTCCAATTTCCCTTCACTGACATGATAGTAAAATGTGCTCCCAAATGCCCTTAGAACTGAATAATCTGCAGGCTTGCCTGACCACATCTCAACTGGTGTTTTGAGACTGATCCCTGTGTGAGGACTCCTGTTGATTAAGTAGCAAGTGTGGTAACAGCCTCTGCCCAAAATCTCCTTGATAAACCAGCATGAGAAAGCATACATCTTGCTCTCTCCAGAAGGAGTTTGATTCATTCTCTCGCCTACACCATTTTGCTGAGGTGTATTCCTGATTGTATGATGTCGGCAATACCCTTATTTCGCACAACTCATCAAACTCGGTCCGGCGAAATTCCAGACCATTATCTGTACGAAGCCTCTTGATCTGCTTCCCCAACTGATTCTCAACTAGAGCCTTCCATTGCATGAAGCTCTTGAATGCTTCACTTTTGTGTTTCATCAGCACCACCCAAGTCATCCTTGAATAGTCATCAATAAAGGACACAAAGTATCTGTGAGCACCCAATGACTCCACCTTTGATGGCCCCCAACAATCAGAATGAATGTAATCAAGTGATGACTTTGTGTTGTGTGCCCCTTTCGAGAACTTGCTCCTATGAAGCTTCCCAAACACACAATGCTCACAAAAGTCCGATTCTTGACCTTACATCCCCCAAGAAGATCTTTCGAGAAAGAACTCCGCATCCCCTTTTCACCCATGTGACCCGGTCTTATGTGCCACGGTTTTGTAAGGCGCGGGCGATGAACCTCGGTGATTCCACGAAGCGACGGAACCAGCAACAACTGACCCTTGTAATATATACAAAGTCCTTTTCTTGATTCCCTTAAGAACCTCAACTGAGTTTTTATAGACACTCAGCACACCACTTTCCTTTTAAAACTGAATCCCCTGCTGTCCAAAGAACTGAGAGATACCAAGTTTTTGGTCATTTGTGGAACATGTCTAACTTCACTCAGTTTGCAGAATCTTCCATCCTCTGTCCTCAACTGAACTGAGCCAATCCCAACTACCTTGTAGACCTTGCTGTTTGCCATCGATATATGACCACCATCTATCTGCTGATAACTCGAGAACCACTCTTTGTGACGGCAAATATGAAAAGATGCTCCAGAGTCCAGAATCCACACATCAGTTTGATGTCCTGACTCTCCTGCCACTAGGACCATGTCCTCATCTGAATCATGCTCAGCTGCTACTACAACTGTGCCATAACTGTTCTCCTGCTGTTTCTTTCTCTTTGGACAATTGGACTTCCCACGTCCCTGCTCCTTACAGTAATTGCAGACATCTGTGGATTTAGGGCCTTTGGACTTTGTCTTCTTGGAACTTTTCTTCCTAGACTGACCATGCTCTTTTCCCTTGCTGCTACTAACTATCGATCTGCCGACTCGGGTCTGCTCTCCGGCTACCTTACGTCTCAGCTCCCTGGGATGTAAAGCTGACCTTACATCCTCTAAAGCAACTGTATCCTTTCCAACAATGAAAGACTGCACAAAGTTCTCAGAGGAAGCTGGTAATGAAACCAGAAAAATCAAAGCAGCATCTTCATCCTCAATCTTAACATTAATATTCATGAGATCAAGTAATATTGTGTTCAGCTGATCAAGATGATCTCTCAACTGAGCCCCCTCATGCATCCTTAGGCTAAACAGCCTCTGCTTCAGCAACAACTTATTGGCCAATGACTTAGTCATATACATGCTTTCAAGCTTTAACCATAACTTGGCAGCAGTGTCTTCCTCAGTAACTTCTGTGATAACATCATCAGACAAGCACAACATGATGGTTGAATGTGCTTTCTCCTCCAGACTTGCATAATCTGCAGAACTGGCATCCCCTCTACCAGATAAAGAAGTCCACAATCCTTGTTGCTTTAACAAGGCCTGCATCTTGATTTTCCATAAACTGAAATTGTTCCTCCCTGTAAATTTATCAATCTTCACGTTCATTGCTGACATCCTTCTAATTAAAGAACAAACCTTTGATCACAAAATCCTAGCACCGGTCACCGGTCTTGGTGAAGATCAACTCTATTCACCTGCAACTCCTGAATCTTGAACCTCGCTCCGATACTAGTTTGTTATAAACACAGACATAAAGCTTGCAGTTTTAGAAAGAAACAAACACAGAAGCAATGCAAACGTTAAAGAATGGCGGAATTGATAAACACAGAAACAAGAAGAACACAATGATTTAACGTGGTTTCCGGCATTGTGCCGACTACTCCACGGACATAAAAAGAGATATTTTATTATGCACAGAATTACAAGGTTTTCACAAGTGTGTGAATAACACTTTGAAAGACACACATTTCATTGATTACAATTTCGGTATTTATAGACACAAGTCCCAAAATCCTAACCACCATAGATCTTTGTCGGAACTACCATAAATACCCCAGATGTGGACCCCAGCTCCAACTGTTATCCACCAGACGAAACTCAGCTCAAAAAAACTGACTTCCCAGACTTGTAATCAACTGCCCGATGTAGAACTCGGATATACTCGGTATAACTCGGTCCGTCCGACCGCCGACTTCGAAGAAACTCAGTTGCACTTTATCAAATTGACTTTCACAGAACTGAATATACTTAACTGAACTGACCATCAATCTAAGTTTCAGTTTTCCTAGATTATTTCCACAAGATATTTCTCAGTTTAGAGATCAAGTCACCAAAACTGACATTACTGCCTTGAGCTCCAGTCGTTACACCAACACTGATTTGTGGGTTTGTCACAACAGGGGTGGTTACTGCAGCTGTTCCTATTGCAGCTGCGGTGGAAACCGCGGTGGACGCAGCGGTGCTCATTGCCAGAGATGAAAACTACGCCGGCATACCAGGCTCGGCTCCGATACCAAGTTTAAAGAGATAGTACAGTAGAGAATAATAATTCATTAACCCAAACTAACAGAATGTTGGTACAGACTTTTATATGGATATGCCACATCACACACATAGGTGACATATCTACACAATACCATAAATACCCTTACAAATATATATCAAGTCATTTTTCAACTCTAAATATTATTGCATGCCCTTTAATGTAATGTCGCTAGACAGGACAGCTCCTTAGTTGTAGGTTAAGATTTCCTTTATATTATAATAGTAATATTCTTTTAATGAGCATTTTCTTTTATCAATTAAAAAATAATTCTCTAGTAAGATGCTAGAAAGAAGCACAAAGAAAGCAGCGTGATCACAAAACACATGAACCAGCAAAAGAAGAAACACTTCAAGAATTTTGACGCTTGAAAACTTCAAACCAAAGCTCTATAAATTAAAGCACCCTATCTTCCTCAAGAAGACACTGGATTAAACGGATCCGAACGCCATATCTCCCAACTTTCAATATTAAGCTTATCAAAGTCTGCCTGCAAGCCATAATAGAAAAAAGGTTTGGGAAACAATATTATTCGCACTTGGGTAAAATAATTGTATACAAGTATTTATAGTTACAACAGAAGCATCCGGAGATATCTACACAATTAATAATAAATTAGTATTATCTACGATTAATGCCAAATACAATTTAGCTTGGCTATTACCACCCCTCAAGTTGTCCGAGGGCGGAGGCCTAACCTGGCGTGTTGATAATGAAAGGCAGGAAGGGGTATGGACTATGTAAGACATTCAGCACTTCACCTTCACCCTTAAAATTGAACCCCTTGATCTCCAGTAGGCTAAGATATACCAAATTCTTTGTCGTCTGTGGAACATGTCTAACATCTTTTAGTGTGCAGAATCTAAAAGTATCTGTCCTCAGCTAAACTGAGACAATCCCCACTATATTGCAGACCTTGATGTTGGCCAGTGAAAATAAGAGCAATCCAGCCCATTCGTTTGATTGAATAAAAACTGGTAATGAGAATTATCCCTTACAAAAGACAACTTGAGTACTTATAAGGTTTCAACCCTAATACACATAATATTTCTAATATTCACCTCAGCAAACACATAGGATAAAAGTAAATATTACATATATAATATAAAATGGGAAAGAAGGCTGCTGCTACGACTTGCACTGGGCTTTAATTTGGATGTAGGGTTGGTCCTCCACTAGATTGTGCACTGGGCTAAGGGTCCGGCCCAATAGTAAGAGAGGTGAAAAAAGTAGTCCCCACGTCATCATTTGAGTCATGCTCAGCTGCCACAACAGATGTGCCATAATTTCTCTCCAACTGCTTCTTCCTCTTTGGACAATTGCACTTCCAATAACCCTGCTCCTTACAGTAATTACGGACTTAGGACCTTTGGACCTAGATTTCTTGAATCAATCTTCATCCCAGAATGTCCATGCCCTTTCACACTATTGTTGCTAGCTATCAAGCCAGCTGCCTGGTTGTCTGTACCTGTCCTAGATACCATATGTCTTATCTCTATGGCATGTAGAGATGATCTCCTCCAAAGACAATGTATCCTTCCCAATAATAAAGGTCGATTGTACAAAGTTCTCATATGATGCCGGTAATGACACCAACAGGATTAAAGCTGCATCTTCATCCTTAATCTTATCATCAATATTCCTCAAGTCCAAAGAATATTGTGTTCACCGATCAAGATGATCTCTCACCCGAGTACCTTTATGCATCCTCAGACTAAACAGACGTTGTTTCAGCAGCAACTTGTTGGTTAATGACTGAATCATATATATGATTTCAAGCTTAGACCAAAGCCCATATGCGGTGTATTCCTCTGCAACCTTTGTGATAGCATCATTTGATAGGCACAACATGATCGTTGAATGTGCCTTCTCCTTCAAACTGGCCATCTCATCGGAACTAGCGTCCCCTTATTAGATAAAGAAGCCCACAACCCTTGTTGATTTAACAAGGCCCGCATCTTGATTTGCCAAATAGTTGTCATGACGGTGCTTCGATTCAGGGCTTTTTAAGACACAATTTCAAACTATGAGGGGTGCTTATGACAAGTTTCGGATACCCAAATTTAAGTTCGGTTACTATACGTCGATGGGGCGAAAGCTATGCGTAAAATGGGTTTGAAGTCACCATTTAATGAAGGGTTAACGGAGATGGTAAATGAAAATATACTAATATCCAAAATAGTTCAAAAGTCTTTTATTAAAGTAGATGAGAAAGACACTGAAGCTGCGCAGTTACTTTTTCATATAGTTGTCATGCTAGAGGTAGTAATAAGTGTCCGAGGCCGAAGCCGGACTTTATTGTAGATCATCCATTTATGTTTATGATAAGAGAAGAAAAGACCAAGTTTGTCCTATTCATCGGGGTTGTTCTTGATCCTACACTGCATTGACCAAAGTCTGTGACTTACATTATGCAAATTTTTTTGTTTTCTTTTCTTATTTTTTTACGTGCAGCAGTTTTAAATTTTGACAGCCTAAATTTTGTGGAATAAGACAAATGGATATATTTTCTTTATTATGAAATCGTACCTTTTGTTTTGTTCTTTTTTTTTTCTATGTTTGATTGATTTTGCTGTGTCCATTTTAGTTACGGGCTTTAGATTTAAACTAATTTTAGGATGGTCCACGTGAAGTGTTGGAATACCAAGTCATCAATTTCAAAGAAATTGATTGATAGTTGTGTTTTTTATAGGTAGGGGCCATTTTAAAAAGTTGAAATCCTATCGGTTTTGATACACCGATAAGGATTTAATTTGGTCCATGACTAACCTAAAATTTGTGATAGATTTCATTTTTATTAAGATAAATTATTAATTATCTATCTCCCATAAGCTTAAGTTTTTGAAAGGATGGTAATTCAAAATAGTATATATTAGATTCAAGAGAGTGTGACTCTCTGTTGTCAATCACGCCTCACTTGATTTCAATCCTATAATTTTCTCCTAGCTTTCGGCCCTCTCCACGCCTCACTTGATTTCAATCCCATAATTTTCTCCTAGCTTTCGGCCCTCTCCACGCCTCACTTGATTTCAATCCCATAATTTTCTCCTAGCTTTCGGCCCTCTCCTCCTTCGTGTCAGTCAAACCATCTAGAGTATTATCTCTCCCTTCTTATAGACAATGAAGATAAAATGTCAATTATCCAAAACTATACTTACTAGTGTTCGGCCTATCTTTATTCTTATAGACTCACACGAGTCTGTCTCCCTTCTTATATAGGCTCACACAGGCCTTTCTCTTTTCTTATAGGCCCACATTTGAGGGGTGCATTAAGATATATTATTAATTATCTATCTCTCCATCAGCGTAAGTTTTTGGGAGAAATGGTAATTCAACTGTATGCAAAAAGCCTTTGAATTTAACTCAAGTCAAAGAGTGAATTTTTTTTTTGATGCAAATGGCTATTTTTAGGATAAATCTACAGAATAATGATTCAAGAGTTGTTTATAACAAAGCCCTCGGATGATGATGATTCAAGAGTTGTTTATAAGATTTAGGAGGCGATTCGAAAGGTAGTGATATGGGTGTTATGGATTAAGAGAAACAACCTGGTTTTTAATTCTAAGACGGTTACCGCTGAGGAGGTTTTCAAGGAGATTCAATGCTGTAGTTTCTCTTGGATCATTGGAAGGAAAAGCGGTTGCTCCACCAATTGGGATGAATGGAGGCAAAATCCTTTTGTGTCCGGCACTCAGTAGATATGCTTTGCTTTTGTTTTAGCTTGCTAGCTTTTGCTCTAGTTTGTTGGGGGTTTTCTTGGTTTTGTTGTAAGACTTGACAATCTTGTCTAGCTGACTAGCTTCTTTATAATAATAATAATATATAATTTGCCGTTCAAAAAATTTTTTTTGAAACCTTGGAGTATGATTTTTTCATAGACAAAACTTTAGTTTTGAGTGCTAGATGGACATAGGGATGTTCATTGTTGATCTAGACCATAAGGAAGCGGCTAACAATCAGTTTGTGAACGAGATTTAGTCCGCTATGAAATTATATTTGGGGAGTAGGTCTGTGTTTTGTTTTGTTACAGTTTTTTTTCGTTTTGTGCTCTTGTTTGTGCAGCTAGTCTAGATAAGCTAAGCCCTCCTGGACTAAGAGATGAGCCGGCCTATTGCCAATCTTCCAATAAAAGAAAACGAAAGTGAATAAAAAAACCCACCAAATGTAGGCAATCATGGACCAAACAACCAAGAGATGTGAGATCAGCAGCTGGCGACTGAAGACGCTTAATGCACGATAGAACGATATAGAATGATACCCCCACTCGCGGGCCAAGAGGAGACCCCAGTAAATAGCACTAAGCTCCATAAAATTAACATCAGAACTTCGACCTAATCTGCCCGAGCAAGCACGCAGTAAATGACCATCCGACCCCTAATCACGGCCCCCTAAGCACAAGCATCCACGAAAGCGCCGTGTCCATATTAATTTTTAAATGGCTACCAACAGGCGGTTGCCAAGTGGTAGGCCACAATGAACTAACCGGCTCATGGAGGGGAGACCACAAAAGATCCGTATATTCACGAGCATCAGACTCCACATTTGTAACAAGTCTGCCAATATCCACAGGCTCACCGCCAAACAGCCACACACACCGTGCTTTCTAGATATACCACAAAGTTGTGACCAGATATCCCAAGCGAGGCTCGTCGCATGCAAAGAAGAGGTACCCTAGTAACGAACGGAAATGCAAGCATCTCTGAAGGCTTCCTTAAGGGCTCTATCCCCCACCCAATCCCACACAGCTTGGGGGATTTCATAGTGGAAAAAAAGTATGCCAAAGGTTCTCTTAACTATGCCCACACAAATCACAAGCACCACTACCCATGACCCGCCTCCGCAATGACTCTCCAACCGATAAGCAAACTTCTAGACACCTCCACAGAAAGTGTGCAATCCATGGTAAAACCGGCAAAGACCAAATCGGGGCCAAACTCCATCTTTCTAACCAGCTTGTCGAAGGCACAGGATCGCAAAAGCAAGCTACGGTGAAACCGGGTAGCCAACTCACTCTTTTTAATTTTATCGTTTTCATGCTTTTCATTAAAATATAAATATCAATATAAATTGTATGGGTATGAGAATGTGATACCATCAAAGTGTATATCTCTTTGACACTAAAGTAAAATCTTAATAAACAATATTTTTGTTTCCGTTTTTACCATTTAAATTTTTATGTTTTCCAAACTCGTTGACTTTGACATAATCTTAAGTAGAATGTTGGTAGTTTTTCACACTTAATTTTAATCAATTCCTCACTCAAAATATTTGAAAAGAGGCTCGGTCAGAACATGTCAAAAGATGTTCGGTTCGGAATAATCATTGTGTAAAAAAAAAAAAAGGTCGATTAATGTGCTTTGTGTGAAAATTAAATACAAATTTTATAAAAATGAGAAAAAGAGAAGTCCCTGTTTTTATCCATTGAATACGGCTTTTTTTTGTTTTAGGTTAAAGGTTGTAAAGGACTGTTTTTGATCTAAAATAAGGAAAAAGGACAAGAAAAAAAGATAGTGGTTGAAAAGGACAAAAACGCGCATGTTACTACATGTGTTACTACATGTTGCTACAACCACATGTAGTAACAGACGTGTTTTTGTCCTTTTCAACCACTATTGTTTTTTCTTGTCATTTTTTCCCATTTTGTATCTTATTTTGTCCTTATGACCTCTGACCCCTTTTGTTTTTTTAGCTCGTACAAGGTAAGTTGGTTGTCATTAACATACACGCTAACTTTAAACGTGGCATATCCATCAGCCATTCATGTATATTTTGTTTCCTTGTAAAGATTGATTTTTAACTTGTCAAGTATGCTGTGTATATATTTGCACCCTATATTCACAATTATTCAAAACAAGTGAAACACACTACTCTTATTTTTCAGTTCTGGTTCTTTTCAATAAGCAATGGCAATGGCAAATTACACTTTCTTGAGCAAAGCAACTTTTGGCTTTCTTCTTCTCCTCATGTTTGCATCGGGTAATGTTTTATTTATTTATTTATTAAAATAATATATTCTAATCAATTAATCTTTATCCTTAAGAATGTTTCAACAATCAATTAGTCTATGTATATTTCAATACGCTGACAATGTTTAAGACACAGCACAACTCCTTTGAATGCTCTCTATATATTCTTATAAGTTCAAAGTAGTTTTTTCATTATAAAAATGTTTTTCTAATTTCGGTTGTCCGGTGTCGGAGGAGTTTGGATTTGGGGAAAACCCATTTTTGGCGGGATGAATTCATGGAAAAATTTCGAATTCCGTTACTTGATTTGGCCAAATTTAGACGATATTTTAGCAATTTTCGTGCAAAAATCGAAATTTTTTTTCCCTAAATTCATTGATACGTCAACAAAATCTGGCAGAAAATTTTCCCATCACCTTTTCGAGAAAAAAAAAACGAAGCTAAAAACAAAAACTTATTAGACGTAAATTGCAACCGGGGGCGTGGGGACATGAAACCCTTAGCAAACCAAGTTATAGGATTAATCTTTATATATATTTTTCCCAACTGATCGTAACTCACGTATAATTCCGGGGTATTGAAAGTTTTTATTTATTTATTTTTATAACGAATTTGCAGAGAGCAATGGAATAATCGTTGAATCCCCGGCGAAAAGGTGCAATACAAGCATCGGCGTATGCGATTCGAGTTGCAGTGACGACTGTTGTCATAATAATTGTATGCAACAGTACAGCGGTTTAGAGCCGACCGGCGGTTGTCAATTCTATGGGAAAAGCTCTCAAAAAATCTGCTTTTGTTCTTATGATTGCTAGTTTTACTTGGACGTATATGAGAGATACATGCGAAAGAAGAAATAAAATATAATCGATCCGTTCCTATTTAATTGATCCACTTGCCAAAGTATTTATTTCTTTTTATTTGATGTATTTCGATTTTCAAAAGAATTTCTTTTGTCTTTTTTTTCATCATACCCTTGTTTATATATTGCTTGGTAAGTGACGAAATAGAAGATTGCGTCAATTTTATCCAAGGGTGTAAGGTAATTTAATTGTTAATACCAAAACATTAACGATGGCCTCAAATAAGGAACCGGGGGGAGTAGTAATATAAATGTATATCAAGAAATTAGTTTTTAATCCAGTTTAGGTGGATGTATTAGGTTTTGTCAAGAAAAACAAACCCGAGCAACAGTACTTAACCACGATAATACAAAATAACTAATCAAAGGAAAAAGACAAAACACCAAATTAACTCAATTCGGTCAATGTGACCTACATTTACGGGCGAAAAGAGGTGGTTTGAAGCACTTTACAACCGATATCCACCATTTTTTGATAGATTGTTGTATTACGCAATGTTAATTGTGATATTTTGTCTGTTAATAAAACGTGTTACTGTTACTGTGTTATTGTTACTGTGTTAGTGTAAACGCTGCGATAAAATTCGTCTTTCAAATACTATGTCGAAAAGGTATTAAATGAGGTCTGAAAATGAAGATAAAAAAAATATGAACTTTGGTGAAACAATTTTGATGATCGGTGTTCTAAATCAAAAGCTACGGTCGTTTATAAGAAAAACGCTCTGGTTAATGCAAATATTTTTTCGACTTTCAAAATTTACGTCGGAAGGGTATCGTATTTGGGCTCAAATTAAAGAGCAAAAAAAATATTAATTTTGGTGAAAAAATTTCGATGATCGGAGTTCGATGATCAGAGTTATAAATCAAAAGTTACAGGTGTTTGAAAAAAAAAACAAAAACAAGCAGGATCAAACCTGATGTAATGTACCTGAGGACGCACGCTATGCAGTCATGCATTGTCAATTTTGTCCGTCTGAATTTTTTTTGTCTTTTTTGCCACTAAAGAAAGAAGTGTGTCTTATTTATTCATTTTGTAATTTTTTTGTCCTTTGCCCTCAATCCCCCTTTATTTTATGCATAATCTAATTTTTAGATTTGTGAGATAAAAGGGGATGGATTAGCTTTTGGGATGAAAAGAACATAAGGGAAGTGGACCAGAAGGACAAAAAAAATGTCAAAAATAGGAATGCAAGAACATTGTTCCTTATGGGTGGCTAATAAGGACAAATTAATAATAGATGGACCAAACTACCCATGAATTTTTTTCAAGGAAAAGATGGAGTAAATGACGTGCCATAAGTTGGAGTAATTGCCCTGCTATAAATTGAGGAGTAATACTAAATATGACAAATGAATTTATTCAACCTTTTAAAAATAAAATAAAAAACAGAAAATGAGTCCATCATAACCTTCCCACTTTAAAACCATTGACTTATATTTCTCAATCACAACGTAAAAGGTATATATAAAAAAAAAAAGAATCAGACACTTTTACTTCCCACATTCTACATTTGAAGCTTGATACGTCACTTTTACTTCCCGTTGTTACTTCACTCGAAATTGTTACTATATGTTGAAAATAATCCTTCTTATTGTGTTCTTACTTCATGTTTTACTGTCACTTTACTCGTAATTGTTACTTTGTGTTGAAAATGATATTTTTCATTGCACTGTTACTTCATTCGTGACTGTTTTTTCACTCATATTTATTACTGTATGTTGGAAATTATCATTTTTATTGCATTGTTACTTCAACTGTTACTGTTACTTCACTCGTAATTTTTACTATATGTTTGAAATTATTTTATAGCATTGTTATTTCACGTGTTACTGTTATTTCACTCGTAATATATATATATATATAGTTGTAACCGAAGAGTACTCATGATTGTGTTATTTTGTTTTTTATTTTTATTTTTATTTTTTGAAAATTGGATAACAGTTTTAGGAAGATTCAATTTTCTATAATTACTCCACCTTTAATTGCCAGGATTTCCCTTTATTTACGTTTTGGATGTAACCGCCAAATATGGGGGGAAAAATACACTCATAATTATAAAATAGGAGTATTATTGGAACTCTAAATTAATTTTGTCCTTTTTAATCATTTGACTACTTTTAGCCTGATTTATTAGTAAATGTGTCATTCGTGACTAAAATCTAAAGAACGTATATACATAAAAATCCGAAGATAATGCCTTGCTGAGGAAATTGGAAGTCGTCTAAAAGGTCTAACGGCTAGAAAGTAATTTGTGGCATTATAAATTTGAAATTATACCCAATTTGATATTTGGTGGGTAGTCAAACCCCCAAAAATAAAATCACCTACAACCTCCATAACTTGTCACTAATAGAAAAGACGTTTTTTGGGACGACAGACTATCGTCGCAAAATTTTTTTTTTTTTTTGGACGACAAGTCGTCCCAAAATATAATTCCGGGAAAAGTCAAAATTTAATGAGTTTTTGGTGGAAAAAATTGGCGGGATACTTTCTTGGGACGACACAATCTGTTTTGGGACGACATGTTGAATCGGAGGGAAATTTGACTTGGTGGGAAATTTTTTTGTGGGAAATTAAATTTCTTTTTTGGGACGACAACATTAATTTTTGGGACGAATGCATTCCAACCTGGAATCCACGTGGACACTCTCCTTTTTTGGGATGACCAAAGTCGTCCCTCTAAATATTTATACAATTTATTTTATAAACTTCGTGAAATCCACGAGGGCTCTCTCATTTTTTGGGACGACAAAAGTCATCCTTTTAAATATTTACAATTATTTTTTCCAATTTAGTACCAATTATTGCACGGTCAAAATTTTGTTTATTTAAAAGGACGACATAGTCGTCCTTTTAAATATTTATTTTAATCTTAGTTTTGATTAATAATTTTTTTAATTAAATGAATGAATTATATTATTTTTTAAAAAATTGATAATTAGTTCATTCCTAATAACATACTTCTTTTTATTTAAATAATTTTTTCGGAATGAAATAATTTTTAATTATATAACTTAAAGTTGGGGTTCGTAATTATTTCAAACATGATGTTCGTTATTTGACTTCGGATTTGAGATTCGTTAGTTAGTTCAAGATTTCAAACCGATGTTCGGTATTGTGTAGTGATTACAAGCCTAGGGTTCATAATTATTAGTCGGTTGATGATTTCAAACATGAGGTTTGTTAGCTTGTTCAAGAATTCAAACCCGAGATTCGTTAGTGAGATCCTTATTTGAATCTCGAGATTTGTTAGTGTGTTCCTAATTTGATCATTTCAGACTCAGGGCACGTTAGTGTGTTCATGATTTCAAACACAGGGTTCGTTAGTGACTTCATGATCTGAAACTCGAGGCTCGTTAGTGAATTCATTATTGAGTGGTGATTTGAAACATATGGTTCGTTAATTAGTCGGTTGATGATTTTAAACCTGAGCTTCGTTAGTTAGTTCAAGATTTCAAACCCGAGGTTCATTATTGAGTTGTGATTTCAACCTGGGGCTCGTTAATTAGTCGATTGATGACTTCAAACCCGAGAGGCTCGTTAGTTATTTCAAGATTTCAATCCCGAGGTTCAATATTGAGTGGTGATTTCAAACACGGGGTTCGTTAGTTAGTCGGTTGATGATTTCAAACCCGAGGTTCGTTAGTTAGTTCAAGATTTCAAACACGAGATTCGTTATTGAGTAGTGGATTTCAAACCTGAGGTTTATTATTGAGTAGTGATTCAAACTCGAGGTACATTATTGAGTAGTGATTTCAACCTGGGCTCATTAATTAGTCGATTGAAGACCTCAAACCCGAGGTTCGTTAGTTCGTTCTAGATTTCAAACACTAGGTTCGTTATTGAGTAGTAGATTTCGAGATTTCTCTTAAGATTTGTAAATAGAAGATATTTGGGTTTTTCTTTTAACTAATTTCCTGAGAAGTAAATGAATATAAAATAAAAAAAAATAAACGAAGAAAATTTCAATCTAATTAATCGTTTCACCCTCAATTCCTACGATCGATCATCGATTCAAGGATGACTCGTGAAATTATTAACAAATTGGTTACAGTTGACCACAACCAAGAATCAACCAATCTCTCCTAAATTCGTTAATTACGACAACCGCCAATAATTACACTCTAATTATGGCACACCCCGCAACGACCGTATGGAGTTTGGTGATATAATAGCCTTGATTAAATATTAGAGAGACCCAATTACTAGGCATTAATCCAACCGGCTTAACTTTGGTCATAGTATTATCTATTTTCAAACGAGGAATCCTACGGGCTGCGAACTTACCTATGGCTAGCGCTTAACATGGATTTGGGTGCTAGATTAGAAAACCTATTCAACTATAGTGTGCACAAATAACTAAATCAATGTTCTAATCATGTATCGATGAACGCAAAAAATAAATAAATACTAATAAAATAACTTAGGTACGAACAATTTGATTTAAAATAAATCAGGCATCAAGTTTACTACCCCACTTTTCTTTTCTTTTTTTTTTTGAGGGAACACCACTTTTCCCTATCCCCTATCTTGTACTCCCACTAAATCCACATGCGTTTCATTTATTTTTTTTTTGTTTTCTTTTTTTCTTCTTATTTAATTTGCAATTTTGTTATTTCTTAAAATTTGACCGTATTTTTTTCAATGTTTCATTACTTCTTATACACTTACTAGTGGCTGCAACGTGCTTTGCACGTTTTGGCCCTCGGTTTTTCCCGATGATACGTGTAGTACAATAGAAACACAAAACGTCGTTTAATAGTGTAATACATGCATTGGAAATAGTAATATAAACTGGTACAAACTACGAGTGGCTTTTTCCTTTTGGTACGCCTCTGTTCGTTCCAATGGTGCATTTTCCAAAGGCCTTCGCGCTGTGATTGTATCAAATGCAACCAAGGGGGACCGACTAAAAAGTCCTACAAAGATTTCCCGATTTCATACATTATAGAAGAGATAGAAACAAGATCTCTCGTTAAGGGAAGACCCTCCAAGACTCTTCTTTATGGTGTCCAAAAGCTCGGTGTAATATAAAAGTAGGCGAGTCAAAGTTGCTCTTAAGATCTCCATACCACACAAAAAGTTACTGAAGGATGTGATCAGAACGTTGTGCATTACCTCTATCGCACCTTTCCATCTACTTGCAATTCAGCCCTTCCCTCTTCTTCACTTCTTCTCTTTACAATAGTAGTGGTATCACCGATCCCTTTTCGATTCATTCTTCTTTTGCGTGACCCTTATCTCTCGTTATTATTTTCTGGGTTCTCAACCACGCATGTGTGTCGTGCAGGACCTTTGTCGTAGCCTTGAACTTGAAATTTACAATATTGTTAGTAGGTAAGCAAATCGTATCATATTGCGTACAATGGAACAAAGAAGAGTCTATGCTACCTGCCTATACTTCACATCCATCTTGTTCCCGCAAAGTACGACAGGGATATTTTCAAAAAAAATAAGAACCCTATTCCAAAATTCAGAAACGAACATGTAATAGCTTAAGAGCATGAAAATCAAGACAAAAACATGAACAAAACAGAGAGTGAAATGTTAAGGGTGATTTTATACGTTTTATAATGATATATTTTATATCAATTTCCCCCGTATATGTATTATTTTCATAGAAGTAGGACTTTATATCAAAATATTTAGTAAATGATGTTTTTAAGAGGTTAATTGCAAAACGTAACGTATTATGTGCTTAAATGATGATTTTATGTTATTTTGGAAATACGTTACGCTTTGGTATGTTTTCCTATTGTTGTAGATACTCATTGATGATGGAAGAGAGGATTTTAGAGAGCCAAATTCGTGCTTGGAAAGGATCAATCAAAGTTATGGAAGATTGAAAGATATAAGGAAAGAAATGAATCAAGATGAATGTTGGGAAATCAGGATTCCGGGTAGTCCCGACTTCCGACGCAGTTCTTGATATGATAACAACCGATTTGACTCTGGACCTCAAGAGAAGAGTTGTAGGGCTTGAAGAGTGGATTCTACAGGATTTTGAATCACTCTATTCCGACTTACGAGGCCCGAGATATGAGCGTTACAAGTTTGGATGCTGTTGCTGAAAATAGTGAACGGGCGTCCGACATTATGGACGGGCGTCCGGCACCTTTACTGTAGCAGCCGACTTAAAAGTCTATAAAAGCAGCTGCGATTCCAACCCTAATTACATCAGATTTTTCATACGAAAATTACACAGACATCACCGCTTTCGGGAGCTTTCAGGCGATCACCCAAGCCTTGTGCTCGGGTGATCGGGGTTAGATTAGGTCTTTTATTTTGTTTGTTTTTCCTTCGTTTCTTGAACCATGATGATGTTTTGAGGTTGAATAAACATGGAGCAGCCATGGATATCTTTCTGCAGCATTTTTACTCTCTTTCTCTGGATATCTTGTAAGTTTAAATTCCAAGTTCGTATCTTTTCTATGATTATTTGTTATTGCAAATTTATATCGAAAGATGTTTGCGATTGATGTTTACCGTAGGACGAAAGTCGGTGTAAACGCGAGATCACCATAGGAAAGAATAGACGTTTTGATCTATGTCAAACGAAAGTTGATAGGTTGAATGTCTAGGTTGTTAGATCTAGAAATCTTGCACCTTGGTTTATTTTATGATGCGTTAATCTCCGTAAATCGAAAGATAGAGATTGATAGGCGAATTCATCTACGAAAGTAGGAATTCATACGTTTGATAGGTGAAACCACAACTTGAATTAAATCATTATACGATAATCTAGGGAGAAAATTAAGGGTTGCGGGATGGTGGATCATGATTTGTTTCATGTTGATTTACTTCAATCATTATCATGTTCGTTAGTTAGTTTACTGTTTTTCGTAGTTATAGTTTTATTTATTTTGGTTCGCAATTATCCTTCCTGGCTTTGGATTAACAATCCTCTGTCCAGTTTATTTTCTGTTTTAGATTAGGATTAGTTATGTGTTTTAATAAAGAGGAATTAATGACGTTAGATTCAATATCCCTTTTCCCTGAGGATCGATACCCGTACTTATCCAACTTTACTAGCAACTACCCGGTATTCGGCCGGTTAGGAGGTAGTTTTGCATGGTAGTATAGGTTTTATAAATTTTCTTTTGTTTTAATGATGCAAAAACTCCCCAACAAAAGTGGCGCCGTTGCCGGGGAATCGGTGTTTTGTTGAATCTAATTGAATTAATTTTTCTATTTCGTTACGTGTTTTTTTGTTTTTGTTTTTCAATAAAAGTAGCGTTGAATAAATTGAGGTTTTTTTTATTTTGCCGTGTTTCGATAACCGTTGGGTTAAGAATGTGCAAAAGTTTTTTTTTACTCGATTTATGACACGTGAATTACATGTTTGTGTTATCTAATCTGACCCTCTGTGCTTTAATGTGATAAGGCTCGCCGTGATGATTTTGTTTAGGATAATTAGGGTTTCGTGTTTTTCCCGTCGTTTTACGTGCAAATTCGATGATCGAACGAGCGTTCACGTAAGTGAACGCCCGTCCGCACAACATGCGGGTAACCGAGCGTCGGTTGGATGGACGTTCGTTCGTCCGAAAAGTTTCAACTCGTTCGGTTTGAAGGACCGGACGAGCGTCTATACTTTCTGAACGCTCGTCCAGTGCTGCATTTTGAGGTGAACGCCCGTCGATCGCATAAGGACGCCGGTCCGTGTTCGAATTTTTCTTGATTTAAATTTTAATGCTTTTATTTGATGTGGATTTTTCATTAGAGCTTCGTGGCTAATTATTTTCACGTAGATGTTCTGAACTTGCATGTTTACATCTTTCCATCTACGGATCCATGTTAAATAATTGAATCTAATTGATAATATACTTGATTCATCTAGGCATGTTCTAGTGACTGTCGGTTCTCGTATGCTATAACTGTTCTTATCGTTAATTAGTAGCTAATGTCGGTTTCCGTATGCTACATACCGCTGTGATGAATCTTTTAAGCTTTGAGACTTATGTGCTTTCTTGTTATTTTTGTAACTCATTTGGGTAGCTACTGTCGGTTTTCCGTATGCTACGTCCTTTTCCATATGAGTTATATCTGTTTAGTATAGCTAACCGTTGGTTTCCATAATGCTATCACTTTTGACGAGTCTTAAGGCGCGTACTACACTTTGCATGTAATGAACAGCACTGTCGTTTATCGTAACCTGTCATTATTTGGTAGACGTTTATTTTATACATGTCGTGTTGCTAATTAGTGGGCTAGTTTTCTTTCTTTTATTTTCTTTTATAGATGCATATCATTTAGTTGCATGTCATCTAGTTGCATTGTTTTTCTATTTTCTTTTATTTTTTCTTCTTGAGTGTAGTTAACTGTCGGCTTCCGTAATACTACCTCGTTTTTTTTAGTTTCTGCATAGGCCGTAGTCATTTGTAGGTTGTCCTCGAAACCCGCTTCACCCGAGCCCGTCGAATTTATTTTTATTTATTTTATTTTTAGGATCGCATATCATGTAGGTTGCATTGTAGTATAATTTCATGTAGTCGCACCTAGCCTACTACCGTGTAATATTCCATGTATATGTTCCATCTCTATATGAGCTTAATCGAAAAATCTTTCGACTTCTTTTCCATGTATAATCCTCTATCATTATTAGTTGGAGTTTGATGTTTCGTTTGCACATGTGGTCTATATTATTCCACAAGCTTCTGTGGCTTTATTCTTAGATGTCCTGAGTTTAAGTGTTGATCTTTCCATCGAGCTATTATTTCTTTTTGTGCTTATATCAAACTTCCATATTTAGACGCTTAGATGTTCTGTACTTTCCCCGTTTGATTTTTCCATCCGAAGCGATTCTATTTTGTGCTCGTATGTTCTATTCCCCCTTTCCCCCGAGGTATTTCATGTTTGTCAAGTGTGCGGGGGTGTTTGCATTAGCAATTGTGAGATTTTAGATGATAGCAGTTTTCCGGTGGATGGTCCACAGTCTCCTGATATCTTCGAGCATTTTTGGATCGGAACGCGTCCGTTCCAGAATTGTTCCCTTTCGGCATACAATCAGCTAAGTTTTCTTTTCTTTTATTTTGCACAACATGAGGACATGTTGTAATTTAAGTGTGGGGGAGGGGATAGTTGGTTATGTGTATCTATCATTTGCTAAATTTTTTTCGAAATTTTCAATTTTTGTTTTGTCCCGAGTAACTTCAATGGCATGCTAGTTATGTAATCTGGCACCCTTTAGTTGTTATCAGTAGTCATATCATGTTCTGAGAATAGGTTTAGTAAGTCGATACTCACTTGAACTTCATTTCACGAACCTATTAGATGAAGAGCCAAATATAGAATAGTTTCCGGTTAGTTAAAGGAAAGTTAATTCTTGATACAAATAACACTTATTTAGCATTAATGAAAGTTAAGAACTAGTGCTATACTCACAGTTAGAATCTCAGTACCTTAGTGTTTTGAGAACTTTGAGAGTCTTGAATGTGTTAGAAATATATTTGACCGAGAGTTTCCAAAGAGTTTGAAAAATATAAAAATATATATATCTATAAATAATAAATGAATAGAATTTCTTTGCGGGAATTTTGTTTGTAACTATCACCTCGAGTCCATTTGGATACGCCCCAATTGGGGAGTGTGGTTTACCTTGGACGATGGGTTCGAGTGATCTCGGGGTGATTGCCTCTAATGTAGGGGAGTGTGTTATACTTTTGAGACGCGACGATAGGAAATATAAAATATAAAATATACGTTTTTTTGGGATTCTAAGTCAAGTTGATCTAAACCCAGTAGAGACCCGAAAGGTATTTTCTTGGTACTAAGTAAAGGAATTTAATTGTGAGCTAGTTACTATGTTCTTGGTAATTAGTTTTTGTGAGGTAAGTGCTGTAGATAGAATGAAGTTTTCGTTTAGTTGACCGGATAACTGTTAGTGCTTGATGTATTATATCGAGGGAGGATCGGTGGAAGTTTAGTAGGTTCTGCACACACATCACCGAGTGGGGTCGATTTGCTGAATACTAGCTTGTCATGATTTTGACTATATCTCGTGTCAGGTTATGTGGATTCTTGATGGTATGTTCTTGTTTTGTCTTGCTCGGGACGAGCAAGGTTTAAGTGTGGGGGAGCGCCACTTTTGTTGGGGAGTTTTTGCATCATTAAAACAAAAGAAAATTTATAAAACCTATACTACCATGCAAAACTACCTCATAACCGGCCGAATACCGGGTAGTTGCTAGTAAAGTTGGATAAGTACGGGTATCGATCCTCAGGGAAAAGGGATATTGAATCTAACGTCATTAATTCCTCTTTATTAAAACACATAACTAATCCTAATCTAAAACGAAAAATAAACTGGACGAGAGGATTGTTAATCCAAAGCCGGGAAGGATAATTGCGAACCAAAATAAATAAAACTATAACTACGAAAAACAAGAAACTAACTAACGAACATGATAATGATTGAAGTAAATCAACATGAAACAAATCATGATCCACCATCCCGCAACCCTTAATTTTCTCCCTAGATTATCGTATAATGATTTAATTCAAGTTGTGGTTTCACCTATCAAACGTATGAATTCCTACTTTCGTAGATGAATTCGCCTATCAATCTCTATCTTTAGATTTACGGAGATTAACGCATCATAAAATAAACCAAGGTGCAAGATTTCCTAGATCTAACAACCTAGACATTCAACCTATCAACTTTCGTTTGACATAGATCAAAACGTCTATTCTTTCCTATGGTGATCTCGCGTTTACACCGACTTTCGTCCTACGGTAAACATCAATCGCAAACATCTTTCGATATAAATTTGCAATAACAAATAATCATAGAAAAGATACGAACTTGGAATTTAAACTTACAAGATATCCAGAGAAAGAGAGTAAAAACGCTGCAGAAAGATATCCATGGCTGCTCCATGTTTATTCAACCTCAAAACATCATCATGGTTCAAGAAACGAAGGAAAAACAAACAAAATAAAAGACCTAATCTAACCCCGATCACCCGAGCACAAGGCTCGGGTGATCGGCCTTGAAAGCTCCCAGAAAGCGGCTGCCTGTCTGTGTAATTTTCGTATGAAAAATCTGATGTAATTAGGGTTGGAATCGCAGCTGCTTTTATAGACTTTTAAGTCGGCTGCTACAGTAAAGGTGCCGGACGCCCGTTCACTATTTTCAGCAACAGCATCCAAACTTGTAACGCTCATATCTCGGGCCTCGTAAGTCGGAATGGAGTGATTCAAAATCCTGTAGAATCCACTCTTCAAGCCCTACAACTCTTCTCTTGAGGTCCAGAGTCAAATCGGTTGTTATCATATCAAGAACTGCGTCGGAAGTCGGGACTACCCGGAATCCTGATTTCCCAACATTCATCTTGATTGATTTCTTTCCTTATATCTTTCAATCTTCCATAACTTTGATTGATCCTTTCCAAGCACGAATTTGGCTCTCTAAAATCCTCTCTTCCATCATCAATGAGTATCTACAACAATAGGAAAACATACCAAAGCGTAACGTATTTCCAAAATAACATAAAATCATCATTTAAGCACATAATTTGTTACGTTTTGCAATTAACCTCTTAAAAACATCATTTACTAAATATTTTGATATAAAGCCCTACTTCTATGAAAATAATACATATACGGGGGAAATTGATATAAAATATATCCTTATAAAACGTATAAAATCACCCTTAACATGAAACAAACGTTACTTGCTTCAGACTTGATATGCCATATCCACCATATGAAGATGAAAGGAGAAACTGAACAAGCAACCATTTCTCTTTATCCAAGGCAATAGCCAATGCTCCAAGTACCTGGAAAATCAAGAAGATGTCTATTTACAGAGGGACCTATAGCAGTTGGGGCAACCTAAAAATTCATTATTAACATGTAAGGCAAGAACATCTATAGCAGTTGAAAACCCAATCATATACACAACAACAAAACACACAACATGAAACCAACAACATGAATACATAATAAACAGAGAAACATCAATAAAGAAGCATGTAAAAAGAACCCTTTTTTACTGATGTTCAAGAAGTCAGAAATCAATACTCTGCCAAATAATCAACTAACAGTTGGAAATACATACATGCATAACTCCCTTAAAATCAACCGTAAACTAAAACCAAATAATGTACCCCAGATGATGAAAGCCTACCCAAACTGAATAGCAAAAAGCGTCCTGCACAAACGAACAATCAAAAGACATGAAAGGGAAAAGAAAAACCCACAAACAACCCACGACCGACGGAGAAATCTCCAGGGCGAAGGAATGAAGTGCAATTTGCTCTTTCTCTTCACAAAGACTTGCACACCAAAACCAAAAACAATATAGAGAACAAATCCCCTGCGAGAGATAGAGACCAGTTAAGAGAAAAATCCACAATCAGAACCGAACATATCAATACACATAAGAATAAAGAAACCATCGGGAAAGACATACCCGAAGATCCGTCATAGTAGAGAGAAAGAAGCAACAATGGCGAGCACAATCGGGACATAGAAGAAGACGAAGAGCGATTGCAAATCCATACCTTCTTAACCCTAAAGATTCAAAGCGAACACGATCGGTCTCCGCCTCTCTCTTCTTCTCTCTCAAAGCAGTCCATCTCCACAGATCGTATGTAGAGAGAAAAGGACACAGGCAGTTATTATCAAAAATTAATTGAATCGATAATTCTTGTCGAAGTGGTGGTGCGGTGCTGGAGCTATGTTGGAGGTAACACGTGTGCTGAGAAAAGGACACGTGTGAGGAAAGGGAAAGAAAAAAGAAAAGAAAAAAAAGAAGAAATATTTTATTTTCTAGTAGTTTTTGTAGCACCGTACCAAATCATATGACTTCGTTTTACTTAACCAAAAAATTCTGAAGATCGAAATGCACCTTCGTGCACAAAAAGTCAAACCAGAGTTTCAGTGAACCAATAGAAACTACATAATAACACAATTAAAATTTCTGAAACTCGAATCAGAGAATTGAATGCTTCAAATAAAAACCTTAGTGATAAACACGTTGATGTGATAACACCGTACCAAATCATACGACTTCGTTTTACATTAAAAAAAAACCTTTGATCAAAACGCCGCCGTTTTACTTTCCCCAAAAAAAAAAAAACTTTAATAGGTATACCTATAGCGACGACCAAAACGTCGCTAAAGCCGGACGACCAAAAAAGTCGCAAAAAGCCGTACTACCAAAGATGCAAATTTAATCATACGACTTCATTTTACTTAACCAAAAAATTCTGAAGATCGAAATGCACCTTCATGCACAAAAAGTCAAACCAGAGTTTCAGTGAACCGATAGAAACTACATAATAACACAATTAAAATTTCTGAAACTCGAATCAGAGAATTGAATGCTTCAAATAAAAACCTTAGTGATAAACACGTTGATGTGATAACACCGTACCAAATCATACGACTTCGTTTTACATTAAAAAAAATTAAAAAAAAACCTTTGATCAAAACGCCGTCGTTTTACTTTCCCAAAAAAAAAAAAAACACAAAAGGACAAACTTTAATAGGTATACCTATAGCGACGACCAAAACGTCGCTAAAGCCGGACGACCAAAAAAGTCGCAAAAAGCCGTACTACCAAAGATGCAAATTTAATAAGTACTAGTGGGGGCCACCGTGCGATGCACGGTGTGCCCTCACTTTTTTTATGCACCAATTATAGTTTTTATGTCTGCAATAAATTTAGTTTAGCAAAAATAAAGAAGATATCAAGCTACTTCAATGTTTAGAAAAACATTTAAACCATCCTTTAGAGGTGACAATATGCACAACGTGTTGCGGCAAGAAATGTTACATGTGGGAAAAAAATCCTGAAGATCAAAATGCACATTCGTGCAAAAAAAGTCAAACCAGAGTTTCTGTGAACCAATAAAAACTACATAATAACAAAATTAAAATTTCCCAAACTCGAATAAATGAATTGTTAGTCGTAGGATATTATTCATGTCAGACTTAACCCTAACTAATACTAATAAAAAAAATAAAAAAGAAAAGGTTCGGAAGATTTTCATTTTCTTATCTTTTATAGAAGTAAATTAACCGAAGGATAAGTAAGATAAATGGGAGTTGGATCTCGTTTTTTTTTTATGTATCATAGATCGAATGAACATTCTCATTCCTTATCTAATTTTTACAATATTTTATTTTCTAGTAGTTTTTGTGGCACCGTACCAAATCATACGACTTTGTTTTACTTAACCAAAAAATTCTGAAGATCGAAATGCACCTTCGTGCACAAAAAGTCAAACAAGAGTTTCAGTGTACCAATAGAAACTACATAATAACACAATTAAAATTTTCGAAACTCGAATCAGAGAATTGAATGCTTCAAATAAAAACCCTAGTGATAAACACGTTGATGTGATAACACCGTACCAAATCATACGACTTCGTTTTACCTAACAAAAAAAAAAAAAAAAAAAAAGGGAAAAGACAAAATTTTTGGTATAGCGACGACCAAAACGTCGCTAAAGCCGGACGACCAAAGCGTCGCAAAAAGCCGGACGACCAAACATGCAAATTTAATAGTATACTAGGTGGGGTAACCGTGCTTTGCACGGTGTTGCCCCTACCTGGTTTTTTTTTTCGTGTTTTGTTCGAGAGGTTGTCTTGTGTTGTTAATATATGTGTTGTATTGTGCTAAACTGTATACTTTGCCTATTTCAGCATTACTTACTGTGGCACATCAATACAGTCTGTAAAGAGCACATACGTACATCTTTCCTACACACAACGCACATTTATGTGTAATCATGACGGCACAAACCATAGTCGAAGGGGAGCTAATCCAATCACAAGTAGACGATATAGAAACACAAAACCTTTAATGCGAGCACGATTATTGAGAAGGAAAAAATAAAGAAATTTCATATGCGAGAAAACAATTCAAAAAAAAATTAACTAAACACATATCTTGATTTTTTTCTTTTAGAAGCTCGATTCTTGTTATTTACATACTTCAAAGTGCATCACTGGCCATGCCGGTTGCAAACTGGGAGGTTTTTGAGCTCTCATATACGTAGACGATCCATGTAATCCCGTAAACGAAAAATATTTTCACCTACCATCCAGCTTGCCAGTTTACATCACTTATGAAATGTGGGCTCAGCATGCCAGGCAGCTCAGCATGTACAACTTTTCTAATCATTTTGGCAAAGAAACTATAACCCAGCAGAAGGCTATGGAGGAACCAAGCATATGATGTACAATCACCATTCATAATTTATATACATCAAATAATTGATGAAGGTAATGATGACGAATAACTGACCTTTGTTCAATGGTAGTTATTTTCATACAAAGGCTATGGAGGAAGCTTCCCGGTCAATTGATTCTTGTCTTTTTCAGGCTCAGATCTGGATCATTTTTATATCCGAGAATGCGGCATTGCCCGCACTGGTTGCAAATTGGGAAGTCCTCCAATTGCCATCCAGGTTTTCGTCTTACATCAATCCATACCAGGATTTTCGACTGACTGCACCGGTTTCAAATTGGAAAGTCCTCCAATTGCCATCCAGGTCGACGGCCAACATGATTCCAAAACTGAAATCTCAATTTTTGTAGATCCATTATCATCATAGCCTTACTGTATTGTGCTTATCTGTTTTGTTTGGTCTGGTCAAAGTCTTGGGCCTGATAATCTGATAAAAAACAGCAAAACATCAGATTTTAGAATAAAAAGCAGATAAGAATATAATTAATTTGCATAAACATCAGGGTGTGTTATGGTACATACATGATACTAATTCACATATACGCCCACAATGGCTGCACCCTATCACCTTTGTATCAATATTGTGAATGCAATCCAGAACGAAATCAGGCTGGCCAATGAGAATTTCATCTTCGGATGACGAATCATATAAAAGAACTTTCGCATCAACATGGCACTCTGGGAAAATTGATAGGAAGTGCTTCTCCAAGCACAGAGCTTTTGGTGTACCAACATCCTCCCTTGTTGCCACTGCATGCCAATGATCAATTTTTAATCACTTAGTATGTACATGCCAATGATCAATTCTTAATCATACTTAGTATATACCAAGCTAGGCACTACATTCACTATTATATAATATTATTATAAAACACACCCATAACACAGAACATCCTTTTCCTTTTTGCAAGTTTCAACTACTTCATCTTTAATTAAGAAGCGCACATAATAATACATTGACCATTTGAGGCATAAAAAAAGAGTTTTCAATCATTTTATTCTACAAACAAAGCAATAAACAACTACAGATCCCAAGGGCATACCAAAAACATGTTCGGACCTTCTTGTCAACCAAAAAAGGATGAACCTGAGACAGTAACCCAATTGCAGACTCCATGCAAAACAGAAAAAAGACGCCTGCCTATTGACTACGTCTACCAAAAGGAAACAGGGAATGGGACTTGAACACGCTGATGTAATTGCTGATTACATCAGCATCTAGCGATGCAAACGATAGTTCTAACTCTATATTTCCACTGAGCTTCCCCGTTCAAAGACTATACCACACCCCTATCAAAGTTATTAGGAGGGTGTGACTTAGGATGATCCTTGTTCACATGCCCTCGGTGAAGGAAAAGCAGGCCAAACAAAGCCAGGACCCAAAATTGGATTCCTAGAGATAACAAGGGCAGGCGTACTCTTACCTTTCGAAGTAGACGGCCCCCCAATTTTAACAGCAGGCCGGAACGAGCAGGGACTTTCCTGCCCTTCCTCCCCTGTAAGACTACAAATACACATGTATTAAAAGGCAAAATGGTACAATTACACTAATGTCACACTGCAGGATCTTTCAAGCATTATACCTTTCGAACGATTGTAGTTACACTACGCTTTTACTTAATGCCAACTGGCATTGCCAGCAAATTTTGAGAGCCGGAATTATGAGCACACGCGGAACAATAGAAAGAAAAAGAAAGAGCCCACCATTTACACGAGTCACGTCAACTTAGCGAGAGATTGTATAATGAAATTTATGAATCGTTAAACGGATAGGTAGCCAAAAATGAATAAGGGTCCCGGCGGCGGTGAGAGATTAAAAAATGGACTCCAGTGAAGATCTAAAAACGGACCTTTGTAACCTGCGTTAGACCAAAGAGGCTTCAACTCCGGATCCGTTCCGGATGCTATGATGCCACGAGGCAAGATGTTTAAACCCTTGTCTGGCCTGCTGGAATCCTTGAAGAAGCATGAAATCTCAGTGGTTGATTGAGACACATTACTAAGCATCCACCACACCATGGTTTGAAACAAATAACAAAACCAAACCACCACGCAACAAACCTGCAGAAAAAAACACTTTCGGTATCAGAATTCAAACAAAAAGGATACTTTGCAGCTCAAGTACGTACCATTAGAGTTCATATCCTTCTTGATGCACATCTTTTTCTCTTTTCTACTACAGGATTAAAAAAAAGATAAGTTAAAGGGGGGTGGCCGGGTGGGGATGGGAAAACATGTGCCAATCAATGGCAACAACATCATCATTCAGTTACAAACCATCCATAGACACAATAGGAACAGAATTAGACAGACAGTCCGTTCTAAATCAAAAAATAAAAGATGGGATACAATGTTATTAACAAATAAAGATATCACCTTGTTAAGGAATCGAACGAAACCCCTTCGAATCAGAATGTAAATGCTCGAATCGGCCTCTAATTAGTGAAAGATCAAGCCTTTCACACTTACCCTTCCCAAAACACAATAGACAAAAAATCAGGGCAACAAAATAATTCAAATCAGTCTCATAAGTGATAAATCGACGTTAAATTAGGAAAGGTATCACCTTGTCAAGAAACAGCTACACATGCTGCAAATTAGAGCCTTCGTATTGCAAAAATACGTTGCCGAATTCAACGAGCTCTGAATTGGACATTAAAGGCAGCATCTTTGGACTATCAAGCCTTCCATAAACGTTTTACAAAACGTGGTAGCTCGATTTCGAGAAAATCAAGGAGTAAATGCAGTAAAGGTGCAAGCTTTCACCTTGAAGCCTTCCTAAAAAGAAATTCATCACGTGGTTGCTTCTAAGGAAGAAAATTTCCGGAGTCAAGCTTTCCTGAAATGATCTTGGTCACATGGTGGCTTGTTTCAACCGGAAATCGTGGCCGGAGATCATTCCAATCACATAAGGCATGTGACTGAGACGATTAGAGAAGAGAGACGGTTTCACAGAAATCACAAGGTTGAAATAAGGTAGATGAGGGCGGTGACAAAATAAGTGAGTGGAAAGTTAAACGTGGAGGGTGAGCGTTGGAGAAGAAAGGCGGCAGTGCGTTGTCTTCGTCGTTCGTCGTCCCACAGATTAGCAAATTTAGTAGGTACACCAAGGTAGAATACTAACTAACTATATGATATGTAAATAAACTTAATAAGAAGATTAATAAATCAATAAATAAATTTATAATACCTCAAAAAATTTAATAAATCGTCTTTTATATATTTTTGTAACAGGTGAGGAGATTTATTTTTTATTTTTCTAATACTGAAATCTTTATTTATTTTGACCAAATATCTAAAAATAAATATTCAACAACACTAAAGCACCCCTGTCACTTGTTTACAATATTCAACAACACTAAAGCACCACGTCAGTTTATTACGATTTTTATGTACTTCACATAAGCTTACTCTATTTATATGAAGAGCGAGCATCAATGACCTGGGTTAAAGTCTTGTTGACTGAATAACTATTGCCTGAGTACGTTGAAGATTTATACCAAGCTTCGAGTCCCGGGCTAAGGTGAACTTGCACCATGTCGGTGGTACGGATTAGTGATTATCTTACTTCGAACATTAGGCAGTGGATGACCAGCGTCATGTTGATGTATTACGAATGTCCCACACTTTGTAATAGCCACTTTGCTAAGGTCAAAGTCCGTCAAATACCCGATGTGGTGCTGAGCTCGTTAGGACCGTTTCACTTAGAACCCATGGAGTGCCACGTGTATATGATCGACTCATACCCACATCATCGATGCTCTTGAAATAAATAGTTTCAGCTTACGTAAAATAAATAAAAATCATAATTAGCTGATGGGGTGATTTAGTTTTGTTAATTTTTATTTTTAGATATTTGGTCAAATAGTAATTAGTGAAAAAAAAAACCTTGTGTGGCGGGCCAGAAGGACAAAATAAGATACAAAATGGGAAAAAATGACAAGAAAAAAAGAGAGTGGTTGAGAAAGACAAAAACACGCTTGTTACTACATTTGTTACTATATGTGGTAGTAGCAACATGTAGTAACACATGTAGTAACATGAACGTTTTTGTCCTTCTCAACCACTATCTTTTTTTCTTGTCATTTTTTCCATTTTAGATTAAAAACTCGTCCTCCACAACATTTAACCTAAAAAACTTTGCCTCGCCTAGCCAAAAATAAGTAAAAGATGATTTATAAATTTATTTATTGATTTATTAATCTTATTAGGTTTACATAAGTTTATAAAAAGTAAACGAAACATTTCAAAAGGAAGTCAAACAATAAGAAATAAAAAGAAAATACAAATTAAGGAGTAGAAAAAACCCAAAAAAAAAAGTACGGATAATTTACAAATAATAATAATAATAATAATAATAATAATAATAATAATAATAATAATAATAATAATAATAATAATAATAATAATAATAATAATAATAATGCAACGCATGTGGATTTAGTGGGGTACAAAATAGGGAATAGCAAAAAGTGGTGTATATAGTAAACTTGATGCCAAAAAATCAAGGGTTCAACAATTAATTACTGGAATTAAGGAATAATCTACTCATTCTCATTATAAATTCACAAGAAAAATAAAGAAAATACCTTAATTTATCGGAAAGAACAAGAAAGGATTACAAATAAATGCGAAAGTATGAAAAAAGATGAAGATTAAGATGAAGAGAGGAGCAAGAGGCGCCCCTCTTGTTTTTGTCTTGTAAAAGTATCAAAATTAGGGATTTTTTTTTTAAAGATAAAATTAACGATTGGGAATTCTTAATTCTATCGAAATACTAATAATAAATAAAGTTGGACCCACCATAAGGTTAAAATAACATAAAAGAGTGTTTAAATAGTAATAAAACTAATTTAAATTCGATGTTGATATGTGTCCATTCTGCCAAACTCGGCCATGGAATGGTAGGATCCTACCATATTTAGTTTTAGGTTTCCAGCATTGTTTTCTTTTTCTAGCTTGACCGCTTCACTTCAACTTCGTCCAAACCGCTCCAAATGACTCCGAAATGACTCAAAACATCCAAAATCATGTCTCCATCATATAGATCCTAAAAAGCATAAAACAACTATTCGAGTAATATATTTTCGCACAAAACGCAGCAAATTACACTATATATTTCACCATTTGTGGACTCATCAATATCCCAATTATATTGAGGGAATATGTCAATGCAGTCAGTGTTTTGTGAAGGGTTTGGTGGGGTGAGGTTCATATTGTGTTTTATAAGTATCTTTTTATTTTCAATTCAGCATTTTATTCACCCTAGGAAGTTTCTTCTTCGCCACCAAAGAATTCCAATGATTTTTTAGCCCCCGATTACAAATCTACCACTTTCGCACGATGGTCCATGGTCTCCGATGTTGGCACAACTTACTCCAAATCTTCTTCAATCCAAAAAGAACAGAGAAATGGGTGATCGAAAGAGAAGAAACAAAGAATTATGATAATATGACTTGTTTATACATTCTTTCAATTTTCAATTCAACATTTGTTTTGGTGTGACTGTAAAAAGTTTTGACACTGCATAAGTAAGGTGTTCCTGCAAATAGTCACTGTATAAGTAGTGTAATTGAAATACATAAGGTGTTATTGTATACGTAAAGTGTCACTGTGAGAACTGTGAGGGTGTAGGTGTTACCTCATACGTCAGGTGTCACTATGAGAGCTGTGAGGCTGTTACCATGAGAATCATAAGGGTGTTACTGTGAGTCACTGTGATGGTGTCTCCGTGAGAACTATGAGCGTGTCAATGCGTGCAAATGATTTAACAATTGTTGTTAAAGAAAAATTATTTCCAGATTTCAAAAATTACGTTGGAATGGTATCAAACGTTATATCAAAATAAAGAGGACGAAAACAATATGAATTATGGTGGAGAAATTTTGATGATCGGAGTTCGAAATCAACAGTTTCGACTGTTCGAAAAATTATGGAAGAGAAAATAATAATAATATTTTTTTACACAAAAAAAATTATTTTGGAACAAATTCTTATAGATTGTCGTTTTTTTCCAGCCGTGTGTCTTACTTTTTGAAATCTTCTCAAAATTTTACAAAAATCACATAAAATATTAAGAAAAAACCCTCATATGAGCTTATAATGGAGATTCAAAATGAGATTGATCGAGTAACAATATAATTTCTCTCAAAAATGATAATTACTTTATCATTAAAACCAAAATGATAATTACTTTATCATTTTATAATTGCGTGCTTTTTATATCTGAAAGTAACCGTCCAAATTCATTGTTTCACCGTCTAAATCCACCATTTTTAAAATTACAATTCAAAAAATTCGACAATGAATCAAATGAATAAGGATCCAATCATATCAAACGAGGTCTCTGTAATGTTCCACGTTGGAAAAGTAGTAGAATGCTCACCCTCATATAAGTGTGAGACATAAATGTCTTGTCAACTCGGGTTAGCCCTTTTAGACCAAGCGATGACGGCGGTCTAAGCAGTTGACCGGACATTTATGACTCATTTAGCGCTACCAGGCCCGGGGTCTGGGGGCGTTACATAATGGTATTCAGAGCCGACTATCAGACGGAAGTATGCGCTGCACCGTATAAGAAGACGGTGTAAGGATGGCCTCTAGTTACCTCTGGTAGGGACGATCCGGGAACAGTCTTGGCCGTCCTGGCGAGGACGCCAGTCCCTTATAGGGGGGGGGGGAATGTAATGTCCCACATTGGAAAAGTAGTAGAATGCTCACCCCATATAAGTGTGAGACATAAAGGTCTTGTCAACTCGGGTTAGTCCTTATAGACGAAGCGAGGACGGCTGTCTAAGCAGGTGACCGGACATTTATGACTCATTTAGCACTACCAGGCCCGGGGTCTGGGAGCGTTACAGTCTCAAAACAAAAATGATGAAAAAAATAAATTGGTGAAAAGATGCAGCCAAACTAGCCCACTTCTGTGCACCCTCTCTTAGAAAAGATGCAGCCAAACTACCCCACTTGTTCTGGGGCACTTCCAAAATCTTGAGAAGTCTCTCAGTCTCCTTGACCCAATACTCTGCTCTCTCGGAGCCACCTGAACCATTAAACACTGGAGCACCATTCCTTTGCAAGTCGTATACCAACTACCAAATTTAGGAGCTGTGTCGTTGGTCCGCTATCACGAAAATCCCTATACATTCGCTCCTCTCTCGTCATCCCGTTCTTTCATATACTCAATAAACATGTGCATCATAGAGTCACCCTGAACACCAGAGCCACTGCCCACACCTAGGCCGGTATGAAAGGTTGTCATTCCTGGAGTGAACTGTGTCCCGAACAAGCCTGTAAACGGAACCTGTTGATACTGTGCTGAGGTATGATGTGGGAACCCTGCTGACTGACCTGGCTGCTGATGGGTGTGAGAGTCATGTTGTGCCCGAGAAAAGGGTGGTAGCCTTTCCGAAGTAGTCCTGGAAGGGACATATGATGCATGATGTTGAGGCCCTTGGGAAAGCCCTTGAGAAAGCCCTTGGGAAAGACCTTGGGAAAGACCTTGGGACTGGCCCTGAGATCGGCCCTGAGTTCTTCCATGCCGCTGCCCTGAGGCCAATGGTGGGAGCGAAGCTATAAGAGGGATTAGTTCTGATGATGCTGGAGGATCCTAGTCGGAACGGTTAGATGTAGAATGGGTAACTCTCTTATCGCCTGCCATCACTAAAAAGGAAGGAAGGGTTAGAACCACTCTTAGACTAGGATTCAAGATTCACAACTTAAGATTAACATCCTAGACAGTAGTTTGACGCCCAAGTTTTCTAACTTAGGCTCTGATACCAACTGTAACGCCCCGTCCCGGACACCGAGTCCTTATCCGGAAAATAGGACGTTCGGTGTTCGGTAAAAACGAGTTTTACAATTTATAACCGAAACACCCCAAGTATAAGGATCGTAGTATAGGATGTTAACGGGTCGTCCTAAGGGAGTGGAATGTTTATCGGATCAAGGAACAATTATTCTATTGATTATGTCACGACTATTAACTAAAACTAAGATTTATACTAATTATGAATTAATGAACAGTAACTACGATGAACAGTAACTAAGGCGATGAACGATGAATCGGGAACCTAAATTATGCTTAAAACAGTGAAAAAAAACTATAATATTAAAACAACTAAACTTAGCAATCAACGATTGATACGAACTATTTGGTTTATCAAATAATTAAAACAACGGCAAGGCAACGGGAATCCACCGATCAATCAACCCAACCCCAACTAGACGGCAAGTTAAAGATATAATTTTTAGTAATGATCTATCACGAATTCGATTAAATTTCTCTAAACGAATTCTAGGGTTTCGTTTTCTTTTTCAAGTAAAACAAAACGACATGCAAAACACGATCACAAGATTATTTCTAATACTCCTACTCAACTAACTATGATCAATCTCTTGAAACATAATCAATCGCATCAATTGAAAAGGTCACAACTTGAACAATATTTTCATATAAATTCAAAGCATAAAAGATGGTTTCATCGATCTCTCGATTCGAATAAAACGTAAACGATAAAAACAATATCCAATTGATAAAAAAAACTATAACTTTACTCACTAAACATGTAGCAAAAATCTCTCTAGTTGGTGTTGATGTTGATCGGTTTCATCCGTTGTCCCACCGCGATGTGCTTAGCCAACAACCATGATGTTAATCATGATCATTGGATGGGAAGAAATCATCTTCTTTTTTTGATAAAGCTCGGCTGCTCCTCTAAATTTTGTGTGAATGAATTGGTTGTCCAAGGGTTGGGTATTGCTGCTGCTTAAATAGAGTTGAGAGGCGGCTGAAAAAATTATGTATGTCGGTCACTACGGTGACCTCCCGGACGTCCGTTCGATTAGATATTTATTGGAATAAAACTTCTAAAATTCATATCTTGAGTTGTAGAACTCCAAAAATTATGATCCGAATGTCCAAAAAAAGCTCTCGGAAAACTCTACAACTTTCATTAAGGACTCTTCTTCGAAAAACGCGTTTTTGATTAGCCCGTCGTATTACGAGTATATTTCGGATTTTCCACTTACCCAAATTGATTAGCCACTTGACCACCATTTGAGTTGTAGAAGTCCGATTGACGTAATTCAAAGTGCGTTGGAAAGCTCTTTCAAAGATCTACGAGTTTTCATGAAGAAGTCCTCCCCGAAAATGCCTCTATGCTTTGGGTCAAATCTCCGTCGAAAATATGTAACGATTTAAGTACTTAGGAAAATTTGCTCCGTTGAACTCGTAAACTTGTGGCATCTTCTTCTAACCCTCTAAACACCTCTTTTAGACCGAAGATATGCATCTACAAGATATCCAAAATATTGCAAAGTGTAACAACATCCAAATAAACATAAAACCAACGATAAGAACACATAAATCGCCACTTTTGCAATTTATTATCTTTAAAACTCATTTGCTCAGTTTATCCTTTTGGCGAGTAATTTTCTATAAGAATCACTAAAACATGGAAGATAATGTTACGAAATAACTCGATAAAAACCGTAAAATTAGTCGTAAACATTCGGCACGTGACATTTAGAGAAAACCCTAAACCTCATGTAAGCCTTACATCATATCAGAGTAATTAACAATAAATGCGGAAGTAACAACAACCAAAGACTCGGGATTAAGACCCTCAGGGTCTTACATAAACAACCCAATCAGAAAGTAACTGCTGTCAAACTATATCATAAATAACTGAAATAAATGCTAGCATCCCAAATGAACATCCATGTCTAAAAAGAAAGGAACGACCGTAACAACTGGCAACAATGCCTTATTCAAAAGGTATTAAACAATAAACTAGATCATAAACTCCATAAGCTCCAATCCTAAGCCTGATCTTCGAACTTTTCCTCAGAAACATCACCAACCTGCATATCTTCTTATTCCAAAAGAGGAGTAAGCTTATGCATAAGCTTAGTAAGGAGAAAGAAGATCAAAAGTGAGATTCATGGTTGTCATAAGTCGGAAGACACGACATGAATCTACTATATCCACTTTCACAAACAGTTTAGAACAATACTTTAAACAAAAGGAGAAAACCACTTTGGAATACATAATCAATGCATAAGAAAACATGCCTATTTGCTATATCCGTTTATCTTGCACATACATGTTAGTTACATTAACTACTTACTTGCTTACTTAACATATTCATGTCCTTGTCTGTTCCTATCCGTGACTCTTGTCTACTAGCTTTAAGGCGCAGGATACAACTCGGCTAGCACAACTAACTACACCTCCAACATGGGACTAGCTGATGCCCAAGGTACACTTATAAGCACACCGCCTTAAGAACGGCTTGGCTAATATAGCTAGTCACACTCTCCGACATGGGTCTTAACTGTGCCCAAGGTACCCCGTCTATTCGTGCTTATTAACGAATACCCTGCTAAGTAGATTCGATAACATGTAAATCAAATAGAGCACATAACGCACATAAATCTATACTAAAAATCCATGTCTAACCTATAGGAAAGATGCAAAGGCCATAACCACACCATACTACCAACCTATCTCCACTATATATGAAAACAGAGCCCAGAAAATCATCCAGAAACCCAGATAACATTCTGAAAGCGCTGCTGACCTCATACAACAACCAGAAAGCCAATCTGAGACTTTCCTGGGACGCTTAACCGAGAGATGACCTCGGTTCAGCGAGCCAATGAATCCCAGATTCACTTTCTGCTCTAAGACTAGTCCGGCATCTTGTCCTAAAACACATAACATTTCCAGTTTCGTGCCAATTTACAGAATACAGTATTTAAACATATTAAAAACATAATCTTTAAAACCAAAACGGATACTTTTGATAAGAAGAACTCCTTACCTCATAAACGTAACGAAAACAAGCCAAACAACGATCAAACTATGGTCAAACTTCATACCCTTGCGAATCTACGAAACCCGAATAAACCCTACCATTAGAACTACGATTTCTAACAAATCCAAGAGTAAAACTACGAATAAAACTAAGGTTTCATGATTAATACCTTCTTGAGATGAAACAATATTCGAAACTGCTCCTGGACTTAAAATCTCTTCGAAACTAGCACTCGATCCGCAAACACGTACTAGAACGATCAAACCGAGCCCGAAGTCCAAAATCGGGTCGCTTAACCGAGGAGAATGCTCGGTTCGGCGTCTGCTTGATCTGGACACGCTCCGGGACACGTCTGGGGTGTCTGGGACACGTCCTGGGCTGTCCTGGACACGTCCTGGGCACCACTGGGTCGCTTTACCGAGGGGTGTTCTCGGTTCAGCGTGCCGACTGATCACAGAACCTCAAAAAAAGCGATTTTATGATGTCTAGGGCTATCTAGGGTCCTATTTATAGCCTTTTATCACCATGAGTCGGTTTTCAAACCTTGAGGGAAAAGAAAACCTAAAAATAAAAAAGGAAAAGGAAAATAAATTTCAAAAAGACTAAAATACCCTTACAAAGAGGTGAGGGATTTAACATTTAAACTATTGATTTTTTTGGAATTCATATAATTCAATAGGTTTCATATCAGAATCGATGGCCCCAAAATGTGTTGTGTATAATGTTGTGGTCATTTTGTAGTGACATTATCATTACTCTATTATGAAATGAGCCAAAATCCTATTAATTACTAGTCTTACGTGATCTTTCAAATACAACTGAAGTAACAACACACTAAAAATATGAAAATGATCTAGTCGTATATTTTTTTTTCGAAACAACGTAGTTTTGTCGATAATATCTAAAAACACTTATACTTGAGCGATCACTTAAAACTAGTACTTGACATAATCCTTGCAATTATGGATATACTTTTATTAAACATTTAGATAACAAAATCCAAGAAATGAATAAAACATTTATTAGTAAATTTAGTGACACGGCAGGAAATCTTTAAAAAAAAAAATGTACATGCATACTCTTCAAAAAAAAAAAGAAGTACATGCATAGAATTAATAACAGCATTTATCAAGTTCAAACAATATTCCCTTGAGTTTCCTAAACTTTTGACTATAAAAAGGACTGATATGGTTCAATATCACTGCCTAAGAATTCCAAATTATTAAAATCTTGTGGTTAAGAGATACAGTCGAAAACAATAATATATATAGGCGTCATGGCCTCCAGGTCTCAAATTGTCATAAAAGCTTCAATCATGGTGGCTCTTCTTTGCTTTATTTTGTATTACGATTCAGGTAAAAGTTACTCTTTTGTTATATATATATATATATATGTGTGGGGACCACGGGAAGGTGAACCTCTAATATGAATTTCAACTTTTGAGAAGTCGAATGTACATATTTGAGCTAGAAAGTCGAAAGTTCACATAGAGTCTTACGTTTTGGCGTTGCAACTCGAACAAATTTTTACATGCTGATGTTTATATGTAATATTAGTGACGATGATGAGCGAAGCAGCAGCCCCGGAACCGAGATGTTTTTCGAAAGATTCATGCCCATCACTTACTTATTGCAAGAAAGAATGCGATGCAGAGAAATTAGGGAGAGCAAGCTGTGTTCATATCATACCAGAAGATCCAACCTCTTTCCTCATTTGCTGCTGTGGTTTATGAATATAATCATTTGTAGTCCTATTTAATTACTACTATTGTATCACTTTTTATGGAATAATAAAAGTTATATATATATATACATAACAATACGATCGAATTAATTTGTTGCTCTTCATTTTGATTAATTTGTGTGTTCATAGTCAGTAATTTCGTGAATTATTCGTGTCCGAACGAATCTGTTGAAGAATAACTGCTTCATGCACCCATTTTAATATCTTGCGAGAATTCGTCTTTTTTTGGTATGTCAAAAAATTATTCAAACTCAAAGGTTTTTTCCAAAATTTTCTTTTCCGCAAACTCTAACCATTTACGACAATCATCATCCGGCAAATTATAATTGAAAACTATATGAGACTTGTTTCACCACTTAAGCTGACAACCGATGGCCGGCGGTGAACCAAGAGACTGTTGAAGCTAGGGTTTCAATAGAGCCGGCGGCGGCGGCATAGGGCGGGTGGTTGGGTGGCATGGATCGCAAGGAGCCGGACAAATCCCTGGCAAAACAATTGAAAGCATAACTTGACGATTACATAAAACATCTTTAAAAGCATCTTTAAATGCATATAAACAAAGGCGGATCTACATCTATGTAAATGGGGTCCACGGACCCCATTAAAAATAATAAAACTCTACATTTTACCTATAGGATATTATTTCGGACCCCGTTGAAAAACTTTTCTGGATCCGCCCCTACATATAAACCATGATCTATTAACTACGTTTAGTTCGTCTTGCACATAACTTGTTCGTTTCCTTAACAACTTACTAACCGTGTTTAGCTTTCTGGCGATCAAACATACGTTAGTTACCTACTAATCCGTTCATCACTTACCGACATGTTCGTGCCTTATCTATCATGTTAATGTCTCGTGACATAGCACTAATCGCTTAACTTGAGGGCACAGTATCCAACACAGCTAATACCACGAACCATACCTCTAACTTGGGACTAAAGGAAGCAAGGTATTACGTACAATATGTCATCTCAAGAATAACATGACTAATATAATTAGTCATACCTCACAGTATAGATTTTCTACTGTCCACATCACCTGCATAATCAGCATCACAGTATCCTGTGATCAGTTTTTGAGCATCACCTCCATAAATGAGACCAACATCAGTTGTACCTCTAAGGTACACGAACATTCTTTTCACGACTTTCCGGTGTTCCTTTCCGAGGTTGAGCCATAAACTGCGACAACACCGACCGCCCGAGCGGATCGGGCCTAGTGCACACCATGGCATACATCGGGCCCGCCAACCGCATTAGCGTAAGGAACTCTTGACATATACTCCTTCTCCTCTGCTGATTATGAAGCAAAAACGACAAATGAACATTTGATGCCATAGGAGTATATATTGGCTTAGCAGCTGACATGCCAAACTTTGACAAAATCTTCTGTATATAGCCCTACTGAGATAAAAATAGTTTTTTCTGATTTCTATCTCTCCAGATCTCCATCCCCAAAATGTTCTTGGCTGCACCCAAATCTCTCATTTCAAACTCAGCACTGAGAGGGTCTTTCAGATACTGAACATCAGACTTCTTCTTTGCAGCTATCAGTATGTCATCCACATATAACACAAAATAGATGTATGATCCATCTTCCAACCGACCGTTGTAAACACAACAATCATAAGGACTTCGCCGTAACCCAACCGGATCATATAACTATCAAACATTTTATACTACTTGTCTAGAGTACCGTTTCGATCCATAAAAGGACTTCTTTAACTTCACACAAGATCTTCCTTACCAAGAACTTGGAAACCCTCTCGGTTGAGTCATGTATATCTCTTTGTCTACCTCACCATGTAGAAAAGCATCTTCACATCTAACTGTTCAAGTTCTAAGTCTTGTTGTGCCACCATTGCTAGTAACACTCTGATTGAAGTATGTCTGACTACTGGTGAGAATATCTCATCAAAGTCCACCCCTTCTTTCTGACTGAACCCTCTTGCAACCAAACGTGCCTTATACTTAACTCCTTCCTCGCCTCGCTTATCCCTTCCTTCTTCTTGAAAATCCATTTGCAAGTAACAACTCTCATATCAGCTGGATGTTTAACTAGATCTCAAGTCTGATTCTTCAATAATGACTCCATTTCATCTCCCATGGAAGCAAGCCAATGAGATGACTCAGAACATGTCACTGCTTCCCTGTAAGTAGAAGGTTCAAAACCATCCACTTCTTCTGCAACTTGAAGTGCGTATCCAACCATATCATCAAACCCATACCTTCTAGAGGTATCCCAACATTGGATCTTCTAGCTCTGCTGACAGCTATACTCTGATGACCCACATTCTCAGTTTGACGCTCAACTGACATTTGCTCAGCTGACTGGCTTGGATTCAGCTCTGGTTCAGCAACCAGATCAGACGAAAACTGACTTGGATCAGTTGATTGTTGCATTCCAACTGACTCCACCTGAAGCTCCACCTTACTGTCAGTTTTCTCAGTTTCAGCACTGGTTTCAGTTTCAGTTATCCTCCCCACTGATGAACTGAGTATAGAATTTTCATCGAAAACTGTATCTCTGCTGAGAATGACTCGTTTTCTACGATGACCTAATTACCGTACCCCTTTACTTTATCACCATACCCCACAAATACTCTTTTCTTGGCCCTTGGTTCCAATTTCCCTTCACCGACATGATAGTAAAATGTGCTTCCAAATGCCCTTAGAACCGAATAATGCGCGCGTGCACGACCACATCTCAACCGGTGTTTTGAGACCGATCCCTATGTGAGGACTCACGTTGATTAAGTAGCAAGCCGTGGTAACGACCTACGCCCAAAATCTCCTTGATAAACTAGCATGAGAAAGCATACATCTTGCTCTCTCCAGAATAGTTTGATTAATTCTCTCAGCTACACCATTTTGCTGAGGTGTATTCCTGACTGTATGATGTCTGGCAATACCCTTATTTCTGCACAACTCATCAAACTCAGTCCAGCAGAATTCCAGACCATTATATGTACGAAGCCTCTTGATCTTCTTCCCCAACTGATTCTCAACTAGAGCCTTCCATTGCATGAAGCTCTTGAATGCTTCACTTTTGTGTTTCATCAGCACCACCCAAGCCATCCTTGAATAGTCATCAATAAAGGACACAAAGTATCTGTGACCACCCAATGACTCCACCTTTGATGGCCCCCAACAATCAGAATGAATGTAATCAAGTGATGACTTTGTGTTGTGTACCCCTTTCGAGAACTTGCTCCTATGAAGCTTCCCAAACACACAATGCTCACAAAAGTCCAGATTCTTGACCTTACATCCCCTAAGAAGATCAATCTGAGAAAGAACCTGCATCCCCTTTTCACCCATGTGACCCAGTCTCATGTGCCACAGTTTTGTAAGGCGCGGGCGGGATCGATGAACCTCAACTGATTCCACAGCAGCAGAACCAGCAACAACTGACCCTTGTAATATATACAAAGTCCCTTTCTTGGTTCCCTTGAGAACCTCAACTGAGTTTTTATAGACACTCAGCACACCACTTTCCCTTTAAAACTGAATCCCCTACTGTCCAAAGAACTGAGAGATACCAAGTTTTTGGTCATTTGTGGAACATGTTTAACTTCACTCAGTTTGCATAATCTTCCATCCTCTGTCCTCAACTGAACTGAGCCAATCCCAACTACCTTGTAGACCTTGCTGTTTGCCATAGATATATGACCACCATCTATCTGCGATAACTCGAGAACCACTCTTTGTGAGGGCAAATATGAAAAGATGCCCTAGAGTCCGAATCCACACATCGCTTGATGTCCCGACTCTCCCGCCACTAGGACCATGTCCTCATCCGAATCATGCTCACTGCTACCGTAGGCCGTGCCGAACCGTTCTCCCCCGTTTTCTTTCTCTTTGGACAATTGGACTTCCAATGTCCCCGCTCCTTACGCAATTGCGGACATCTGTGGATTTAGGGCCTTTGGACTTTGTCTTCTTGGAACTTTTCTTCCTAGACTGAATATGCTCTTTTCCCTTGCTGCTACTGACTATCGCTCCCGCAGCTACGGCACGTCTGCTCCAAACCGCCTTATGTCTCGCCTCCCGGCATGTAAAGGCGACGATGAGAGAAAAATACACCCACTAAAATATTGGTCCCCGGCAACGGCGCCAATTTTTGATGAGCTAAAATTTACCCCTCAAAAATACATTTATAAAGACTCGCAAAACCGTGGGTAAACTAACTCTCTAACTGGCAGAGTACTAGGTCGATTGTTAGGATAGCTACAGGAGTACGAGGTCGTCCCAAGAGAAATGTGGTTGTGAGTACCAAAGCGAACGTGATTCTTAGTCTAGGCGATCAAAGTTTTAAGTGGAGTGTTTATACCAATGCGAAAAATAAATTTTAACTAACGAGATTAACTAGGTGATTAAAAAGCATAGCCGAGCCATGATCCAACAGGTTATCTCCCCACAGGAAAAACTTGATAAGGAGTGTGTTTTATCTGATTCAGTTCATATGATATTCACGGGAGTCAACTCTTTATTCTTGCGTTAAGATCTGAACAGCTCTCACTTAACCCCCACACTAGGTTTATTAACCCTCCCTTTAGAGAGCTAACTCGCCTAACATGGTTGACCAGAATAAAAAGCCGTTGAAAAACCTCACAAAAACATAATTTTAACGTATCACTTAGGTTGCCAATCTAACGATTAAGACTATGGTTTAGTGATTTTAAAACATGTTTCGCACATCTCGTAAAAATAAGAATTTCACTTAGGCATAGTCCAGATCTGTCACTTAGATTGTCAATCTAACAATCAGGACTATGATTAGTGATATCCATATCTCACATCTCACCGCAAAATACATTTATAAGCTCGATGTAACCGTGAACAAAGTTATCAATTTTATTCAAAGTTATTAAAATGATCGAAACAAGTTTAAAACATGAGTTTATCATACGAACGTTTAATTTAAGCACGACACAACTCCCATCTCGTCTCCCGAGGGTTAATTTTACCCGTTTTCACATAATTCGGCTATGTTGAGTTTAACTACTCATATTAACGAAAATAACAACGAAAATAACAAAACGAAAGAAAACAAAACGAAAAAGATAACTACAACTATATAGATATACGTATAGATATATATAAATAGATATATATATAGATATAGATATATATATAATATACGTATATATATATATATATATATATATATATATATATATATATATATATATATATATATATATATATATATATATATATATATATATATATATATATATATATATATATATAATTGCATAAAATAAAAGAAAGCAATAAAAACGGAAACGAAATTATATTAAAACTATAACTAGTCGGGTTATTACACCGACATTATAACGACATATATATTACATATAGGCCCCTCCATAACATAAATAAAAGAAAGAAGAAGGAGAAGAAGAGAAATGGGAGAAGAGAGGGGCAACGTTGCTGCTGCTGATGCTCTGCTATATATAGGCAAATATAAGGGGGCCGGATCGGGCCGGAGGTTAGCCGGATCGATCCGGACTCATCATTGCTTAACACCTCGCCTTGATTCTCGATCCTTCGGTTATGTATTTATTTGTAATAAAACTTCTAAAATTCATATCTTGAGTTGTAGACCTCCAAAAATTATGATTCAAACGTCAAAATTAAGCTCTCGGAAAATTCTTCAACTTTCATGAAGGACACTTCTTCAGAAAACGCCTTTTTGATGGGCCATTCCCATTACGTGTCGTTTTCGGGATTTTCACTGATACGAATCGATTAGCCACTTGACCACCATTTGAGTTGTAGAAGTCCGATTGACTTGATTCAAAATCCATTGGAAAGCTTTCTTGAAGATATACAACTTTTATTAAGGAAACTTCTTCAGAAAATATCGTTTTGATGAGCCATTCGTATTACGAAGATATTTCGGGATTTTTACTAATCCGAATCGGTTAGTCACTTGACTACTATTTGAGTTGTAGACCTCCAATTGACGTGATTCAAAGTGCGTTGGAAAGCTTATGTGAAGATCTACAACTTTCATTAAGAAGTCATCCCCCGAAAATGCCTATAAGCTGGGTCAAATCTCCGTCGAAACAGGTTTTGGTTTTAAGTATGTAAGATAATTTGATCCATTTGAACTCGTAAGCTTGTGGCATCTTCTTCTAATCCTCTAAACACCTCTTTAAGGGCTCAAAACATGTCGTTACGTAGGATCTTGGTCTACTTATGATTCTGCAATAAATCACCAAAATACCAAACGTAAATCCGACACGACACTCCGGTCACTAAACCGGTACAAAAACTAATAAAAACACATAAAAACACGATATTTTACATAATAATTACTACTTATATATTTTTATGAAACTTAGGAATTAAAGACTCGAAATGATACAAAAGTGCTCAAAATGATATCGAAACGGGGTGAAAAGTTATAAAAATAACTTGTGAATTTTTCCGTTATCACAACCCCCCACTTAGCTTTTGGTCGTCCTCGAACAAAATAAGCGGTAAAATAAAATGAATGAGGAAAAATTCATGAAGATGTAAAATATAAAGGCCAACCAGATGATGTAACCAATCGAATCATAACCACACGTTAACCTTAATATAAATGTATAACAGGGTGTACGTGTGTGATAAGCCTTTTCAATTTCCACTATCCTCTCTTGAATAAATCAAGCAAACGCACTAGTATCCATTCAGACAGTCCTAATGACTTTCCTAGGCATAGGCAGTAGCAGTTCCACACAAAGTTCTCCCGTGTACTTATTAGGATAATCCCTAAAGCATATCATTTAGTTTATACTGGGGATAGTCAGAAAATAACTTTTTTTTTTCATTTTTTTTTTCATAGAATACTAACATATCCGAACTCATTGCCAAAATCGACTATCTTTCAAGCGTCATGAGGTGAGAGCAAATACATTAATACCTATCTAACTTTTTTTTTCTATTTTTTATTTTAATGTGTAGCATATGCCCTCATTCCCAGCAATAGGATGTTTCGTGATAACACCCTAGCTGGACTACTATCATCAGGCAGTCGGGAGCTTTAAAACCTCATAGTGATATAGGACGTTTCGTGATAACCCCCTATTGCACTCAAATCATTGGTAGCTACAACCGACATATATATATAGTTCACTTATTTTGATATTCTTTCTATCACATTCAAACCTTCAGATATTCACAATACATGTTCGAAGTTAGGTACTAAGTTACTTGCTATTTCTAGGATAAACCACTAGGATACTGAATGGGTACAGCTTTAAAATTTTCGCTTCAATTTCAAAGGCTTACGTGAAGAAGTTCATGTTACACAAATAAATTTGGGGTTAAAATGCACTTACGGTTCAAATTGGTTATATACATCCAAATCGATCATTACATCATCAAATCCATGAAATATATACCTTATACAGATTATTTTAATCAACTAAATAATGCTCGAAAAAGATAAAAAAACTAAGGGTTTAAACACTTACTGCCATTTCTAAACCAACCAGAACTCTACCGGCCCCCCACTTATGATTTTGCATTATTCTCATAGTGTAAATGAGATAGAGAGGAAGACTTAGCTTATAGACCAGGCAGAAAGGTGCTATCGAATCCCGTAACAGCCATGAGAAAGCACGTCCCGAATCCCTATATGAAAACAACCAAAACAAAGCAAACACGGGACATGGTCCTCGTGCCAAAGTATGCAATAGAGATATCGGAATAATAAGATAATGGCACTGTCACGTCAGAAAATTCGATAGGCTATATAATAGCTTTAGATGGAAAAATCACCCACACGGGTAGAGCACAAAACATCTAAGCATATACGTATCACATGAGCATATATCATGGTCAAGACATCAATTCATAGATTCATTTTTATTACACACGCTTTATTAAAGCGGGAAAACTCACCATTATACTACAACGACCGAAATTTGAAACGACTAGATCATAAAATGAAATGTGTGAAAAAGTATTGAGTCTTTTATACCCGGATCCTCAAGGGTTCAATAACCTAAGTCCAAGAAATGATGCATTTGAATGTTTTCTTTGTATTCTACCTCGGGATTTTCGGATAACCACCTAATCGTTCCCTTTAAATGACATTCAAACATTCATCCTGAGACTTGGTTGTGATTTGTGTTCATCTTTCATACAGATTCTACATTTCATTAAGACTAGTCTTATTCAAATTATTATTATTAACGGGCTGCCTCCCGGTAGCGCTTTTGTTTAACGTCGTTTGCTCGACTAAATTAGTATTTACAAGTTATCAACCAAAATCGAACTTAAGAAGATCAATAGCTTAAGAAAAATTAACAATGCGAGAACCAAAGAAATTAAATTGTCTAGAAACGTACCTCGTTTGGCTCTCGATGCCATCTCCCCCCAACCGTAAAATCTTCTTTTATCGATCGTCGAACCATCTTCTTTTGAAAACTCCCATAAAGCTCATCCATTGGGGAGTACACAAAGCGGACCGCGTAAAATTCATCCTCACGAGTGGACGAATGTAATAATCCGGGACCGATATATCGCCTATTACCAACTCTCCCGGTGGCTTTACTAAAGATGGCCAATCAATCTCTCGCTCCTCTAACTCTCGTCATCTCCAAATCTTGCACTTTTTCTTCACGAACCGAATTATCAACCTCATTCTCATCCCGAACTTTTTCGGTGATAACATTTTCATCCCTAACCACCTCTATTGCACTTGTCTCTCGCCTCTTTCACATACCTCACTAATTCAATCAATTGCCCCACCTTGTCTTGAAGATTTCTTATAGCGGAGTCGGTACTTACCTTGAACTCCTGCATGTCCAACGATCGCTCTTCCAAGATCCGGTTCAATCGTTCTAGTTGTTCTATTTGACTCGTCGGTGAATTCTTCTTGTGGCATGGGTGCGCACCGATCATATTGACTTTGATTCATCGGAGGTGAGTAGTAGTCCTCTTGCCATTCCAGACACTGATCAGATGGCTGAATATGGTTAAAGCTATCAACGTGCTGAGTATGAACACTGTAATCCTGATAAGCATTAGGGTTCGGGTAACCCTCGTAATGTTGTGGCTCATAACTCGAATAACCATAATTCTGGTCCTGGTATGCACTAGGGCACTGATAATTCCATGAACCTTGGTTATTCCGCTGTTGATAATGAGGCTCAGACACGAACTGTTCTTGATAAGGTTGGTAGGGGTATTGTTGTTCAGCTGAGTAGTTTTGATTGAAAAATCCATCCATTTAAGCTCAATCTGCAAGATCTCAGAAAACAACAATAAAACAATAAAAATTTTCTCTTTTTTTTTTCTTCGTTTTTTTCTTTTTCTTTTCGTAAACACACGATATTTAGACCCCTCAAAAATTTATGGTTGCCGAAGGCCCTAATCCCCAGTTTTAGCCAGACTTACAAGATATCACCCTCCGAAGAGGCTAAGTACCAAAGTCGTATTCAAACCGAGTTCAGGACAATATCACTTCGGCATCCATAGCTCTTTGTCGACATCTAAATAAAACAAGAAAATAAAAACCTAGGCCCAAGCCTTCGGTTCACTTACAAGATATCACAACAATATCACACATTTCCCCGGCAGCGGCGCCAATTTTTGATGAGAGAAAAATACACCCACTAAAATATTGGTCCCCGGCAACGGCGCCAATTTTTTATGAGCTAAAATTTACCCCTCAAAAATACATTTATAAAGACTCGCAAAACCGTGGGTAAACTAACTCTCTAACCGCGAGTACCGGGTCGATTGTTAGGATAGCTACAGGAGTACGAGGTCGTCCCAAGAGAAATGTGGTTGTGAGTACCAAAGCGAACGTGATTCTTAGTCTAGGCGATCAAAGTTTTAAGTGGAGTGTTTATACCAATGCGAAAAATAAATTTTAACTAACGAGATTAACTAGGTGATTAAAAAGCATAGCCGAGCCATGATCCAACAGGTTATCTCCCCACAGGAAAAACTTGATAAGGAGTGTGTTTTATCGATTCAGCTCATATGATATTCACGGGAGTCAACTCTTTATTCTTGCGTTAAGATCTCGAACGAGCTCTCTCACTTAACCCCCACACTAGGTTTATTAACCCTCCCTTTAGAGAGCTAACTCGCCTAACATGGTTGACCGAATAAAAAGCCGTTGAAAAACCTCACAAAAACATAATTTTAACGTATCACTTAGGTTGCCAATCTAACGATTAAGACTATGGTTTAGTGATTTTAAAACATGTTTCGCACATCTCATAAAAATAAGAATTTCACTTAGGCATAGTCCGGATCTGTCACTTAGATTGTCAATCTAACAATCGGGACTATGATTAGTGATATCCATATCTCACATCTCACCGCAAAATACATTTATAAGCTCGATGTAACCGTGAACAAAGTTATCAATTTTATTCAAAGTTATTAAAATGATCAAAACAAGTTTAAAACATGAGTTTATCATACGAACGTTTAATTTAAGCACGACACAACTCCCATCTCGTCTCCCGAGGGTTAATTTTACCCGTTTTCACATAATTCGGCTATGTTGAGTTTAACTACTCATATTAACGAAAATAACAACGAAAATAACAAAACGAAAGAAAACAAAACGAAAAAGATAACTACAAATATATAGATATACGTATAGATATATATATAGATATATATATAGATATAGATATATATATAATATACGTATATATATATATATATATATATATATATATATATATATATATATATATTTATACTAATTGCATAAAATAAAAGAAAGCAATAAAAACGGAAACGAAATTATATTAAAACTATAACTAGTCGGGTTATTACACCGACATTATAACGACATATATATTACATATAGGCCCCTCAATAACATAAATAAAAGAAAGAAGAAGGAGAAGAAGAGAAATGGGAGAAGAGAGGGGCAACGTTGCTGCTGCTGATGCTCTGCTATATATAGGCAAATATAAGGGGGCCGGATCGGGCCGGAGGTTAGCCGGATCGATCCGGACTCATCATTGCTTAACACCTCGCTTGATTCTCGATCCTTCGGTTATGTATTTATTTGTAATAAAACTTCTAAAATTCATATCTTGAGTTGTAGACCTCCAAAAATTATGATTCAAACGTCAAAATTAAGCTCTAGGAAAATTCTTCAACTTTCATGAAGGACACTTCTTCAGAAAACGCCTTTTTGATGGGCCATTCCCATTACGTGTCGTTTTCGGGATTTTCACTGATACGAATCGATTAGCCACTTGACCACCATTTGAGTTGTAGAAGTCCGATTGACTTGATTCAAAATCCATTGGAAAGCTTTCTTGAAGATATACAACTTTTTTTAAGGAAACTTCTTCAGAAAATGTCGTTTTGATGAGCCATTCGTATTACGAAGATATTTCGGGATTTTTACTAATCCGAATCGGTTAGTCACTTGACTACTATTTGAGTTGTAGACCTCCAATTGACGTGATTCAAAGTGCGTTGGAAAGCTTATGTGAAGATCTACAACTTTCATTAAGAAGTCATCCCCTGAAAATGCCTATAAGCTGGGTCAAATCTCCGTCGAAACAGGTTTTGGTTTTAAGTATGTAAGATAATTGATCCATTTGAACTCGTAAGCTTGTGGCATCTTCTTCTAATCCTCTAAACACCTCTTTAAGGGCTCAAAACATGTCGTTACGTAGGATCTTGGTCTACTTATGATTCTGCAATAAATCACCAAAATACCAAACGTAAATCCGACACGACACTCCGGTCACTAAACCGGTACAAAAACTAATAAAAACACATAAAAACACGATATTTTACATAATAATTACTACTTATATATTTTTATGAAACTTAGGAATTAAAGACTCGAAATGATACAAAAGTGCTCAAAATGATATCAGAAACGGGGTGAAAAGTTATAAAAATAACTGTGAATTTTTCCGTTATCACTGACCTTACATCATCTAAAGCAACTGTATCCTTCCCAACTATGAAAGACTGCACAAAGTTCTCAGAGGAAGCTGGTAATGAAACCAGAAAAATCAAAGCAGCATCTTCATCCTCAATCTTAACATCAATATTCCTGAGATCAAGTAATATTGTGTTCAGCTGATCAAGATGATCTCTCAACTGAGCCCCCTCATGCATCCTTAGGCTAAATAGCCTCTGCTTCAACAGCAACTTATTGGCCAATGACTTAGTCATATATTGGCTTTCAAGCTTTAACCATAACTTGGCGCAGTTGTCTCTTCCTCGGTAACTTCGTGATAACATCATCAGACAAGCACAACATGATGGTTGAATGTGCTTTCTCCTCCAGACTGGCATAATCTGCAGAACTGGCATCCCCTCTACCAGATAAAGAAGTCCACAATCCTTGTTGCTTCCACAAGGCCCGCATCTTGATTTGCCATAAACTGAAATTGTTCCTCCCTGTAAATTTATCAATCTTCACGTTCATTGCTGACATGCTTCTAATTAAAGAACAAACCTTTGATCACAAAATCCTAGCACCGGTCACCGGTCTTGGTGAAGATCAACTCTATTCACCTGCAACTCCCGAATCTTGAACCTCGCTCCGATACCGCTTTGTTATAAACACGGACGAAAGCTTGCGCTTTAGAAAGAAACAAACACAAAAGCAATGCAAACGTTAAAGAATGGCGGAATTGATAAACACGAAACAAGAAGAACACAATGATTTAACGTGGTTTCCGGCGTTGTGCCTACTACTTCACGGACGAAAAAGGAGATATTTTATTATGCACGAAATTACAAGGTTTTCACAAGTGTGTGAATAACACTTTGAAAGACACACATTTCATTGATTACAACTTCGGTATTTATAGACATTAGTCCCAAAATCCTAACCGCCATAGATCTTTGTCGGAACTACCATAAATACCCCGGATGTGGACTCCGGCTCCAAATTTGTTATCCACCGTACGAAACTCGGTGAAAAAAAAAGCGACTTCCCGGACTTGTAATCAACGCGCCGGATGTAGAACTCGGATATACTCGGTATAACTCGGTAGTCCGAAACGATCCGCGACTTCGAAGAAACTCGGTTGCACTTTATCAAATTGACTTTCACGAACTAAATATACTTAACCGAACCGACCATCAATCTCGGTTTCGCTTTTCCCGCATTATTTCCACATGATATTTCTCGCTTTAGAGATCAAGTCACCAAAATGACATTACGCCTTGAGCTCCGGTCGTTACACCAACACCGATTTGTGGGTTTGTCACAATAGGGGTTGTTACTTCACTGTTCTGTTGCGGTGCGGTGGAAACCGCGGTGGACGCCATATCTCCCAACTTTCAAGAAGACAACGGATTAAACGGATCCGAACGCCATATCTCCCAACTTTCAATATTAAGCTTATCAAAGTCTCCCGCAAGCCATAATAGAAAAAAGGTTTGGGAAACAATATTATTCGCACTTGGGTAAAATAATTGTATACCAGTATCTATAGTTACAACAGAAGCATCCGGAGATATCTACACAATTAATAATAAATTAGTATTATCTACGATTAATGCCAAATACAATTTAGCTCGGCTATTACCACCCCTCAAGTTGGCCGAGGGCGGAGGCCTAACTCCGGCGCGTTGATAATGAAAGGCGGGAAGGGGTATGGACTATGTAAGACATTCAAGACTTCACCTTCACCCTTAAAATTGAACCCCTTGATCTCCAGGTAGGCTAAGATATACCAAATTCTTTGTCGTCCGTGGAACATGTCTAACATCTTTTAGTGTGCGTAATCTAAAATTATCTATCCTCAGCTGAACTGAGACAATCCCCACTATATTGCAGACCTTGATGTTGGCCAATGAAAATAAGAGCAATCCAGCGCATTCGTTTGATTGAATAAAAACTGGTAATGAGAATTATCCCTTACAAAAGACAACTTGAGTACTTATAAAGTTTCAACCCTAATACACATAAGATTCTAATATTCACCTCAGCAAACACATAGGATAAAAGTAAATATTACATATATAATATAAAATGGGAAACAAGGCTGCTGCTACGACTTGCACTGGGCTTTAATTTGGATGTAGGGTTGGTCCTCCACTAGATTGTGCACTGGGCTAAGGGTCCGGCCCAATAGTAAGAGAGGTGAAAAGAGTAGTCCCCACGTCATCATCTGAGTCATGCTCAGCTGCCACAACAGATGTGCCATAATTTCTCTCCAACTGCTTCTTCCTCTTTGGACAATTGCACATCCAATAACCCTGCTCCTTACAGTAATTACTGACTTAGGACCTAGATTTCTAGAATCAATCTTCATCCCAGAATGTCCATGCCCTTTCACACTATTGTTGCTAGCTATCTAGCCAGCTGCCTGGTTGTCTGTACTTGTCTTAGATACCATATGTCTTATCTCTCTGGCATGTAGAGATGATCTCCTCCAAAGACAATGTATCCTTCCCAATAATAAAGGTCGATTGTACAAAGTTCTCATATGATGCCGGTAATGACACCAACAGGATTAAAGCTGCATCTTCATCCTTAATCTTATCATCAATATTCCTCAAGTCCAGCAATATTGTGTTCAGCTGATCAAGATGATCTCTCACCTGAGTACCTTTATGCATCCTCAGACTAAACAGACGTTGTTTCAGCAGCAACTTGTTGGTTAATGACTGAATCATATATATGATTTCAAGCTTAGACCAAAGCCCATATGCGGTGTATTCCTCTGCAACCTTTGTGATAGCATCATTTGATAGGCACAACATGATCGTTGAATGTGCCTTCTCCTTCAAACCGGCCATCTCATCGGAACTAGCGTCCCCTTATTAGATAAAGAAGCCCACAACCCTTGTTGATTTAACAAGGCCCGCATCTTGATTTGCCAAATAGTTGTCATTACGTTGCTTCGATTCGGGCTTTTTAAGACACAATTTCAAACTACGAGGGGTGCTTATGACAAGTTTCGGATACCCAAATTTAAGTTCGGTTACTATACGTCCGATGGGGCGAAAGCTATGCGAGAAAATGGGCTTGAAGTCACCATTTAATGAAGGGTTAACGGAGATGGTAAATGAAAATATACTAATATCCAAAATAGTTCAAAAGTCTTTTATTAAAGTAGATGAGAAAGACACTAAGCTGCGCAGTTACTTTTTCATATAGTTGTCATGCTAGAGGTAGTAATAAGTGTCCGAGGCCGAAGCCGGACTTTATTGCAGATCATCCATTTATGTTTATGATAAGAGAAGAAAAGACCAAGTTTGTCCTATTCATCGGGGTTGTTCTTGATCCTACACTGCATTGACCAAAGTCTGTGACTTACATTATGCAAATTTTTTTGTTTTTTTTTTCTCATTTTTTTTACGTGCAGCAGTTTTAAATTTTGACAGCCTAAATTTTGTGGAATAAGACAAATGGATATATTTTCTTTATTATGAAATCGTACCTTTTGTTCTGTTCTTTTTTTTTTTTTTCTATGTTTGATTGATTTTGCTGTGTCCATTTTAGTTACGGGCTTTAGATTTAAACTAATTTTAGGATGGTCCACATGAAGTGTTGGACCACCAAGTCATCAATTTCAAAGAAATTGATTGATAGTTGTTTTTTTTTATAGGTAGGGGCCATTTTAAAAAGTTGAAATCCTATTGGTTTTGATACACCGACAAGGATTTAATTTGGTCGATACGACTAACCTAAAATTTGTGATAGATTTCACTTTTATTAAGATAAATTATTAATTATCTATCTCCCCATAAGCTTAAGTTTTTGAAAGGATGGTAATTCAAAATAGTATATATTAGATTCAAGAGAGTGTGACTCTCTGTTGTCAATCACGCCTCACTTGATTTCAATCCTATAATTTTCTCTTAGCTTTCGGCCCTCTCCACGCCTCACTTGATTTCAATCCCATAATTTTCTCCTAGCTTTCGGCCCTCTCCTCCTTCGTGTCAGTCAAACCATCTAGAGTATTAGCTCTCCCTTCTTATAGACAATGAAGATTAAATGTCAATTATCCAAAACTATACTTACTAGTGTTCGGCCTATCTTTATTCTTATAGACTCACACGAGTCTGTCTCCCTTCTTATATAGGCTCACACGGGCCTCTCTCTTTTCTTATAGGCCCACATTTGAGGGGTGTATTAAGATATATTATTAATTATCTATCTCTCCATCAGCGTAAGTTTTTGGGAGAAATGATAATTCAACTGTATGCAAAAAGCCTTTGAATTTAACTCAAGTCAAAGAGTGAATTTTTTTTGATGCAAATGGCAATTTTTAGGATAAATCTACAGAATAATGATTCAAGAGTTGTTTATAACAAAGCCCTCGGATGATGATGATTCAAGAGTTGTTTATAAGATTTGGGAGGCGATTCGAAAGGTAGTGATATGGGTGTTATGGATTAAGAGAAACAACCTGGTTTTTAATTCTAAGACGGTTACCGCTGAGGAGGTTTTCAAGGAGATTCAGTGCTGTAGTTTCTCTTGGATCATTGGAAGGAAAAGCGGTTGCTCCACCAATTGGGATGATTGGAGGCAAAATCCTTTTGTGTCCGGCACTCAGTAGATATGCTTTGCTTTTGTTTTAGCTTGCTAGCTTTTGCTCTAGTTTGTTGGGGGTTTTCTTGGTTTTGTTGTAAGACTTGACAATCTTGTCTAGCTGACTAGCTTCTTTATAATAATAATAATATATAATTTGCCGTTCAAAAAAAAAATCTTGAAACCTTGGAGTATGATTTTTTCATAGACAAAACTTTAGTTTTGAGTGCTAGATGGACATAGGGATGTTCATTGTTGATCTAGACCATAAGGAAGCGGCTAACAATCAGTTTGTGAACGAGATTTAGTCCGCTATGAAATTATATTTGGGGAGTAGGTCTGTGTTTTGTTTTGTTACAGTTTTTTTTCGTTTTGTGCTCTTGTTTGTGCAGCTAGTCACTTCTTTCCTCGCTATGAAATTATATTTGGGGGTGTCGAGTGCTTTGTTGTGGTTGTCGGAGTTCTGTTGGTTATGGTCCTTTTTGTAACGTCTCAGCATCTTACTGTCTTATTGCATTAAAAAATAAAATTATTTTCGTTAAAAAAAGACTCTTTAGAATGTTTGTGAATGAAATTGCTCATATTCCAACTTCAATAGCATTTGATCTCCATAATTTTAATGAAAAATCAAATAAATGAGCCATAATTAAGAGGATAAACTTACGTAAAGGCTATTATTTGCACCATCAATGCACTACTAGAATTTCCTGGATTTGTCACGAAAATTTGTCACAAAAATATTTCGTCACAAATTAGCGACATTATCTACTGGTGCACCACACTTTGTTATGACATGCTATATTGTAAGTACCTTTTTCCTTCAATGAAAGATGCATTTATCCTGTTTCGATAAATTACGCGTTTTAACGGGATAAACATGTATTATGACGTGTTTCCTATTATCACTTAATCATTTACAAATTTTTTGTGCTTTCAAACTTTTTATATGACAATTTTATACTCCTAAAAATTGGACAGTGCAATCGAATCGTAATATGATAAAATGAAAGTATTAAATGATCGTGTTGGGAGAGATTACCCACACTCTTGAATGCCTAAAGAAATATAGTTGCACATTTACTACAATCAATTGGTTTAGTACAACGGTGAGCGTTTGACCCTAACATGGTATCAGAGCCAGAGGTCACGGGATCGAACCCTGGTTGGAACATTATTTAAAATAAAATAAAAAAATTGTGCAAGTGTTGGGAGAGATTGCCCACACTTGTGGGGGGTGTTGGAAAAGATTGCCCACACTCTTGAATGAAAATTTGTGCAAGTGTTAGGACAGATTGCCCACACTTTTGGAGGGGGGGGGGGGGGGGGGGGTTGGAAGAGATTGCCCACACTTTTGAATGAAAAATTGTGCAAGTGTTGGGACAAATTGCCCACACTTAAGAGGGGGTGTTGAGAGAGATTAAATTGTTTTAGATGGAGGGTTGAATAAACTTGTCACAAAAAACTAGATTTTAAAACAAATTAGGTTCATTTATAAACTTGTGTGGAGTTAAGCTGACAGAGCTGAGTATAAGTCAAACTGACTTATGCTTAAACTGAGTCAACCGGCAGCGGATTAAGTTTTAGCCTTTTAACTGATCTTGTTGTATCTTTGAAAAAGCTGATATTCACACAGCACACAAACTGACATTCACCAGAATTCAGTTTTGCATATCATCTTTTTCAAAGATACAACAAGGGAGTGTTGGGAGAGATGACACACACTCTTGAATGCCTAAAGAAATATAGTTGTGCATTTACTACAACCAATTGATTTTAGTACAACGGTAAGCGCTTGATGCTAACAGATCGCAACACTACAACAAAACTGGTTTAAAGGGACGACATTTTGTCGTCCCTTTAAAAGCCTTGTCGTCCCAATAAATATTTAAAGGGACGCCAGATCGTCCCTTTAAAGTCGTCCCTTCAGCTTTGTCCCTTTAAACAACCGACATGTTTTAAGGGACGACAAAATCGTCCCTTTAAAATAATGCTGACGTGGCAAGAAATCTTCTAAGAAAAATCAACGTGCTGACATGGCATTGTTTAAAGGGACGACATTGTCGTCCCTATAAACATTATTTATTTAATTTCCAAAAAAATTATTATCAGGGAAAAAATTAATTAAGTTATAAAAAATGTTTTTTGGGACGACAATGTCGTCCCTTAAAAGATCATATATTTAATTTTCATAATAAAATTTAATACGAACAAAATTTATATTTTTTTATTAAATGTTTGTTGGGACGACAATGTCGTCCCTTAAAACAATATATATTAAAATTCTATAATAAAATTTAATACGGAAAAAATTATTTATTTTATAAAATTGTTTTTTGGGACGACAAATGTCGTCCCTTTAAATATTTAATTTTTTTTAAATATTTTTTTTATTTTTGCATGGCCTCCCATGCTATTAAATCAATCCAATCCCGTTTTTTCCAAAATCAATAACATATGTATTTATATATAAACGGGGGATTCATAAAAAAAAATGCATAAACTAAAAATATTACGTAAAATACAAAGTTGTGTAATGTTTCCAAAAGTAAGAATAGTTTCCTCTACAATGTCTACGCATCATCGTCAAGATCAACTTGAGAATCATCTTCAGAATCTTCTTCATCTTCATCGGAAGATGATGAGCTGACCTCTATTTGCATATCCGGTTCCTTAGCCTTAAGATTATTCAGCAACAATTTGAGAAGAGCCCCTTGTTTTTTATTTCTCTTCTCTTGTTTTTTGGTTAACTTCACCAACTGATCATGAGACTTTCTAAGTTCTTCTATCTGCATATTGCATCCTTGGTGGTAAGAAGATGAGGATGCTGAAGACTGGGCCGATTGTGATGAATTGGATATGGAGGAAGATTGCGTAGGGCCAAGGCCAATCAAATAATCTCGCCTTGTTCCTAAGGCTCCCTGAAAGATTGCCTCCTCATCTTCAAAAGTCATCTGTCGACCTGGTGCAACCATAGTACGCCAATCCTCCAGCCTCCTCTAAACACAACATATATCGTTGGCAGTTAAGATAAGGAAAATGTGAACGTATTGAATTGAAATATATACAACGTATATCACTTACATAAGCAGCCTCCGCATCACTGTTGAGAAACGAACCGTCAGCATTCTTATGTTTGCTCGCCCATACATGGATAGGATCCTGCCCCAAAGGATCTTCACTCAGACTCACATTACCCTTGAAAAAAACAAAAATATTAGTTATGAAAATTCAAAAAAATGAAGTCCTAGGGATGTATTTCCTAATACTTACCATTCTTAACTTATCCCATCGAACCACGGCCATAGGCGTTCGTCCTTGGCGGCCTACATATTTACTCCCGGCGCGATTCTTCTTATTCTGATCAGATTTTTTCTGTAAAAAAAATAGTACTATTGTATAATATATAAGCAGTAACAAGTAATAATAATCGAATCTACGTAACACATGTAATGGAATAAATGCTTTACCTTAAAAGCTTCGGTACTAAGGTGGCGGAGAAACACTTCCCATTGTTGCTGTGAAAACACATCCCTGGGTCGGGGACAAGGCCCTGGCAACCCCTTGTTGTTGTGTTTATCTACAGCCTTCCTTAGTCTAGCCTTCCATTTTCTAAATAAAGTACCGGCGCTTGTAAGCACGGCAGGGCGGTGAATAGGCTCAAGGGGTTGGAACGATGCCTGAAAACACAAGAAATGAAACGATTGGTTTCTAAATTAATATGTTTGACTCTTAAAATTTGAAAGTGTTAACAATTTGAATAGCTAAGTACCCGAAGTTCTTCCCAAATTAATTGTTTAAGTCGGTCGTCCACCTTTCGCCAGGAAGGGGTGTAACAGGGAACATGGGACCTCATGACTTTCCCTGTCTCAGACTCAAAATCCTTCGCGTATCTTCCCAATGCCTTTTGAACACTGGGAAATCTAGGATCCCATATAAGAGGAATCAAGCCCCCTAACTTTCTCTTGAGGGCTTGGACGGTGATACCTTTTGCAGGTCCACGTTCACCCTGCTTCTTTTTCGGGGATGGAGGTGATGGTATGAATTCCTCATACTCATTATCTGCTATATGATCGTAGTATCGGTGTCAATGTTAATTCAACGAAATAAGAATAATCATACTAGAAAAAAAAATGAAAGTTAATTAATTACCGTCCTCGCATTGGCCCGGTAGCCTAAATGGATGCTCGTGCGGTGGTTGAGAACCACCGCCGATCCCGCGCAAGCCATTCACCTATATGATCAAATATTTGAATATAATAAAAATATTTGATATAAAGAACACATTTATGTTGATGTAGTATAAGTAAAGCACTAGTATTATATAACCATGACTTGTCTAGTATTATACAACCATGACTTGTCTAGTTCCATTTGAAATCAACGCTACACAATAACTTGACATACCATATGTGTTAGAAAAAGTATCTCACTTAAGGCACAAGGGAAGCTAAGAACCATTCTACGAACCTCATCAGGCCGAGGCATACCATGGAATTTAGTTCGAGATATTGATTTTTGTATTTTCAAAGTACATTAGTGTCATTAGTATACAACATTTTATTAGTATCTCACTTAAGGCACAAGGGAAGCTAAGAACACAAGATTTCACTTGTCTTAACATGATACACAATTTAAATACAAATATAACTTGGATCACAATTTACGGTATACTAAGATACACGTGAGAAAAGTGATACTATAACTTGGATCATGAAATATAAATTTACACAAGTACATGTGCATAGTGTAATCATAAAATATGGTTTCAATTCTTGTGGCATAACAATAATATATCAACTTACAAGTTACATGATGTTAATCCATTTAACATATCATTTTTCCAACCTATTAAGGCGTTCGGGTCTGTATGTCACGTTATCAACGTACTATGAAACACAGGGTCAAAAGTTCGACGCTCATAATAACTAATCGATGGTCTTTGATCACAAAGACCACCCAGTACCATTTTTCCATTTGGGTAGGAACAGCACCCTTTGAGGACCTTTTGTATGTTATGCTTATCAATAAGCACATACTTGTAAACCATTTCAATCCCAAATCAAATAACTAGCCTAAACTCCGATTTCTACATTAAAATCATCAACACATTAACCTTAATTTTCCAAAATCAACAAACAATAAGTCAAACTCCGGTTTCTAGCCTAAAATAACAATTCATTTTAATCCAAAATCAACAAACTATAACCCAAACTCCGGTTTCTAGCCTAAAATAACAATCAATTTCAATCCAAGACTCCATACGAACAATAACCCAAACTCCGGTTTCTAGCCTAAATCATCAAACATTTCAAGCAAAAAATCACCAAACTATACCATATATATAAATTGAAATTTCACCATATATATATATACTTAAACCTGCAAAAAAAAAAATTATATGTATATATACACGCCATACTTGAGATACAAACACAACGGGGTTTTCCATAGGCCCCCAACTATTGGGGTTTGCGGTAGGACCCCTAACTACACTAACCCGAAGTAGCTTTCTTCTCTCGCAAAATGGAATCGAGAGGGCGGCCGGAATCGAGAAATGGTCCGGCCCGGTTGTTGTGCTATGAGCCGGAGCGGCGGTTGAAGCTATGGATGCTCGAATTCCCGCAAATAAGAAAGGGGATGGGGGAATTGGGATTTTATGGAATGGCACCGTAATTGTCTTATCATTCTTAAAACAAAACATTCTGATTGGACACATTAATAACATGAACTCTTCAACTAAGACAAATTAAAAAAATGACATGCTGAAGTATTGAATCTCCTTGGAAAAAAGGTTTCATTTTTTCATCAAATCCTCAGCAAAATCAAAGGACAATTTTCAGTTTCAAATACTTATACCCGTAGTCACAAATAATTTAAAACTGTTATCCACATGTCCCGGCTACTTATAAATATTATTTGGCATACTTCAAACATCTCTCTGTACAAGTGCTATTTCCAAACATAATACTAAATAGATTTAACAGAAACCAATCTCAAAAGGCATTTGATCACACCTTTGCCAAATAAATCACTTTCAAAGGGAAATTCAATAGAAGAAGCAATGCCTATTTAAGATAAAGACACCAAATGATAGCTAAGTTCCTTACCTTACGATCCTTTATACTTCGTTCACTTATGCTATACTCCGCTGCCAAAAGCCAGTACGTCAAAGTGAGGCTAAGTGCCAACGTCCTTCAATCTAAAAAAGACACCCCAACAATCACTACTTGCTGTTTTGATTATTTGATGATGTAATGGAAGGGATTTTCTATCACAATATAGTCACATAACCACAACCTGAAGGAAAACATTATACTAGTGCGACAACCTAGAACTAAGAGAGCATCAATGTCATCATCACACCCTCAACCATGAAATCCACACAAAGACCTAAGAAAACCCAAAAAGTACCCACACAATCCCCAAATTCGTCCCAACATAAAAGAGAAAAGGTGGAATCCATCTTACCAAAAGTTGGGCTGAATTATATCCGACTCTTCGAATTCCTTATCAAGCTCCTCCTTCCTTAGCTCAACACGAGTGCCCAACCGACGGAGATAACAACCGAATTGCGTAATTGCACCCCTAATTAATTGCTACCCTGAATCAAAGCTACACAACAACCAGAATTGCATCAAAAAAATAATGATTTCCCATATGAAACCGAAAATCTGGAATGAGGTGCATTAATGGGTGTTAGGATGATTAGACAAAGCTGTACTTACCCTTGGTGACACGTGAACTGGCCGGAGTAATAGAAGAGACGACCGGAGAACCGAATCGATGTTTGACGAAAAACGGAGAGATGAAAGAAGTGGTGACCGGAACGGAAATTAGAGGTGATTGGTTGTTGAAAATCGTAAACAATCGTCGGAAATTTGGTGTAATCACCGGAAATATTAGAAGAAAAACAGAGAAGAAGAACAAATAGAAGAAAGAGGGAAAGAATGAGGCTGCCCGATTATATTACAGGGTCTTGTTTTTTGGGACGACAGATTATTTAAAGGGACGACATTGTCGTCCCTTCAAACCCAAAAAAAAATTTGGCGGCTAAATTTTCCCACCCAAATTTCATAAAAAAAAATTGATTTTTCGTTTAAAGGGACGACATTGTCGTCCCTTTAAATAAACTTTTATAAAAAAATAATTTTATCAACTCTAATATTACATTTTTTTTATTAAACACCTTAATATTATATATAGAACAATATTTTCGTTCATAATATATATATAACAATATTTCTTCGATAACGATAACGATCTAACTCATTCGCTCGAAAACGAACCCCGAGATTCAAATCGATCTCTTAATAACGATCCCCGACTCTTAACTCCTTCGCACAATAACGATCGATCGATCCATAGTAGATAGTACTATCACAATGATCGATAACGGTCTAACTCATTCGCTCGATAACGAACCCCGAGATTCAAATCAATAGCTCGATAACGATCCCCGACTGTTATCTTGTTCACTCGATAACGAACCCCGAGATTCAAATAGATCGCTCGATGACGATCCCCGACTGTTAACTCATTCGCTCGATAACGATCGATCGAGCCATAGTAGATACTACTATCACAATGATCGATAACGATCTAACTCATTCGCTCGATAACGAACCCCGAGATTCAAATCGATCTCTTCATAACGATCCCCGACTCTTAACTCCTTCACACGATAACGATCGATCGATCCATAGTAGATACTACTATCATAATGATCGATAACGATGTAACTCATTCGCTCGATAACGAACCCCGAGATTCAAATCGATCTCTTAATAACGATCCTCGACTCTTAACTCCTTCGCTCGATAACGATCCATCGAGACATAGTTGATAGTACTATCACAATGATCGATAACGATGTAACTCATTCGCTTGATAACGAATCCTGATATTCAAATCGATCGCTCGATAACGAACCACGACTGTTAACTCATTCGCTCGATAACGATCGATCGTGCCATAGTAGATAGTACTATCTCAATGATCGATAACGATCTAACTCATTCGCTCGATATCGAATCCCGAGATTCAAATTGATCGCTCGATAACGAACCACGACTGTTAACTCATTCGCTCGATAACGATCGATCGAGCCATAGTAGATAGTACTATCACAATGATCGATAACGATTTAACTCATTCGCTCGATAATGAACCCCGAGATTCAAATCAATCTCTTAATAACGATACCCGACTCTTAACTCCTTCGCTTGATAACGATCCATCGAGACAATGATCGATAACGATCTAACTCATTCGCTCGATAACGAACCCCGAGATTCAAATCGATCTCTTAATAACGATCCCCGACTCTTAACGCCTTCGCTCGATAACGATCCATCGAGACATAGTAGATAGTACTATCACAATGATCGATAACGATCTAACTCATTCGCTCGATATTGAATCCCGAGATTCAAATCGATTGCTCGATAACGAACCACGACTGTTAACTCATTTGCTCGATAATGATCGATCGAGCCATAGTAGATAGTACTATCACAATGATCGATAACGATTTAACTCATTCGCTCGATAACGAACCCCGAGATTCAAATCGATCTCTTAATAACGATCCCCGACTCTTAACTCCTTCGCTCGATAACGATCCATCGAGACATAGTAGATAGTACTATAACAATGATCGATAACGATCTAACTCATTCGCTCGATATCGAACCCCGGGATTCAAATCGATCGCTCGATAACGAACCACGACTGTTAACTCATTCACTCGATAACGATGTCGGATCTCAGGATTGAGATCAATCGCTTATTAACGAACCCCGAGATTCAAATAAATCCTTCGATAACGAACTGACAATCTATAGTAGAGAGTATTATCAGAATCACCTGTATTATCGTTCGATAAAGGAATTTTTATAAAAAATAATGAATTTTATATTTTAACGCAATGTTTATTAGAATATGTATATTAGAATTTTATAATAAACTGAATATTATTTATTAACTAAAAGTTTTATATTAAAAAAAATTAATTTCCTTTAAAGGGACGACAATTGTCGTCCCTAAAAACCAAAATTTTATAATTTCTTGTACATAACATATTATTTTCTGAAAAATGTTTAATGGGACGATATTGTCGTCCCTTTAAACATGAATTTTATAATAAATCGAATATTATTTATTAACTCAAAGTTTTATATTAAAAAAAAATTAATTTTCTTTAAAGGGACGACAATTGTCGTCCCTAAAAACCAAAATTTTATAATTTCTTGTACATAACATATTATTTTCTGAAAAATGTTTAATGGGACGACATTGTCGTCCCTTTAAATAGTCTTGTCGTCCCTTTAAATAGTCTTGTCCACGTGGAAATCCAAGTTGGCACGGTGGGGTTAATATTTTATTTTTTGGGACGACATTGTCGTCCCTTTAAAGTTTCCCTCCGAAAAATCCGTTCAAAACTTTAGACTATGTTTGAATTCATTTAAAGGGACGATTTTGTCGTCCCAAAAAAAAAAATATTTAAAGGACGACTTTCGCGTCCCTTTAAAGGTTGTCCTTTAAACCCGTTTTCTTGTAGTGCAACATGAGAAAATAACTATATGAAACGCGTAACGCTGTAAGATAACTACACGATAATAGTGTAAAAAACTTTTAAAAAAAATGACGGAATATATTTTTTCTAGATAAAAAAATTCTTTTCCCGAGGGAGGGTGGGTCGGGTCAGCAATGGTGCATTGCCCATGAGAAACAAAACATTTTCTTTGACAAAAAAAAAAAAAAAATTGCGCTCGGTGGAATAGGTGGGGTTGTGGCACGTTGACTGTGCGAAATTTGACCATTTTTCACTTCCATTAATTTTTTAATTAATTTCTTATGTTTTTGAAATTTCTAATTTTTAATGAAATTTCCATTTTATTATAAAACTTTTTTCCTTTTTGTTTTTGTTTTTTTTTTGTCGTCTTTCCATTTTGGTATGTGTGTGTTTTTTTTAGCGAAACCACCAAATATATTATTAAGGTAAAGCAGAAGTACAAGCAGAAAGAACAAGTTCATGGGGTGATGTAACCTAATCCACAAAGCCTAGATAAGCTAAGCCCTCCTGGACTAAGAGATGAGCCGGCCTATTGCCAATCTTCCAATAAAAGAAAACGAAAGTGAATAAAAAAACCCACCAAATGTAGGCAATCATGGACCAAACAACCAAGAGATGTGAGATCAGCAGCTGGAGACTGAAGGCGCTTAATGCACGATAGAACGATATAGAATGATACCCCCACTCGTGGGCCAAGAGGAGACCCCAGTAAATAGCACTAAGCTCCATAAAATTAACATCAGAACTTCGACCTAATCTGCCCGAGCAAGCACGCAATAAATGACCATCCGACCCCTAATCACGGCCCCCTAAGCACAAGCATCCACGAAAAGCGCCGTGTCCATATTAATTTTTAAATGGCTACCAACGGGCGGTTGCCAAGTGGTAGGCCATAATGAACTAACCGGCTCATGGAGGGGAGACCACAAAAGATCCGTATATTCACGAGCATCAGACTCCACATTTGTAACAAGTCTGCCAATATCCACAGGCTCACCGCCAAACAGCCACACACACCGTGCTTTCTAGATATACCACAAAGTTGTGACCAGATATCCCAAGCGAGGCTCGTCGCATGCAAAGAAGAGGTACCCTAGTAACGATCGGAAATGCAAGCATCTCTGAAGGCTTCCTCAAGGGCTCTATCCCCCACCCAATCCCACACAGCTTGGGGGATTTCACAGTGGAAAAAAGTATGCCAAAGGTTCTCTTAACTATGCCCACACAAATCACAAGCACCACTACCCATGACCCGCCTCCGCAATGACTCTCCAACCGATAAGCAAACTTCTAGACACCTCCATAGAAAGTGTGCAATCCATGGTAAAACCGGCAAAGACCAAATCTGGGCCAAACTCCATCTTTCTAACCGGTTGTCGAGGGCCTAGACTGCAAAAGCAAGCTACGGTGAAACCGGGTAGCCAACTCACTCTTTTTAATTTTATCGTTTTCATGCTTTTCATTAAAATATAAATATCAATATAAATTGTATGGGTATGAGAATGTGATACCATCAAAGTGTATATCTCTTTGACACTAAAGTAAAATCTTAATAAACAATATTTTTGTTTCCGTTTTTACCATTTAAATTTTTATGTTTTCCAAACTCGTTGATTTTGACATAATCTAAAGTAGAATGTTGGTAGTTTTTCACACTTAATTTTAATCAATTCCTCACTCAAAATATTTGAAAAGAGGCTCGGTCAGAACATATCAAAAGATGTTCGGTTCAGAATAATCTGTTGTGTAAAAAAAAAAAAGGTCAGATTAATGTGCTGTGTGAAAATTAAATACGAATTTTATAAAAATGAGAAAAAAGAGAAGTCCCTGTTTTTATCCATTGAATACGGCTTTTTTTTGTTTTTTTAGCTCGTACAAGGTAAGTTGGTTGTCATTAACATACACGCTAACTTTAAACGTGGCATATCCATCAGCCATTCATGTATATTTTGTTTCCTTGTAAAGATTGATTTTTAACTTGTCAAGTATGCTGTGTATATATTTGCACCCTATATTCACAATTATTCAAAACAAGTGAAACACACTACTCTTATTTTTCAGTTATGGTTCTTTTCAATAAGCAATGGCAATGGCAAATTACACTTTCTTGAGCAAAGCAACTTTTGGCTTTCTTCTTCTCCTCATGTTTGCATCGGGTAATGTTTTATTTATTTATTTATTAAAATAATATATTCTAATCTATTAATCTTTATCCTTAAGAATGTTTCAACAATCAATTAGTCTATGTATATTTCAATACGCCGACAATGTTTAAGACACAGCACAACTCCTTTGAATGCTCTATATATATTCTTATAAGTTCAAAGTAGTTTTTCTAATTTCAGTTTGTCCGGTGTCGGAGGAGTTTAGATTTGGGGAAAACCCATTTTTGGCGGGATGAATTCATGGAAAAATTTCGAATTCCGTTACTTGATTTGGCCAAATTTAGACGATATTTTAGCAATTTTCGTGCAAAAATCGATTTTTTTTTCCCCCTAAATTCATTGATACGTCAACAAAATCTGGCAGAAAATTTTCCCATCAGCCTTTTCGAGAAAAAAAAAAAACAGAAGCTAAAAACAAAAACTTATTAGACGTAAATTGCAACCGGGGGCGCCATGGGGACATGAAACCCTTAGCAAACCAAGTTATAGGATTAATCTTTATATATATTTTTCCCAACTGATCGTAACTCACGTATAATTCCGGGGTATTGAAAGTTTTTATTTATTTATTTTTATAATGAATTTGCAGGGAGCAATGGAATAATCGTTGAATCCCCGGCGAAAAGGTGCAATACAAGCATCGGCGTATGCGATTCGAGTTGTGATGACGATTGTTGTCATAATAATTGTATGCAACAAGATGCGATGTGGTTTAGAGCGATCTTTTCTTGTGCGGTCGGTGGTTTATATTTTACAATGAAGATTCTTTCCATCAATGCAAGAGGTCTTGGTAGAAGCGACAAGATTAGGTGGATAAAAGAGATCATTAGCGAGAGAGAAACTTGACTTTATTGCCATACAAGAAACTAAATTACAAACTATTTCCACCCGTAAGGCTATGTCAATTTGGGGCTCTTCGTGCGATTTTCATTTTGTTGGGTCTTCCTGAGCAGCGGGAGGATTGGCTTGCATTTGGAATAATAATGTTTTTAACAAATCGGGGTCTTTGAAGGGGACGGCTATTGTGGAATCTCGGTTCGTGGGTTGGCATCCCGGAGCAAATTTTATTCATTAATGTGTATGCTCCACAAGACTCTTCATCGAAAATTGGTATGTGGAACAACATTCTTTCCATTGTGACTAGTTGGGTTGGCTTGGTGTGTGTAATCGGAGACTTTAACTCTGTTTGCTATCGTCATGAAAGAAAAGGCGGTGTTTCTATCAAAATGATGCGAATATTCTTCGAACTTTATTTCTAATGCGGGACCGATTGACCTACGTTTGGAAGGCAGGAAGTTCACGTGGATTAACAAAAATGGGTCCAAAATGAGTAGAATTGATAGAGCCTTGGTATCTCCAAGCTTTCTAAATTTTTGGCCGGATGCTTCTCTTATCTGCTTACAAAGAAGTTTGTCGGACCATTGCCCCATCCTCTTAAAAAATTCTTCAATTGACTTCGGCCCCATCCCTTTTAAATTCTTCGACTTTTGGATGAAACACCCGGAGTTTAATGATGTTGTGACTACGCTTGGAAGGATGAGAACATTATTGGTAACCCTTTTTATATCTTCAAGGAGAAGCTTAAAAGGGTCAAATTTTCTTTGAAGAATTGGAGTCGCTCAACATTTGGAAACCTTCAAGAGGAAGTAACTCAAGCCAAGATAGTTGTGGAAGATTGGGATAAACTCGCGGAAGAGAAAAGTCTTAGTCCAAATGAAATGGAGTGCGAATCAAGGCTATCAACTCACTTTATGAGAAAGATTCCCAACTCGAAAGTATGCTTTGAAACGAAAAGCTCGTGAAAAATGGATAAAAGAAGGTGATGGAAATACCAAATTCTTTCATAATTTCATTAAAGGAAGACGCAAAGCAAAAATAACTTATCCGGTCTCTTAATTAATGGACAATGGTGTGAGGATGCACAACGAGATAAAAAAAGAGGCGGTCAATCATTTCAAAAGTCAATTCGGTGAAATCGAAGGACTAGACCTTCTTTCGAGTCTGATCTTTTCAAAACTCTCTCCATGGATTTGCGTACCAATATTGAGCTCCCTTTCTCGGAGGAGGAAGTGAAACTTGCTTGTTTGGAATTGTGGTTCTAGCAAAGCTCCGGGCCGGATGGCTTTTCGTTCGGTTTCTATAAATCGCAATGGGGTCTTATTAAAGATGATCTTATGAGATGCATTAAAGATTTTGAGCGTTCGGAAGGTTTGGTAAAGGATGCAATAGCTCATTCATTGTTCTTATTCCCAAAAAATGCAATCCCACTTCCTTTAAAGATTATCGGCCTATCGCCTTTGGTTGGGAGTCCGTACAAAATCATTTCTAAATTGCTTGCCGAGAGACTCAAGAAGATTATTCCCAACCTTATTGAACTTTGTCAGTCAGCCTTCGTTAAAGGTAGACAAATTCTTGACGGTGTTTTGGTTACAAATGAGGTGGTGGATTATTTCAAAAATCAAACGGTAAAGCCTTTATTTTCAAAGCCGATTTTGAAAAAGCTTTTGATTCGATTAATTGGGGATTTTTGGACTCTATTATGGAACAAATGAACTTTGGATTGACTTGGAGGAAATGGATAAGAGGTTGTTTATCATCGGCTCACGTGTACGTCCTTATTAATGGGAGTCCTTCGAAGAGTTCAAGATGGAAAGAGGAATACGTCAAGGCGATCCACTCTCTCCATTTCTTTTTCTCCTTTTCTTTGAAGCTCTCAATGTGCTTATGAGGAAAGCTTGTGACAATTGACAAATTTAAAGGAGTCGATGTTGCTTTTCACGGTAATCATGTTAATCTCACCCACCTTCGGTTTGCGGATGATGCTATCTTTTTTGGAGCATGGGATATGGAAAATCTTAATAACCCGAGCGAGAATCTTGAAGGCATTCGAGCTCATTTCGGTTTGAAGATTAACATGACTAAAAGCAAGTTATACGGGTTAAATATTCAACATGTGGACCTAACTTTCGGAGCTCGTTCTTTAGGTTGCAATGCTTTGCCGAGCTCCCCTTTTCTTATACGGGATTACCTATTGGCAAAAATATGAATCGTGTCGGCTCGCTGGCGGCCGGTGATTGATAGATTCAAAACAAAATTGACGGGATGGAAGTGTAGATTTACGTCGATGGGTGGAAGACTTACTCTCCTCAAATCGGTCCTTGGTAGTCTTCCTTTGTACTACTTCTCTTTGTTTCATGCTCCTATTGCTGTGATCAACACCTTAGAACAAATTCGAGCGCGGTTTTTCTGGGGAGGGGTTGGCGATGAGCGTAAAATTTCTTGGCTCTCTTGGTCATCTATTCTTAAACACAAATCTCAAGGGGGCTTAGGGGTTGGAGGGTTGGGGATTCAAAATGTTGCTTTGTTGGGTAAATGGTGGTGGAGATATAATGTAGAGAATGGAAGCTTGTGGAGGAGTATTATTCAGTTGCTTTATGGAGATGAGGGTGGTTTTAATTATGAATCGTGATGGGTAGGAAAGGCAAGGTTTGGGGCAACATTATTAGAAATGTGGATAGAATTGAAAAGAAAGGAGTGAATCTCATTTCATCCCTTAGATGGAAGGTAGGGGATGGAAATAGTGTAAAATTTTGGAGAGACGTTTGGGTAGGGGATGAGTCTTTCAAGTGCCGTTTTCCGAGACTTTATCACCTTTCTAGTGGAAAAGATTGTTTGGTAAAAGACCGTAGGAGGATCTGTGATGGTGTTTGGGAATGGGAGTGGGATTGGCGAAGGGAAATTAGAGGAAGAGAATTGGGCGAACTAGTGGACTTTTATGCTTTTCTCCCAGACACTTCTCTTCATGCGAGTCAACATGATGTTCCCACGTGGAGTTTCAATCCAAAAGGAACCTTCTCGGTGGCTATCTTGAAGGAAAAATTGCTTGAAGGCGATAGATCTACCTTAGAAAATGATGCTCCTCATTTTTGTTGGAATAATTTGGTACCATCCAAGGTGAATATTTTTAATTGGAGGGCTTCTCGACATAGGCTTCCCACTCTTTCGAATCTCTCGACGAGAGGTATCATTCTCCCTAGCCTTTTATGCCCATCTTGCTCCTTGGATTTGGAAGATGAAAATCATTTGTTTTGTCGTTGCCCCTTTCTTTGTGAAGATTTGGGACAAATTTTCATCTTGGTGGCGAACTCGGTTTATTTCATTTTCGAATTGGAGATCACTACATCACAACACTCCTTTGCATGTAAAGCAAAACAAATTCTGCAAGGTTTGGGATGCTACGAGGAAAATTACATGTTGGAGTATTTGGAAAAGAAGGAATAATCTCATTTTCAACTCAAAAGCCGCGGCGATGGAGGACATATTTGCCGAAATCCAAACAATTAGCTTTGCGTGGATTAACGGTCGTTGTGATAAGCTTGCTTTAGATTGGAACAAATGGAAGTCGTATCCGATAGACGCTCCTAGTTAGGCGATTTGACGATCTCCTTTGCAGATTGTAGTTTTCTAGTCTGTTGTATTGTTTGGAGTTTTATTCTACATGTACTTGCCTTCTCTAGCATCTTGTTAGAGAATTCACATAAATAAAATTATTATTGCCGATCAAAAAAAAAAAAAAAAAAATTCTATGGGAAAAGCTCTCAAAAAATCTGCTTTTGTTCTTATGATTGCTAGTGTTAAATGAATTATCATACTTGGTCTAATATGAGAGATACATGCGAAAGAAGAAATAAAATATAATCGATCCGTTCCTATTTAATTGATGCACTTGCCAAAGTATTTTTTTCTTTTTATTTGATGTATTTCGATTTCCAAAAAAAAAAAAAAAATGTCTTTTTTCCCATCATATACCCTTGTTTATTGCTTGGTAAGTGACGAAATAGAAGATTGCGTCAATTTTATCCAAGGGGTTTAAGGTAATTTAATTGTTAATACCAAAACATTAACGACGGCCTCAAATAAAAAAAGGAACAGGGGAGTAGTAATATATATGTATATCAAGAAATTAGTTTTTAATCCAGTTTAGGTGGATGTATTAGGTTTTGTCAAGAAAAACAAACCCAAGAAACAGTACTTAACCACGATAATATAAAATAACTAATCAAAGGAAAAAGACAAAATACCAAATTAACTCGATTCAGTCCTACATTTACGGGCGAAAAAGGTATATTATGTAACGTCCCGTTCTCGGACACCGAGTCCTTATCCGGAAAAAGCGCTTGGCACAAATATTATCAAATAAATTCAATAATATATGTAAGTCTTACGTCATACATCAGAACTAAAATGACACGTAATATAACACGACTCGGGAAAAGAAAAGATCGAACACACGGTTTTCAATGCTGCGAAAACTAAATCCAATAAAGAAAACTAAATCATCTAACATTCAAATCCAAAAGAACTCAAACGGAACTAATCCAAAAGGAAGACAACATTGTCGAACTTGAATCAACAACTTATTGAAAGAAACAAAACTAACGTAACTAAGTCTTCAAGAGCTCCGTCTCACACGTCATCGTCGAAGAACTCATCGTCATTAGCAACTTTGTTCATCTTCTTTGGGGAAAGAGAAAGACAAACAAAAAGTAACGGGGTAAGTACATAAGTACTCAGTAACGCGTAGAAGATCGTATAACGTCGGTCTCATAAAGAAATAAAAGCAACACCGTCTTTTATTAATTCATTTCGTTATTAACCCTAGCTAACTATCATATTATGTTCATAGCATAACATGAGGTTCCAAATGTATCTAGCTTAGCTCAAGTTTGTTACATCATGAATAACAAGGGCACTACGCCTAGTAATAGGATGTACTAGGACAACTGGGGTGCAACCTACTTAGAGACACGCTCTAGTAGCCCCGGGAATATCCGAGTCCCGATAGTGTGATGACCGGCGAGTGCACCAGATGCTTTATCTAGCCAATCGATTGACCGGTGTAGGTACAGTCTACTTTGTCCGGTAAGAGAACACATCGCGATATTGTACTATGCCTTACCAAGCATTGCATGATGTTTAAGATTATTAATCTAACACATACGTTTGATTAAATGTTTAACTAGCCACCTAAGTTGATTCACATAAAAGACTCACCTATCGCCTACTCCCTCTTCTTAATACCACTAGACTCTAACAAAACCTAGCACATACACGGACATCGATAAATCCTAGCTTATCGAAGCACAAGGCAAATCCGAAGCTTTCGACGGTCCCATACTTCATCTTTTAGGGAATCCATATGGTGCCGGATCTAAATGCATCAAAAGCTAATTCAAGGCTTTGTCACATAAGGTGAAGCAAGAAAAACATGATTATGAAGCTCGAAACCAAGCTGACGCGATTAAACAGTAAAAACGAAGTAAACATGTCAAACGCCCGTTTGACACCCTGTAGACGCACGTTTGCCTTAAACGAACGTCTACTACTCCCCAACGCCCATTCATGAAAAATAGCCACATCCTGTATCAACTGTCAAACACTCAAACGCCCGTCCAAAATACCCAAACGCTCGGTTGAGCTGCAACGATCGCAAACGCCCGTTTGCCCTTGTGCAAACGCTCGTTTGCCTGGGTTTTCCCGCAAATCCGCAACTCGTCTAAACGTGATTTCCAACCCAATTCCGCCCCAAACTCCAACTTAAACAGACATTACAAACAATGAAAATAACATACAAATTGCTCTATAACCTTACGACACCTTAGTCACCGGTACTACGATCCGAAGCTTCAACCCGTCAAAGGTTTAACCTTTAACTTCAAACCTATAAACGATAAATCCAAAAGATCACTACGATGCTTAAACTCGAAAAACACAAAGCTAGCAACGATGATGAACAAACCCTAATATCAAGAACGATGAGGGGAAAACTTACGTTAATTGATTTAGGGATTGTTGATATCAAAAGTTACCCCGTCTCGCGGTGATCCTTTTTCTCTTGAGATGTCCGCATTTTTTATCAACGATTAGCCTAGAGATTCGAAAGCCTCTTCTCTCTTTTTTTTCTCAAAACTTGCGCCTCCCAGCTTATTTTTCACGTAAAACAACAACTAGGTAAAATTAGGATTAGTTTTCCTTTTATAATCCCAATTATTTAATTAAATCCTTAAATACAATAAATCCTTGTTAATCTTTTTTTTTTCTTTTCCTTAAATCCTTTAATTAAATAACATAATGTTCTGATTTTTGCTAAAAGATCGAATTGCTTTTTTTCAAAAATCGGGATATTACATATTATTATAGTGAAAAAAATACAAAACATAAACCTCTCGTGTAGCCTAAAGACAGAAGCGAATACTAGCCGGTTAAAGCAATTGAGAGTAGGGGTGAACAAAAAAACCAGAAACCAAACCAACCGGCCGAACCAAACCGCTCCAAACCGAAAATGCGTAAACCATGGTTTTTTGGTTGGTTTTTGTATTGTAAAAAACCAAACCGTAAAAAACAATTTGGTTTTGGTTTTCTAAGCTAAAAACCGGACCAACCCGGAACCGGATATATATATATATATATATATATATATATATATATATATATATATGTGTGTGTGTGTGTGTGTGTGTGTGTGTGTGTGTGTGTGTGTGAATATCGACACTATAAATTAAGGGGACCTTTATTTGCACCATACCAATCCACTCGTATACCACTCTATCTCGTGCACCACAGTGAAACCGACTTTTCATCGGTACATTGTGAGAACTGATCATCACAGTGAACCGACTTTTCGTCGGTCCCCTTCAATTATCACTACATGTAAATAACTAATATCTCAGTGTATTATCTATTAATACTTTAATCAACTACCTCACACACGTAGTTTGATGTCCATCCTAATAGGACCTATGACAAGATGAAATAAAACAGTTTACATGATTTTATATGATTATCTTAATTGAAAAATATGATAATATAATGTTGTGTGTACACACACACATAGTGACATTCGAGTTATGGTGTATGGTAAATGGAGAATGAGAATATTGTATTATTGTCGTATGAATGAAGACATGAATTCGTTGAACCGTGATAATGCTCTTTCAGTGAATTATCTATGAAAAAAGAGAGGACTAAAAACCGGAAAAAAACCGTAACCAAGTTGATCCAAACCGGACCGGATAAATTGGTTTTACCTAGCTATGGTTCGGTTTTGGTTTGTAAATTTTAAAACCGTAAGAAATGGTTTGGTTTTAAAAGTGGTTAAAAACCGGAAAACCGGACCATGTGCACCCCTAATTGAGAGTGTAACTAAATTGGTAGAACAAAATAAATAGGACTAAACCAATTATATACTAAACTATGTCGGCAAGTCCAAAATTCACAGCAGATGTGGGAATTGACCCACTCAACAAAACATATTTAATGTTTTAATCATGGATTGTGCATTTAATAATTGCAATAACGACAAAATCAATAGTTCTTATTAAAATAGAAAAATAAAAAAAAAATCGGCCAAATGAACAGCTTTCCGGCAGCAACCACTATATAATTCTTCATTAACCGAGTTATTAGATCGCAACATTTTAATTTCTTGACTAGTTTTCTTTTCATAGCCTTCATCTTTGCTCAAAAGAACAGTTTTTAATTTATTTTATAGATTTTTGTCCAGAAAGACAAAATTATCAAAAAAATCCGGATAGAAGAAAACTGTAATTTAATAAGGACAAAAGTAACAAATATGAAGTAACAAATGTGGAATAGAGTTGTGGTAATTGTGTATTGTATTAATTGTATAAAAAGAGTTTACAAGGTACAATATATATACTAGTTTACAAAGGGTAATACGGTAAGAATACGTTAACTAATAGTATTATCTAAAATATCTTTAACACGCCCCCGCAATCCCGTGGGTAGGGAGTAGACACGGAGATTGGTCTTCAAAGTAGTGAAGCGCGGATTCCCCAATGGCTTGGTGAGTAAGTCCGCAAGTTGATCTTTAGAGGTGAGAAAAGCAACCGTGAGCTTCTTGGCGGCGATCAATTCGCGAACATGGTGGAAGTCTATCTCAATGTGCTTGGTGCGAGCGTGAAAAACCGGGTTGTGGGCAAGGTACGTGGCGCCAATATTGTCACACCATAGCGTCGGAGTAGGAGTAACAATAAGCATGTCGGTGAGAAGATCGCGAATCCATTGCAATTCAGCCGCGTGTTGGAAAGAGTTTTATACTCGGCTTCGGTGCTACTTTTAGAAACCGTAAGATGTCGTTTGGAACGCCGACTAATAAGGTGATCACCGAGAAAGATGCAAGTAGGCACCAATATATCGACGATCATCCGGGTCAGCGGCCCAATCAGAATCGGAGTAGGCACGCAGGTGAAGGGTGGAGCGACGCGAGAAAAATAAACCCTCAGAAATCGTGGACTTGAGGTAACGAAGTAGATGCTTTACTGCTAGCCAATGTGCCTCGGTGGGTGCATGCATAAATTTGCTAGCCTTGTGAACCGCAAAGGCAATATCCGGACGAGTAAAGCTCAAATATTGAAGACCCCCAACAACGGTGCGATACAAGGCCGGATCCGAGAAGGAGGGCCCGGATCATGATGGAGACGAGTGGAGGCAAACATATAGGGGTGGAACACGGCTTAGATTTATCCATATTAGCCTTTTGCGGGATGTGGAAGATATACTTACGCTTGCGTCGGAATAAACCATCCGACGTGTGAAGAGCCTCAATACCAAGGAAGTAAGATAGGCGGCCAAGATCTTTAACCGGAAAGTGAGTGCCGAGAAACTTGATAACCTCTTCAATATGAGCGGGGCTAGTGCCGGTGATAATTACGTCATCCACGTAGATGAGAATGTAGAGCCGAATGGTGCCACGAGAGTAAACATACGGGGACGTATCGGCCCTTAGAGCCATGGAAACCGAATTGAGTGAGGACATCGGTGAACCGAGAGAACCATGCCCGAGGGGCCTCGTTTCAAACCATATAAGCCGCGTTTCGCCCAACAAACATGATCGGGGTGATCCGGGTGCACAAAGCCGGTGGTTGAACATGTAAACAAGCCTCGGTAAGATGGCCATGAAGGAACGCATTTTGGATGTCAACTTGGCGAAGAGACCACCCCCGTGAGATACGAGAGACAACAAAATGCGAATAGTAACGGGCTTAACAACCGGACTGAAGGTCTCAGTATAGTCTATACCTGCCGACTGATGAAAGCCTTTGGCAACAAAGCGGGCTTTGTGACGCTCAATATGACCATCGGCATGGAGCTTGGTGCGAAAGACCCATTTATTTCCAACCACATTCATATCCGGGTGGTAGGGCACAAGCTCCCACGTGTTAGTACGAAGTAGTGCATTAACCTCGTCTTGCATAGCATCACGCCACACCATATGTTTGACGGCTTCGGTGTAGGAGGTGGGCCCGGAGGAAGACGCAGTGGTAATAAGAGCTTTGGGCAAAGGGTAACGAATAAAGTCCGGGTTTTGTTTGGGTTTGAGTGTTTGGGTTCGGGTACGAGTGGTCATAGGGTGAGGCGGGGGAGGAGGGGGTGGTGGAGGAGGTGTAGGTTGTGGGGGGCTCTCGGGTTCAGGTGAAGAGGGAGTATTGTCGAGTGGCGGGAGGGGTGGAGGGTTGGGGCTTTTGGATGGTGGAGGTAAGGAGGTGTGTCTGATGGTGCGAGGGGCCGTAGGGTGGGAAGGTAGGTAACACGGAAGGGGTACAGTAGGAGTAATGGTTGGTGGAGTAGGGACGGTGGGAGTGTAAGGAAAGACCTTTTCATCAAAGACAACATGCCGAGCGATGTAGACGCGCCCGGTGGAGAGATCAAGGCATTTATAGCCATGGTGAGAAGGACTATAGCCAAGGAAGATACATGTTTTGGAGCGAAAGTCGGTTTTGTGGCGATTGTAGGGTCGAAGGTAGGGCCAGCATGCACAACCGAAAACACGAAGGAATGAGTAGTCAGGAGTGCGGTGGTGGACAAGCTCAAAAGGGGATTTATTGTTGAGCACACGAGAGGGAAGAAGATTGATAATATAAGTGGCGGTGACAAAGGCATCCTCCCAATAGGATAAAGGAAGATTCGAATGAGCAAGGAGAGAGAGGCAAACCTCAGTGATCTGGCGATGCCGACGTTCAATGGCACCGCCTTGTTCGTGGGTATGAGGAGCAGAGCGACGATGTTGAATGCCGAGTTGGACTAGGGTGCGGGCGAAGTGACGGAATTCGCCGCCCCAATCGGTTTGAATGGCTTTGAGTTTAGTATTAAATTGTCGTTCAATAAGGGAAAGAAAGTTGGGAAAAATAATCTCAACGTCGATTTGCGTTTTAACGGATACAACCATATATATTTGGTGAAGTCATCAAGAAAGCTCACATAGTAGTAATTACCATAAATAGAGGACTCAAAGGGGTCCCCAAACATCCGAATAAATCAAATCTAAAGGTGCACTAAGTAAATGAAGAAGTACGTAAAGTATGACGATGACTTTTGGAAAGTTGACACGGAGCACAAACCGCTTCCGGTGATTTATTAGAATAAAAATAGACAAACTACGCAAAGCTTGGCGAGAGGACGGGGTGAGAGAAGTGGCCAAGGCGTTGATGCCACGTGGCGTACGACCGAGGCGAAGAGTGATGAGCTTGGACCGGGCTTCGAGTGAGGTTGTGGAAGTAGTAGAGACCGTCTTGGACAAAGCCTTTAAGCAGGTGGTTCCCGAATGATCCTTCACAAGAAAGAAAGACGCGTGAAATTCAAAATAAACGAATTATCGGCACAAAAACGTTGAACCGATAATAGATTTTTGGTTAAATTTGGAGAAACAAGGACATTAGAAAGGTGGTACGTGTGCGGAGGTGAGTAGTATTTAGAGGAACCAAAGTGAGTGATAGGCAAACCCGAGCCATCGCCGATGTGAACTTGATCGGTGCCATCATAAGGTTCGAATGAAGGTTGAGGTTGCGGAAGTCATTGGTGAGGTGATGGGTGGCACCGTGTCGGGAATCCATTCGAGTTAGGATTATATTGCGCGTGACTAGCATACGCTTGGGGTGGGCGTTGAGGACGTGGGTTGGGTGGGGGAGGCGTGGCGGATGGGTCGGCGATTCGCAGTACCCGTAATAACACGCATGGGCGTATGCCCTACTTTAGCACAAATTTGACAAGTAGGAGAAGGTTCGTTACCATTATTATTGGGGCGTTGATTGCCACGACCACGACCTCGACCACCACGACCTCGATAATTCGGAGAGTGACCACCACGGCCACGAGTACCATTATAACCATTATTATTATTAGAAGGGTTGTTGTTGTTATTTCCATAGTTGTTGTTGGTGGTAGGGGCACGGCCGTAATTTGCTTGTGCCAATGAAGCGCTGGTGGACGACGCAAGGATGAGGGCCGATGATGCTGCCGAATTCGTGATTCAAGAGAAGAAACGCATATAGTTCATCGTGAGTGAGGTTGGCGTTGGTTGAGACCATGGTGACTAGAGAATCATATTCACGGTCAAGTCCGGCGAGCAAATAGGTGACAAAGTCGTCGTTGGACAAAGGGGATGGCCGGCGAGGTGCGCTTCATCGGCAAGGTTCTTGAGTTTAAAATAATATTCGGTCCGCGTATAGCTCATTTTTGCGGGTAGAAGCCAATTCGGTGCGGAGTTGTACCGCTTTGCACGACTTTGGGACGCAAACGACGTCGGAGCGCCGTCCGGATGGCGGCCGAGGTGGTTGCCGTGTAAACTTGAAGAAGGACTTCATCTCGTTAGCGAGGAGGTGATGGTGGAGAGAATCATCTGATCCGTTTTTGTCCAGGCTGCGAGGTCTTCGTCGTAATCTGGGTTGTCTTCAATTTTTCCGGCAGCGGTGGTAAGCTTGGGTGACGGCGGGGGTATGGTGCCGTCGATGAAGCCAAAGACGCCCTGGCCGCGTAGTAGGGGCAACAACCGGGCTCTCCAGGGTTGTAATTCTCGCCGAGTTAATTTCGTGATATGCAATGAGGATGATCCGGTGAAGGTTGGATATCGAGTGCCGGTGGAGTAACCATCTTCGGACATGGTGATGCCGGAGAAGAAGAAGGTGATGGCGGCAGTAGGGTTTTTTTTTTTTTTGTGGATCACTTAGGGCTCGATACCACGTGGTAATTGTGTATTGTATTAATTGTATAAAAAGAGTTTACAAGGTACAATATATATACTAGTTTACAAAGGGTAATACGGTAAGAATACGTTAACTAATAGTATTATCTAAAATATCTTCAACAAGAGTAAATATGAAGTAACAATTGTGAAACACAAAGTAACATTAACACGTGAAGTAACATTTTTAAAGTAACAATTGTGATTTTTGTCCTTTATAATCATGAAAATATTACTTTTGTCCATCCGTACCCATTTATTAATATTTTTCTCCTTGTGGCCCCTTCCCCCTTTATTTTATGCATAATCTAATTTTTAGATTTGTGAGATAAATGGGGATGGATTAGCTTTTGAGCTTTTGGGATGAAAAGAACATACGAAAAGTGGACCATAAGACAAAAAAAAATGTCAAAAATAGGAATGCAAGAACATTGTTCATTTTGGGTGGCTAATAAGGACAAATTAATAATAGATGAATCAAACTACCCATGAATTTTTTTCTGGAAAAAGATGGAATAAATGCCGTGCCATAAGTTGAAGTAATTGCCTTGCTGTAAATTGAGTAATACTAAATATGACAAATGAATTTATTCAACCTTTTAAAAATAAAATAAAAAACAGAAAATGAGTCCATCATAACCTTCCCACATTTAAAGCCATTGACTTATATTTCTCAATCACAACGTAAAGGTATTAAAAAGAAAAGAATCAAACACTTTTACTTCCCACATTCTACATTTGAAGCTTGATACGTCACTTTTACTTCCCGTTATTACTTCACTCGTAATTGTTACTATATGTTGAAAATAATCCTTCTTATTGTGTTCTTACTTCATGTTTTACTGTCAATTTACTCGTAATTGTTACTATGTGTTGAAAATGATATTTTTCATTGCACTGTTACTTCATTCGTGATCGTTATTTCACTCGTATTTATTACTTGTATGTTGGAAATTATCATTTTTATTGCATTGTACTTCAAGTGTTACTTGTTACTTCACTCGTACTTTTTACTATATGTTTGAAATTATTTTATAGCATTGTTATTTCACGTGTTACTTGTTATTTCACTCGTTGCATAAAATGCGGAGATGTATATATATATATATATATATATATATATATATATATATATATATATATATATATATATATATATATAGTTGTAACCGAAGCGTACTTATGATTGTGTTATTTTGTTTTTTATTTTTATTTTTTGAAAATTGGATAACAGTTTTAGGAAGATTCAATTTCCTATAATTACTCCACCTTTAATTGTCAGGATTTCCTTTATTTACGTTTTGGATGAAACCGCCAAATATGAAAAGAAAAAAAATACACTCATAATTATAAAATAGGGGTATTATTGAAATACTAAATTAATTTTGTCCTTTTTATCATCTGTGTACTTCTAGCCTGATTTATTAGTAAATGTTTCCTTCCTGACTAAAATCTAAAGAACGTATAGATATAAAAATCCGAAGATAATGTCTTGCTGAGGAAATTGGAAGTCGTCTAAAAGGTTAACGGCTAGAAAGTAATTTGTGGCATTATAAATTTGAAATTATATTGTGGGGAGGTGTTCCCCAATTTGATATTTGGTGGGTCATCAAATCACCAAAAACAAAATCACCTACAACCTCCATAGTTTGTCACTACTACAAAAGGCGTTATTTGGGATGACCTTTTTTGGAACGACACACGGTCGTCGCAGAAAAGAAGTTTCTTTTGTCGTCCCAAAAAATAATTTCCGGGAAAAGTCAAATTTTCAAGAAGTTTTTTGGTGGAAAAAATTGGCGGGATACTTTTTTGGGACCACACAATCTTTTTTGGGACGACATGTTGAATCGGAGGGAAATTTGACTGGGGGGAAATTTTTTGCAGGAAATTAAATTTCTTTTTTTGGACGACAACGTTATTTTTTGGGACAAATGCATGCCAACCTAGAATCCACATGGACACTCTCCTTTTTTGGGACGACCAAAGTCGTCCCTCTAAATATTTATACAATTTATTTCATAAATTTTGTGAAATCCACGAGGGCTCTCTCATTTTTTGGTCGTCCCTTTAAATATTTACAATTATTTTTCCAATTTTTTACAAATTATTGCACGGTCAAAATTTTGTTTATTTAAGAGGACGACTATGTCATCCCTTTAAATATTTATTTTAATCTTAGTTTTGATTAATGATGTTTTTTTAATTAAATGAATGAATTATATTATTTTTATTATTTTAAAAAAATTGATAATTAGTTCATTTCTAATAACATATTTCTTTTTATTTAAATAAATTTTTTGGAACGAAATAATTATTAATTATATAACTTAAAGTTGGGGTTCGTAATGATTTCAAACACGATGTTCGTTATTTGACTTCGTATTTGAGATTCGTTAGTTAGTTCAAGATTTCAAACCGATGTTAGATACTATGTAGTGATTACAAGCCTGGGGTTCATAATTATTAGTCGGTTGATGATTTCAAACCTGAGTTTCGTTAGCTTGTTTAAGAATTCAAACTCGAGATTCGTTAGTGAGATCCTTATTTAAATCACGAGATTTGTTAGTGTGTTCCTAATTTGATTATATCAAACTCATGGTTCGTTATTTAGTTCATAATTTCAAACCCGAGGTTCGTTAGTGAGATCCCGATTTGAATCACGGAATTAATTAGTGAGTTCTAATTTGATCATTTCAGACTCATGGTACGTTAGTGAGTTCATGATTTCAAACACAGGGCTCGTTAGTGACTTCATGATCTGAAACCCGAGGCTCGTTAATGACTTCATTATTGAGTGGTGATTTGAAACCTATGGTTCTTTAATTAGTCGGTTGATGATTTTAAACCTGAGCTTCGTTAGTTAGATCAAGATTTCAAACCCGAGGTTCATTATTGAGTTGTGATTTCAACCCGAGGCTCATTAATTAGTCGATTGATGACTTCAAACCCGAGGTTCGTTAGTTATTTCACGATTTCAAACCCGAGGTTCAATATTGAGTAATGATTTCAAACACGGGGTTCGTTAGTTAGTCGGTTGATGATTTCAAACCCGAGGTTCGTTAGTTAGTTCAAGATTTCCAACACGAGGTTCGTTATTGAGTAGTGAATTTCAAACCTGAGGTTCATTATTGAGTAGTGATTCAAACTCGAGGTTCATTATTGAGAAGTGATTTCAATCTAGGCTCGTTAATTAGTCGATTGATGACATCAAACCCGAGGTTCGTTAGTTCGTTCTAGATTTCAAACACGAGGTTCGTTATTGAGTAGTAGATTTCAAACCCGAGGTTCATTATTGAATAGTGATTCAAACTCGAGATTTCTCTTAAGATTTGTAAATAGATGGTATTTGGGTTTTTCTTTTAACTAATTTCTTGAAAAGTAAAGGAAAATAAAATTAAAATAAAAAACGAAGAAAATTTCCAGCTAATTAACCGTTTCACCCTCAATTCCTACGATTGATCATCGATTCAAGGATGCCTCGTTAAATTATTAAAAAAATTGGTTACAGTTGACCACAACCGTGAATCAACCAATCTCTCCTAAATTCGTTAATTAGGACAACCGCCAATAACTACACCCTAATTATGGCACACCCCGCAACGACCGTATGGAGTTTGGTGATATAACAAACCATAATTAAATATTAGAGAGCCCAATTACTAGGCATTAATCTAACCGTCTTAACTTTAATCATAGTATTATCTATTTTCAAAACGGAGAATCCTACGGGTGCGAACTTACCAATGGCAACGCTTAAGATGGATTTGGGTGCTCGATTCGAAAACCAATTAAACTATTGTACACAAATAACCAAATAATGTTCTAGTCATGTATCGATGAACGCAAAAAATAAATAAATACTAATAAAATAACCGAGGTACGAACAATTTGATCTCACTATCATAAAAATAAATCGGCATCAAGTTCACTACACCACTTATCTTTTTTTTTTTTTTTTTTTTTTTTGAGGGAACACCACTTTTCCCTATTCCCTATCGTGTACCCCCACTAAATCCACCGTGTACCCCCACTAAATCCACATGCGTTTCATTTTTTTTGGTTTTCTTTTTTCTTCTTATTTAATTTGCAATTTTGTTATTTCTTAAAGTTTGACCGTGGGCAAGAGCCCATACCCTAGTGGTTACTACCCGTGCTCCCGTGGTTGGAGACCCGGGTTTGATTCCCCCCCCTCCCCCTCTCCTTTCGTTCCCGGCAAAAAAAAAAAAAAAAAACTTTGACCGTATTTTTTTCAATGTTTCATTACTTCGTATGCACTTATATGTAAATAAACTTAATAAGATGATTAATAAATCAATAAATAAATTTATAATACCTAAAAAAATTTAATAAATCGTCTTTTATATATTTTTGTAACAAGTGAGGAGTTTTATTTTTTTATTTTTGTTAATACTTTGAAATCTTTATTTATTTTGACCAAATATCTAAAAATAAATATTCAACAACACTAAAGCACCCCCGTCACTTGATTATGATATTCAACAACACTAAAGCACCACGTCGCTTTATTACGATTTTTATGTACTTTACATAAGCTTACTCTATTTATATGAAGAGCGAGCATCGATGACCTCGGGTTAAAGTCTTGTTGGCCGAATAACTATTGCCCGAGTACGTTGAAGATTTATACCAAGCCGCGAGTCCCGGGCTAAGGTGAACTTGCACCATGTCGGCCGGTACGAATTAGCGATTATCTTACTTCGAACATTAGGCAATGGACGACCCGCGTCATGTCGATGTATTACGAATGTCCTACACTTAGTAATAGCCACTTTGCTAAGGTCAAAGTCCGTCAAATACCCGATGTGGTCGAGCTCGTTAGGACCGTTTTACTTAGAACCCACCGAGTGCCATATGTATATGATCGACTCATACCCACGTCATCGATGCTCTTGAAATAAATAGTCTCGGCTTAAGTAAAAGAAATAAAAATCATAATCACCGACGGGGTGATTTAGTTTTGTTAATTTTTATTTTTAGATATTTTGTCAAATAGTAATTAGTAAAAAAAAAAAGGGGGGGGGGGGGGGATTTATAAATTTATTTAGGGACAATTATCCAAAAGGACGCATATTGGACATAATTAGACAAAAAGGACACTCAAAACAAACACTTAGTTATAAGGACAAAAATTAAGTAGATAGACCCAAATACCCTTAATGAAGGAAAAAAAAAACAAACAGAAAACAAAAATGCGGCAACACAGCGCTGAATGTGTATTTTTTTTTTTATTATTATTATTTTTTTTTATATTTAGAATCTCATGTTGTTGTTGATGTCTTTTGTTTTATTTTTTGTCTTTTTTTTCCTAGACGTGCAAAATGTGGCTTTTTTTTCTTCTGGATCTCGATGGTGATTTTTTTTCATTGACCACCGCGATGCATTGACCACCACGATGCACCGACAATCGCGGTGCATTGACAACCGCGATGCAACAACCGCAATGCATTGCCCAACCCGATGCATTGACCACCCCCCGATGCATTGACCACCGCGATGCAGTGACATCGGCAATCATATATGCAGAGACATCGCGATGAAGTGAAACCGCGATGCAATGGCCACCCCCGATGCAGAGACACCGTGATGAAGTGGTCACCCCGATGCAGAGACACCACGATGCATTGACATTTGATGAAGCAACACCGTGATGACATTTGATATTTTCCCACTTAATTTCATAAGCTTGATTTCTTTTCTTCATAAAATCGACTTCAAATGACTATATCTTTTGATATAAAACTACGATCAACATAAATCTTTCACCTTAATTCATATTTTTATGCAGTGACATCGGCAATCATATATGCAGTGATATCAACATTTTATGCAGTGACATCGGCAATCATATATGCGTGACATCAACAATTTATGCAGTGACATCGGCAATCAGATATGCAGTGACATCAACATTTTATGCAGTGACATCATCAATCATTTATGAATGACATCAACAATTTATGTAGTGACATCGGCAATCATATATGTAGAAACATCGCGATGAAGTGAAACCGCGATGCAGTGGCCACCCCGATGTAGAGACACCGCGATGAAGTGGTCACCCCCGATGCAGAGACATCGCGATGCTGAGACCATCGAGATGCAGTGATCACCGGGACGTAGTGACATTTGATAAAACAACACCGTGATGACATTTGATATTTTTTCGACTTAATTTCATAAAATCGATTTATTTTCTTCATAAAATCGACTTCAGATGGTTATATCTTTTGATATAAAAATACGATCAACATAAATCTTTCACCTTAATTCATATTTTTTATGCGCTTACATCGGCAATCATATATGCAAGTGTTATCAACATTTTATGCGGTGACATCGGCAATCATATATGCGTGACATCAACAATTTATGCGGTGACATTGGCAATCGATATGCGGTGACATCAACATTTTATGCGGTGACATCGGCAATTTATGCGAAGGACATTGGCATTTTATGCGTGACATCAACAATTAATGCAGTGACATTGGCATTTTATGCAGTGACATCGCCAAATCATACACAAACCCACCATCAACGTATATATTTGCTTTCTTTGTTTCAAGGTGATGCATGTTAAACTAATTGATCATTATTACATCATGATCAACGATGTCGATACATGATATACCACTCGTTGTGTCACAACGGTTGTGTCCGGATCATTACTCAAAAAAAGAAAGGAAAAAATTAACATCATCCAAAGCCTTTCATAATCATACCAAAGCATCAATGTCAAAGAAAATTTAATAACAACAAAAGGTTGAATGCTTTGCTAAAGTCACTTCATCAAATAATTAAGCTGAAATTGAACGAACAAAAATGTGAATTACAAATTTGCATAAAAGCTACATTTACTAAGATGGGGCATGCTATCTATTCGATCTAAAAGCTTATATACGATAGAAACCGCAAAATTTATCTCTAGTATGGGTTCCGAGGTGGACTCACCGGATGATAATGATTCGATCCCGTACTCAAGTACCTTAACCGATACTCTTGGAGGAGAACATGGACGAGAGGCCCAAGATGTTCCTTGACCCTTTTTCTTTACAAGCAAATTGAGAAAACTCTATATGACACCCTTGGCAAAAGGGGCCCCGCTTCTTCAAAACAAAGAAAATCAAACCGCTGCGACAACCCCGTAATCCCCAGTGTAATAGCAATGAGTAATGGAATCTTTAAAACTTTCTCCATTGATGACCTAGCATCTTTATGGACATAAATTTGTAATAAAAAAAAGTGGTTTACCCTATGCACGACATCGCACTACTCGGAAGAATAACCCTTCAATTTAAAACAACCGAAATTCTTCCTCTCGTCCGGAATCTACACTCGTTCTTCGTATGGACATCCCAAAAATGAGCCCGCCCACTTACGACATTCAAGTAACCAATTTATCTTTACTACCAAAAGTGTCATTGTTATTAGTGAAAGAAGACGAGCATTAAAAGCCGAAATTGGGAATGGTTCAATTTATCAATTACTATAATCAAATTGCATCTCTTTGATACAGGACTACGGATCAAGTATGGAAGGAGAGAGAAACATATCCAATCATCAAGCTGAAAGTATAGCATGCCTACTCAAAATGCATTTACAAAATTAAAAAACTACAAAACAAGAAGAGTGGAAAAAATGGTAGAAACATGCCGTGTCGTTTTCGGAAGTGATGGAGTACCGTGATATAATAACTTGCCGTAGCTTCTCGCTCCGGCACGGTGGAAGTGTAGTCGCACGCGGAGATAGTTAGGGATTTATGTTGCCGTCTACGATAGTACACGGCCGGAGAATGGATAGGTAATTGATCGGAGAATTTGTGTACCGGATGAAAAGCTAGATTAGAAGATGCGATACATGGCCATTTGTGTGATTGAGAATAGGATAATTAGAAGATGAAGAAATTGGAAATGGCTGGACGTTGAAAGAACAGATTATATAATAGGGTTAATTTTGTCAAATTGATGTGATTTTGTCCTTATAACTAATGGTCTTTTTTGAGTGTCCTAAGTGCCTAATTAAGTCTCAAAACACGTCCTTATAAACAAATAACACATTTATTTATTGATTTATTAATCTTATTAGGTTTACATAATTTTATAAAAGTAAACGAAACATTTCAAAAGGAAGTCAAACATTAAGAAATAAAAAAAAATACAAATTAAGGAGAAGAAAAAACCAAAAATAAAAAACCGATAATTTACAAAATAAATAAATAAATAATAATAATAATAATAATAATAATAATAATAATAATAATAATAATAATAATGCAACGCATGTGGATTTAGTTGGGGGGGGGGGGGGTACAAGGTAGGGAATAGGAAAAATTGGTGTAGTAAATTTGATGCCAAAAAATCAAGGGTTCAATAATTAATTAACTGGAATTAAGGAATAAACTACTCATTCTCATTATAAAATCACATGAAAAATAAAGAAAATACCTTAATTTATCGGAAAGAACAAAAAACGATTACAAATAAATGCGAAAGTATGAAAAAAGATGAAGATGAAGAGGGGAGCAAGAGGCGCCCCTCTTGTTTTTCTCTTGTAAAAGTATCAAAATTAGAGATTTTTTTAAAGATAAAATTAGGGATTGGGAAATTCTTATTATTATCGAAATAGTAATAAATAAAGTTGGACCCACCAATAGGATTAAAATAACATAAAAGAGTGTTTAAATGGTAATAAAACTGATTTAAATTCGATGTTGATATGTGTCCATTCTGCCAAACACGCCCATGGAATGGTAGGATCCTACCATATTTAGTTTTAGGTTTCCAACATTGTTTTCTTTTTTTTAGCTTGACCACTTCACTTCAACTTCGTCCAAACCGCTCCAAATGACTCCGAAATGCCTCAAAACATCCAAAATCATGCCTCCATCATATAGATCCTAAAAAGCATAAAACAACTATTCGAGTAATATCTTTTCGCACAAAACGCATCAAAATACACTATATATTTCACCATTTGTGGGCTCATCAATAACCCAATTATATTGAGGGGATATCTCAATGCATTCAGAGTTTTTTGAAGGTTGTGTTGGATCATTAATCCAACGTTGGACTTATATGTGAAATAATTATTTATTATGGACTGTCAATAAATATTAGCCCGATGTAAAAGTGATCTAATACGGTTTACGGTTGTTGGCTATAATGTATCATTAGGGTGTGGGTCTTTTATATGTAGATACTAAAAGGTTATTTCTATTTTTATGATGGGCTGAAATGGAAATACCTAAAAAATATAATCACACCTTTCTATTCTCCTCTGACTCCCATTATCAAAGAGAGAACTACAAAGAATTCTAAAGGGTTCTTCTGATAATTACTAGAAGGTGTGTAGATCTAAAAGACCGATCCTACAACACCAAAGGGGATTTTCGCTGCTATTGATTCAGTATGTTTGCGCTTCAATTTTATTTTGATTCTCAATAATTTAGCATAATCGATTCGGAGGTGATGTGATTGAATCACATAAGGCTAGTTCTTACAAGTGGTATCGTAGAGACAGGTTATGTTAAATTGTCGAGAATCGATTCTATATTGGATTCAACATCTTTGCGTATCTCGATCGCATTTTTTTTATGTACTCCTCCGTACCTATTTATCGAAAGCGCCAAAATTCATACATAAATTTATTGAATGAATCTAGACACTTTTTAATTCAAGATTAGTTGTTATTTAAATGTACCTGTACACTTAGACTTTTTTGCAGAATCGTTTTTCGGATAAATAGATACGGAGGGAGTATCAAGTATATAGCCTGCCGCATCTGCAATCGTAATTGCTGTAATTTACATTTTTTTTTTTTGTTTTTTTTTTTTTGCTTTTTCTGGTCTAATGAATATTGAGATAGATATATTCTTTTTAATATATCAGTATGAGAACACAATTTGATTGTGTTCATCGGTAGACTACATATTCAGGATATGAGGGCGGCGCAAACATGTATACGGCAACTTTAAGTTTTTAGGTTTTCTGATGATTGGGTTTTACGTTATATTTATTTTATACTTTTTTTTTTGGCTGAAAAAAGAAAAGAAAAAAGGGACAGTAGGTTTCGACAAGTATATTTCTTTTGTTGACATGTGATAATAAAAGGCTTGGCTGAAATTTAATTACTGTAGTAGGATTATTTTTAGGCTTTAATTTAGTTGGACACAGGGCCGGCCCTCGATTTTATTGGGTTTAAGACCAAATCTCTGAATTGGGCCTTTTAGATGAAATTGTTTTTTTCTTAAAAACATACTTATTGTTAGATATTTTTTCATAAATAAATATTTTGGTTATCGTTTGCATACGAGTTGCCGTACGAATTAATGTTATCGCAACGAAACGGGGTACCCAACCCTTTCGTTCAAGGAGTACCTCCATTCGTTTATGGAGTACTTGCAACCTATAAAAGGTATAAGTATGCAGACGAAAATTCATAAGTTTGACAACAACATCAGAAAAACTTTGAGTGTCCTCGGGTTTGATTCAAACAAGTCACTGTTTGAATCAAACACCTCCATTGTATCCTGAAAGAGATTTTCATTTGATCCCTTAGTGACAAATCATGTGGGACGAAACAAAATTCAACTTTAAAAGACAACGTTATTAACGTGCTTTGGAGTTTCTAATTCTCTCACAAATCCTAAGTACTACATTTTTTCCAACACTTATCGCGTTTTTAACATCCGTAAATGCAAAAAATTAATAAAAGTTGTTTGTATGTCTATTTTTTTATTTGGGTCAAGTAAATTTTTTTATTGGGGCGTTTATCAATTGAAGTAAAAAAAAAGGGCATTTATCAAAAAAGAAAATTAACATATTATACTAGGTTGGATCGGATTAAATCTACACGATTTTTTTTTTTTTAGCGAAACATGTACCGTTGGGCCCTTTGACACAAGCTTGGGCCCTTTGACACCGTTGGGCTTAAGACCCGGGTCTCGCAGCCTTAGCATAGGGCCGGCCCCGGTTGGACAAGTTGCTTTATAATCGGTTTATATAAGGTATTCTGGTAAGATCTGAAGAAATAAAGCAACATATCTTTGACAAACCCATTTTTACGGTCGTTATGAAAATTCAAAAATTGGTATCGTATATATTCTGGGATGGATTAAGAAATGCAGAATGTCACCAAACATGTGATAATTATTCGGTTCTTATGTATAAGCAGTAGTGCGGCTCAAAGGAAGTACTATTGTTTGATATGTTCTTATTATCAATGTGCATTACTGCCCAAGATATCAATTCCAAGTCAATGTTATATAATCAAACAAAGTATGATATATTGCGGTATGTGTATTTATTATGTCTCTAAGTAGATTTGTTGAAGTGATATGACGTCAAAATGACCTCTACGTGGAAATTGATTTACGATGGGATGTAAAAAGGTTTGTGTTTTTATAAATTCACGCGGATAGTATTCACCCAAAGGAAGGATATTATTTGGCGAAATTGTAAATACACATGTGATGATAAATATGTGACAATTATTTGGTTTCCATGTGAGTAATAGATACGGTCCAAAGATTGGTATATTATTTGACACGACTTATTGTCGGTGTTTGATCACTACCCCAATATGTCAATTACGAGTTAGTATTATCGTCCAAATATGATATATTACCGGCATTTTGTGATGGGAAAGTATATCATAAATTTGTTTGATTTTGGATATTTTTCGGATATATATATATATGTATATATATATATATATGTATATATGTATATATATATATATATATATATATATATATATATATATATATATATATATATATATATGTGAGCTTAAGGTTAATTAAGTTGTTATATGTATATACTTTTAAGTTCTCGCTTTAAAGTATATCTCGCTCCTTGAAGCATTATATTCCTCCACTAATTGTCTATGACATGAAGCGTTAGAAAGAACAACATTGTTCTTGACATTGACACCATGGATCTAGACTTGACATTTAGGTACGATCATCTTAAACCTCTTAGTTAGGATAGTAAATTCAAACACATTTGTACTTTGAGAAGTGAGAGTGATCAAACATGTTGAGTCGTGTGATCTTGCAGGAAGCCATTCTAGATACTCTTAGAAGTGGCATAAGGATTATGGTGACTATTTAGAAAATTGTGTATTCAATAGAGTTGCACAATGTCCAGGAAGAGAAAGACGATGCATACCTTGCCATGTCTAAATTAGTCTCTATAAGGCACAAGAGCTAATGCAACATAAGGGGCACACTATGGAAATGGCTCATCTGATTTCTAAACTTCAGGTCTTTGATTTGGAAATCCATGATGGCCTTCGGTGCAATTTATCATTCTTTCTCCTCATGCACAATATGGTAAATTAAATGTCCGTTGTAACTGACATAAAGAATGGTGGGAGTAGGAATCAATTTTCCCACTAAGTACAAGAAGTGGAATGATTGAAATTTGGGCAACCAGAAAGTGCTAAATATGGTCACCATTAAAGGTAAAAGGCACAATAAAATTGAAGTTTAAGGAAGCTGTTGTATTCAACACTAGGGGCATAGATGACAACATAAGGATATTAGTTGTTTCTTATTTCAATAGGTAGGTACACAATGAAGACTGCTTGTAGTGTAATGCTTACTAAGCAAATTAAGTTATTTTTTTCCTTTCTGATTTGTTAAGGGGTTGAGTAGTTTTTGTGCCTAAACACACTTGGTGGATAGATTCGGATACTACTATGCACTTCAAAGATGAATATGCGAGTAACTAGCATCATCAATCACCGCTTGATGATGAAAGATACGTGTTTAGGGGTGATGCCGATACAAAAGTTTAAGGCTATTCGGACACTAGATTGTTACCGAAGATTGAACATTTTCTACACTTGGAAGAGACTTATCGTGCCGTCTTTACGGCGGAATTCGGTTTTGTTTTTTCATTTATTGATTGGACAAATTAGGACATTCTTGTTCAATTAAGAATGACACCTTTAGTCTTTTCCGGTATTCGGATTAAATATGTTCTAATCATTTGGCTTTCGGTGATAATCTAAATTTGGTGGGTACCATTGTATCCTTAATAACACTCGCATATAGTTTTCATGGCATAAATCAAATTTAACCGATGATATGATGGTTCCTACATGGTTTGTCATCAACATTTATGGAAGATTTCTTCAAAGAGAATATAAAGGCTTGTGTCAGATGGAACATTAGGTCCTCTTGATATGTCAGATGGTTTTGTCTGAGTAGGTTGTATTAAGGGCAAAACAAACCAATATAAGGAAACTAGGTGTTGATTCTCTAAGGACGTCTTAAAATTGATATATATGGTCACTTGTTGTCTATTCCCTATGGTATCTTGGAATGGTTTGCGGTGTAAAATATCAAATTCATAGACGATTATTCAGGTTTCAATTGCCTATGATAATGAGATGCATGTCATTGTGAAAATTAAAGTTAGCAGCTTTCAACTAAGTAAATACCTACTACAACAATACCCAAACCCCTTATTAAATATGGACTGAGAAAACCCAGTATTCAGTGTAATCATATTGGAGGTTGTCCAACTAAGGTTAGGCCTTATAAGCCAAAGGAAAGATAATTGGACTGTGGTTAATTGTTATGTTATGTGGTGTTTTTAAGAAATCCAGGGGTTTTAAGTTCTATGGTCCTACTTCCAGTTTTTTTTTGTTTTTATTATTAGACAGGATCTGCAAGGTTCCTTAAGGATATTGAGTTTGCGGGGAAAGATAAGGTATGAAATATTGTCTTTAAAGAAGAGCCTGCCATGACTCTTCCTACAGTGGCAGTTGGTAACAATTTGTTTTTCCTAAATGGGATGTATACTATTGCCAGATATGGTTTATGACAATATTCTTGAACTTCCAATTAGGCAACCTCAACATCCTCAAGAACTTATACAGGAGCAACATGAGCATATGAGGTACCACTTGAGAAATCAGTGACACCGCAACTTAGGAACTCCACTAGAGAACATGAGATCAACAATTCAGTATGATTATGTTGTTTACCTCTTTAAGCATAAGGATCCTGGCATTATAGAGAACGATCCGGTTACCGTTCCCCAAACCATGGAAAGCTCTAAGTCTCATAAGTGGACTGAGGTTATGCAATATGAGATAAAGTCCATAAAGGACAATGATATTTAGGATCTTCTACCATTATCAGAAGGATCGAAACCCATTGGTTGTAAATGGACATTTTAGACCAAGAGGGATTCAAATGGTAATGTGGAAAGATATAAGGTATGTCTTGTCATTAAGGGCTTTACTCAAAAGGAGCATATATGTTAAAATGCTCTCTCGGTTTCTTTGGAAGGCCTTTTCGGTATACTTATGGCTCTACTTGCTCATATGGATTATGAGTTACATTAGATGGATGTAAAAGACAATGTTTATCGGTTGTGACATTGATTTGGTGTCGCCAAGAAACTTTGCATTTGGTGACGCAAAGAATATGGTTTGCAAACTAAAGAAACCCATCTATGGACTCAAATAGTTTTCCCGTCAATAGTATGTTAGATTTCATCAAATCCTTGTCTCGTTTAGTTTTGAGTCAAATTCGGTTGATGAATGTATCTACCATAAGTTTAGTCGAGTAGGTTCATACTCTTGGTTTGACATGTCGATGATAACTAGTAACGATATAGATTTTGAGTGTTAAACTAAAGCATTTATCTCATTCGGTTTTGAGTTGAAATATTTAGGTGACACTAATTTTAGTTTTTCAGGATCCATGTATATTAGGATTATTCCTGAGGTGTCATTAGATCATTACAACTAGACTATATCCATAAAGTTTTCTTAAGAGATTCGACATGCTGGATTGTAAACCACATGGTACCCCTGTGTCTAAGTGAGACAAGTTTAGTCTCAAACTGTGCCTTTTCTAATGATATAAAGTAGGAGGAAATGTAGAGATTCCCTTTGATTCATTTGTTGGGAGTCTAATGTGTGCTTAGGTTTGTACGTGACACGTTATTACGTACTTTTCAGTTAGGTTGAGCAGATTTAAAAGATCCTGGAAAGGGTCATTCGGTTGTAGCATATAAGGTTATAAGGTACTTATGAAAAAAAAAATAATGCTCAAATAAAATGAGTCAAATTGGTTTGAGAATATTTGGTATACTGACTCATATTTGGTGGATGTAAAGATATATTTAAATCCACATAAGGTTATGTCTTCATTTTGTCAAAAAAAGTCGTTTTTCTGAAAAGTGCTAAGCAGACACTTATGACTTATTTGACTTTGGAGACAAAATTCGGGGCTTTTGAAGCCACTAGTGATGGGATATGGATGCGGAAAATTTATTTCAGGCTGCGTGTTTTTGATCATATAAGGACCATTAAGGATTCTTGTCATAATAGCTCCGCAATGTTTTATCCCAACAAAGATTGGAATTCATCAATGTCTGAGAACATTGATATATGATTCCTAGTTGTTAAAAATAGAGTTCAAAGTGGAAGGGTGTCTGTTGGGAGGATTTTGCATCATAAAAACAAAAGAAAATTTATAAACCTATACTTAACATGCAAACTAACTCCCAACCGACCAAATATCGGGTAGTTGATAGCATAGTAGGGTAAGTACAGGGTCGATCCACAGGGAAAAGGGATGTTGAATCTAATTTCACTAATCCTACCAATTGTTACTCAAAGAACGAATAAACAAAAGAAACGAAAGAACAAAACATAAAAACAGAAGAGAACAATCAAGATAAATCTAACCTAAGAAACATAAAAACAATCTAAACTAAAGAAACAAAAACAAACAATCTAACCTAAAGACATGGGGTCAAACATTGAACAAGCCTAGTGATCTCAATTCTAGTTATCTCATGATTTTAATTCAATTTGTGGTTTCACCCTCTCACGAGACACAAATCCCTAATTCCTTAGTGAATCTATTTCTCAAGCTATGAACTCCTACTTTCATAGCGAATTCAATTATCTATCTCTCATCTTTCGAGTGTTGAGACTGATTTACCAAACAAAACGACGGGTGTAGATTCAAGTTACTCTCGTATAATCGAATCTAACAACCTAGGAATCTAACCAATTAATTTGTCACATAATCAACGGCTAAAAACCCTATCTTTCTATGATGATCTAAGGTTTATGCAACTTCCGTATTATAAACATCAATAGAAAACGAGATCTTTCAATCTATTCTCATGGCCTCGTAAGCACAAAGAAAGATACAAAATAAATCAACAATCATGAAGAAAAACTGGAATTGAATTAATCAAAAAGAACTCACATAGTTTTGAACAAGGATTGATCCATGGAAACGAAAAGCAAACATCTAATCTACTCCTAATCTAACATCGGTTCACCCGAGCACAAGGCTCGGGTGACCGGCCTTCAAACTCTCAAGACGCGGCCGCCGGCCTCTCTTTTGATGTGAAGAAATTTCTCGAATCAATTTAGGGTTTGGGCCTCTTTGTGCTTTTATAATAAAACTAAGTCTCCGTCGCTACGGTAACCTAAGTCGGTTTCGGCAAAAACGGCGGTGGACGCCCGTCTAACCAATCGGACGCCCGTCCGGAATGCTTGGACGGATACGGACGCCCGGTTCGGCCAACGTCCGAACTCTCTCGTATGTGAATTAGCTCCCCGGACGCACGTTCGCTTTATCGGACGCCCGTTCGATATAAACGCTTCTCGGACGCTCGTCGGCCTCGGATGAACGCTCGTCCATCTTGATGCGAACGGATTTCTTGATAATTATCCTTTCTTTCCTCCATCTTTATCCTCTTGTAACATCTCTATCTCTTCATCAACACTTCAAATTCGACTTTAGACTCTTCCAAATCCTTTCCAAGTTAAAGATATGTATCTACACACATCGAAAAACATACCAAAACGTAACACGATTCCAAAACAACATAAAATCATCAAATAAAGCATATAAATCGATACGTTTTCATATTTTACTATTAAAAACACCATTTACTCAATATTTACATATATAGCTCAAAATCTATGAAAATCATACGAATGTAGGGGAAATTGATATAGAAAATATATATAAAAATCACTATAATTTAGCCCTTAACAACACCCCCACACTTAAACTTTTGCTCGTCCTCGAGCAAAACGGAACAAAGATCAAGCTCGAGACAAATAAACATCTACACAAATATAAAGTATATTCAATAACTTAGAAGTTCACCCGTGTAGTGTGTGCATAGCCATAATAAATTTCCACTAAGTTCCACAATTTGAAAGTTATTCAAACCAAAACTAGCCCGGTTTCCCATCTAAGTTAGAAATATTCAAAAATTATAACGAGGCACTTTACAAAACATACATATCCCAAAAAGAAATAGTAGAGAATATCTAAAACATTTCGACGGACTCGACTCGAGGATAATCCCTACAACATATCCTTCGGTTTATACCGGGTATAAGATTAACGATAACTAAGTCCTTACTTATTCATAATAATATATTTCAATATTTTCACTTTTTTCACACTTTTCTAACACACATCGAATAAGCCGTTGCCCTCATAGCGAGAATAGGACATTTCAAGATAATCCCCTACCTTACTCCAATCATAAGGCGACTATAAACCGACCGTCGTGAGCTTTTGGTCATCATAGTGGAATAGGACATACGTGGTACACCCTACCTCGGCCAAATCATAAACCAGCTTCCGACACACACAATTACAATTATGTTTACTTAGAGATTTCTCGGTCGGCGGTGGAAAAGATTATTTTCTAGTAGCACGTACCACCGAGCATAACACCTCAAGTAAACAATTTATTACTATTGCAAAGACTTAATCACGTTTCACTTATCACATTCAAACTTACGTATATTCACAAGATGTCATACTTTAATCCTAGAATACAAACTACTAAACTTTTCAAGAATTTGATGAGAGATAAATTTATGATCATTATTACGACATTTTACCCCAATATTGATACCATTTTGAGCATTATTGTATCAAATCAAGTCAAAATTACTAAGTTTTATTCAAATGTATAAGTAGTAGTTATTATATAAATTATCGTATTTTTATAAGTTTTTTATTAGTTTTTGTACCGGTTTAGTAACCGGAGTGTCGTGTCGGATTTACGTTTGGTATTTTGGTGGTTCATTGCAGGATTATATATTGACCAAGATTCCACGTAACGACATGTTTTAAAGCCTAAAAGATGGATTTTGAGGGAAAGAAGAAAATGCCACAAGCTTACGAGTTCAACGGATCAAATTATTTTTCCTACGCGCTTCTACCGTAACCTGTTTTCGATGGACATTTGACCCGAATTAGAGGCATTTTCTGGAGAATAGTTCTTGACTAAAGTTGTATATATTTAAATGATCTTTCCAACGCATTTTGAATCACGTCAATCGGAGGTCTACAACTCAAGTTATGATTTTTATACCGAACAGCTGGAACTTCGGGACGAACCGGGAGATTTTAGGGAGGTTCCTTGCATGTTCCTTGCATGTTACTTGCATGTGGCATGTAATGATTTCTTGTAACAAACTTCACATGCTACTACATGACTCACCACCTCCACATGATGGCAAATATTCTCCAAGATTATCCCACATGCTAAATGGAGATAATTCCTCCCCAAATACAACCTCCCTCACAACAAACTTCTCACCTCTCCCAAATAAACCTCCCCATATACACCCTTCTCCTATATAAACTCCTCCATCTCCATTGATCTTTCTTGCCCCATCTTGGCCACTCTTGGCCAAGATCTCTCTTCTCCACCTCCTCCCATTTCTTCCATTCCCCTCTTCTTCATGTCCGTTCTTCATCTATTTTCTCGTTTTATTTTATCTTTGGGCCCGTATATACATATGTCTATGTATGTATATATGTTTTTATAAATAAAAGTAGTACTGTTGTAATGCTCGAGAGAATTACCGAGAAAGTTGTTATTGAAGAAGTTGTTATTTTCGAGAATACGGCTTTGATTTGCACTTAACGGGTAATTTTATCAAGTTATTACTTTTGTTGTTTATTTATATATATATTATATCTATCACTATGTTAAACTAAAAATATATCTAGCCAAGATATGAATCAATTAGTTAATCTTTTGGTAAAATGAATGATCGACTCTGGTAATCATGATTAAAACCAATTATAATGAATCTTTTTCTATTTTGCAACGTATTGATAATATATTCGGAATGACGTAATCAATCATGATGAATACCACATATAACCTGGCGATGTACTGACCAGAGAAGTCAGGATATGAGTAAAAATAGAAAAACCGGAGGGTAAAAATGGCCGTCTGATTAACGGAATCCTATTTCCTACCCGGGGGCATATTTGTCCTAGAAAAACAAATCTTATTAACTTTGTACTCGAGATCTTAATAATGTTAAAATCGGCGCTTTAATTGAAACTACACCGTTTGTGTTAAATCGATCCGCTTGACAACCGGAGCCTCTTGAATAACATCGGCCGTCCGACGAACGGAATAACCTCTTTTATCCGGGGTAGATTTGTACTCGGTACTGCTCGTACTAACTAAGATTAGCATGGGGCAGCTGTGGACCTTGGACCGATGACATTTGACATATGACAATTTCATACGCTCGTGTGAGGAGGAGTTGTCTAGCTTAGGAGTACACCGATTCATATATAATTGACCTCCTTGCATAAAGGAAAAGATCTGTCTCATTTATTAACTAAAAAGATATATTGATTCGAACGTATTCTTGGCTAGATCCAAAAATATCTATTATATTAGTATATATATATATCTATATAATTATCTATATATTTATATATCTATATATATATATTTATGTCTATGTATTTATATATGTATTTATGTATTTATATATATTAATTATATCTATATATCTATTAGTATTTATTTACTTATTTTACTTTATGCACTACTAACAATCTAACTACTAACATAATCTAACCCAGGAAAAAGTAAAAACTGCGACTTAGATCGAGTTAATAATAGCTTCTTGGTGTTTAACCCCACTTAAAAGAATTACCATGTTTTCCCTGAGGAATACGACCTGACTCACCAGACTAGAGCTACAATTTGACCCGGTACACTGCCGGTTAGGATCTCGTATAGCCTAGGTAATGTCCGTCGGCTTTTCTCGGCGCCGTTTCCAAGGTTAGGTTTAGGTCTGTCAGTATTTTGGCGCCGTTGCCGGGGAAAACGTCGCTAATTTCTTTCTTTGTGTCTAGGGTTACTACTTGTATTAGCTCAAAATTCTCGAGGATAAGTCAACACTCTTCTTATCACATTTCTTTTTTATTTTCCGTTGGTATCTACCTTCTTTTAGTTACCAATTTTCTTCTTCTACCAATTTCGAGTTATTTTCTATTTTCGATAGTAGAAAGTAAATGCGGTTCGTTTATTTTTGTTGGTACCTACCTATTGGTAAGATACCAATTAAAAAAATAAAAAAATAAAAAAAATAAAAAAATACACTCGGTAAATACCGAGTGGACTCGGTAATTACCGAGAGAAAAAAAATTGTGGTTTTTTTTATCGATTTCGTGTTATTTTCTATTCGATATTTTCTATTCCACAAGAATGGTCAAATCGAGTTATGAAAACGGCCGAAATCAGTAATGAAACACCATCTGATTCAGGTTTTATCTATTTCAAGTTATTTTTCTATTTTTCGATAGTTGATGACCGAAGTGGTAAGGCCTCACTCCACTCCTTATAGGCCTGATTTAAACACTTACGAAAGGCGCTTAAGAGTAGAGAGTAAACGCGGTCATATCGCGGGAAATCCCGACCAAGTATCATTTTCAAATCGAAATACGAGAATGACCGAAACTAGTGATGAAACACCCGAACGAGGGCTTGATCATGCCCAAGGGAATATTAATAAATAAAATAAAAATAGAAATAATCGAATTGGAAGCGAGTTGGAAGGAACCAAGTTTGAAAGGGCCAATTCAAACCGAACCTTATCCAAATCAACCCAAATTCATCTCGGTTCAACCAGATAAGGCAACACCATATCCAATGCATATTTTGAAGAAAAAGGTACGAAATGATGAAACACGAATCATTCGAGGAAGCTTTACCATATTCATCTAATGACAAGGGTAAGGGAGGTATACATTCTATCCCTATTACAAAGATGAAGTTGGATAAAAAGTATGTATGTTTTCTTGACGATTTTAGTAAGGGAGAAGTTTGGGAGTTAATCATGAGAGCATTGTCTTCAACACTTACAATTCATTGAAATATCCATGCATTACACTAGAATCTTGTTCTTGTGTGTACACTTTGTGTTTTTTTTTTTTTTTTTTTGTGGATTGTACTAACACGCAGGTAATTGAAGAAGATGACTTCAGCAATAATGTGAAAGCTCGCAAACCTAAAGCTCGAAAATCAAAGGAAAATGTCAAGAATCGTTTGAATTGGTGGGAATTGTCTAACCTCTGTTGGAAACCGGTATTGAAGAAGGATGCGGTGCGTGAGGATGACCCACCACCAGTGCCTTAAAAACTGAAGCACGGTAAAGTCTGGCTATAGACTATAAATGTAGTCAATGACGGGTACTATCCTTCCTTTTTACTCCTTAAGCATTTATTTTTAGTGGATTATGTGCTTAATTGTTACGTGCTTTTGTGAGTAATTGTTAGAAGTATCCCGTTTTGTTTAGTATATTATATTAGTTAATCCTTATCATTTTGGTCGAGCAAACGACGTTAACCAAAAGCGCTACCGGGAGGCAGCCCGTAAAAATGTTAAATATAATAATTACTCATACTTTGGATGATACTTTGCTAATACTTAGGATTGATTTTCATTTTGTTTCACCAAGTCTTAGGATGAATGTTTGAATGACATTAAAAGGGAACGATTAGGCGGTTATCCGAAAATCCTGAGGGAAAAAAAGAGAAAATTCAAATGCATCATTTCTTGGACTTAGGTTGTTAGAACGATTTGAAATAACCCTTGAGGATCCGGGTATAAAAGACTCGAGTTAATACTTTGTCACACATTTCATATCATGATCTAGTCTCGTTTTAAATTTCAAATAATGTGTGACATGTATTAGTTCAACTACTTTGTGGAATATTGTGTGTTTTAAATCAATAAAAGTTTATGTGGTGTGTTTATCTACCCTTTTGCATTACACTCGTCACACTCCACATACTTTTATTTTATTTGCACACACAACGGTCATAACTTTGACCCACCCACCCACCCTTTTTTATCATCCGAGTATTTGTTTTGACTTGTTTTAGTGCACCATTGCTTTCCCAACAACTTATTTACACTCACTTTACATTGAGGACAATGTAAGTTCGTAAGTGGGGAGTGGAGTCGTTGGTCTAGCAATGGAATTAATGTTTATTTTGTATCAATAAATCCCTTAGTTTTCGATTTTTTTTCCGAGCATTATTTAGTTGATTAAAATAAATTGTATAAGGTATATATTTCATGGATTTGAAGATATAATGATCAATTTGGATGTGTATAACCAATGTGAACCGTAAGTGCATTGTAATTCCAAATATATTTGTGTAATATGAATTCCTTCACGTAAGCCTTTGATATTGAAACGAAAATTTTAAACTTGTATCCACTCGGTATCCTAGTGGTTATTCTAGATAATAACAAGAACTTAGTACCTAACTTTTGAACGTGTACTTGTGAATATCTGAAGGTTTGAATGTGATAGAAAGGATATAAGTTAAGTGGAATTAAAATAAAGATGAACTATCTATATGTCGGTTGTAGCTACCAATGATTTGAGTGCAGTAGGGCGTTATCACGAAACGTCCTATATCACTATGAGGTTTAAAAGCTCCCGATCGCTGATGATAGTAGTCCGGCTAGGGTGTTATCACGAAATGTCCTATTGCTGGGAATGAAGGCATATGCTACAAATGTGAAATTAAACTCATCAAAAAAACAAAAAAAAAATTTGTTTAAGAGTGGTTGAAAACTTAGCTATCTTCTGACTATCCCCAGTATAAACTGAATGATATGCTTTAGGGATTATCCTAATAAGTACTCGGAAGAACTTTGTGTGGAACTCATTCGCTTATACCTAGGAAAGTCATTAGGGCTGTCATCGAATGGATATTTATGTGTTTTGCTTGATTTATTCAAGAGAGGATAGTGGAAATTGAAAAGGCTTGTCACACACACACTCGTTATACACTTATATTGAGGTTAAAGCCTGGTTGTAATTCTAATGGTTGTATTATCTAGTTGTTCCTTATACCTTATATCTTCATGAATTTATCTCTCATTCATTTTGTTTTATCGCTTGTTTTGATCGAGGACGACCAAAAGCTAAGTAGGGGTTGAGATGAGAGATAAATTTATGATCATTATTACGACATTTTACCCCAATATTGATACCATTTTGAGCATTATTGTATCAAATCAAGTCAAAATTACTAAGTTTTATTCAAATGTATAAGTAGTAGTTATTATATAAATTATCGTATTTTTATAAGTTTTTTATTAGTTTTTGTACCGGTTTAGTAACCGGAGTGTCGTGTCGGATTTACGTTTGGTATTTTGGTGGTTCATTGCGGGATTATATATTGACCAAGATTCCACGTAACGACATGTTTTGAAGCCTAAAAGATGGATTTTGAGGGAAAGAAGAAAATGCCACAAGCTTACGAGTTCAACGGATCAAATTATTTTTCCTACGCGCTTCTACCGTAACCTGTTTTCGTTGGAAATTTGACCCGAATTAGAGGCATTTTCTGGAGAATAGTTCTTGACTAAAGTTGTATATATTTAAATGATCTTTCCAACGCATTTTGAATCACGTCAATCGGAGGTCTACAACTCAAGTTATGATTTTTATACCGAACAGCTGGAACTTCGGGACGAACCGGGAGATTTTAGGGAGGTTCCTTGCATGTTCCTTGCATGTTACTTGCATGTGGCATGTAATGATTTCTTGTAACAAACTTCACATGCTACTACATGACTCACCACCTCCACATGATAGCAAATATTCTCCAAGATTATCCCACATGCTAAATGGAGATAATTCCTCCCCAAATACAACCTCCCTCACAACAAACTTCTCACCTCTCCCAAATAAACCTCCCCATATACACCCTTCTCATATATAAACTCCTCCATCTCCATTGATCTTTCTTGCCCCATCTTGGCCACTCTTGGCCAAGATCTCTCTTCTCCACCTCCTCCCATTTCTTCCATTCCCCTCTTCTTCATGTCCGTCTTCATCTCTTTTCTCGTTTTATTTTATCTTTGGGCCCGTATATACATATGTCTATGTATGTATATATGTTTTTATAAATAAAAGTAGTACTGTTGTAATGCTCGAGAGAATTACCGAGAAAGTTGTTATTGAAGAAGTTGTTATTTTCAGAGAATACGGCTTTGATTTGCACTTAACGGGTAATTTTATCAAGTTATTACTTTTGTTGTTTATTTATATATATATTATATCTATCACTATGTTAAACTAAAAATATATCTAGCCAAGATATGAATCTGAATTAGTTAATCTTTTGGTAAAATGAATGATCGACTCTGGTAATCATGATTAAAACCAATTATAATGAATCTTTTTCTATTTTGCAACGTATTGATAATATATTCGGAATGACGTAATCAATCATGATGAATACCACATATAACTGGCGATGTACCGACCGGAGAAGTCGGGATATGAGTAAAAATAGAAAAACCGGAGGGTAAAAATGGCCGTCTTATTAACGGAATCCTATTTCCTACCCGGGGGCGATTTGTCCTAGAAAAACAAATCTTATTAACTTTGTACTCGAGATCTTAATAATGTTAAAATCGGCGGTTTAATTGAAACTACACCGTTTGTGTTAAATCGATCCGCTTGACAACCGGAGCCTCTTGAATAACATCGGCCGTCGACGAACGGAATAACCTCTTTTATCCGGGGTAGATTTGTACTCGGTACTGCTCGTTCGGACTAACTAAGATTAGCATGGGGCGGTTGTGGACCTTGGATCGATGACATTTGACATATGACAATTTCATACGCTCGTGTGAGGAGGAGTTGTCTAGCTTAGGAGTACACCGATTCATATATAATTGACCTCCTTGCATAAAGGAAAAGATCTGTCTCATTTATTAACTAAAAAGATATATTGATTCGAACGTATTCTTGGCTAGATCCAAAAATATCTATTATATTAGTATATATATATATCTATATAATTATCTATATATTTATATATCTATATATATATATTTATGTCTATGTATTTATATATGTATTTATGTATTTATATATATTAATTATATCTATATATCTATTAGTATTTATTTACTTATTTTACTTTATGCACTACTAACAATCTAACTACTAACATAATCTAACCCAGGAAAAAGTAAAAGCTGCGACTTAGATCGAGTTAATAATAGCTTCTTGGTGTTTAACCCCACTTAAAAGAATTACCATGTTTTCCCGAGGAATACGACCGACTCACCGGACTAGAGCTACAATTTGACCCGGTACACCGCCGGTTAGGATCTGTATAGCCTAGGTAATGTCCGTCAGCTTTTTGGCGCCGTTTCCAAGGTTAGGTTTAGGTCTGTCAGTATTTTGGCGCCGTTGCCGGGGAAAACGTCGCTAATTTCTTTCTTTGTGTCTAGGGTTACTACTTGTATTAGCTCAAAATTCTCGAGGATAAGTCAACACTCTTCTTATCACATTTCTTTTTTATTTTCCGTTGGTATCTACCTTCTTTTAGTTACCAATTTTCTTCTTCTACCAATTTCGAGTTATTTTCTATTTTCGATAGTAGAAAGTAAACGCGGTTCGTTTATTTTTGTTGGTACCTACCTATTGGTAAGATACCAATTAAAAAAATAAAAAAATAAAAAAAAATACACTCGGTAAATACCGAGTGGACTCGGTAATTACCGAGAGAAAAAAAATTGTGGTTTTTTTTATCGATTTCGTGTTATTTTCTATTCGATATTTTCTATTCCACAAGAATGGTCAAATCGAGTTATGAAAACGGCCGAAATCAGTAATGAAACACCATCTGATTCAGGTTTTATCTATTTCAAGTTATTTTCTATTTTTCGATAGTTGATGACCAGAAGTGGTAAGGCCTCACTCACTCCTTATAGGCCTGATTTAAACACTTACGAAAGGCGAGTTAAGAGTAGAGAGTAAACGCGGTCATATCGCCGGGGAAATCCCGACCAAGTATCATTTTCAAATCGAAATACGAGAATGACCGAAACTAGTGATGAAACACCCGAACGAGGGCTTGATCATGCCCAAGGGAATATTAATAAATAAAATAAAAATAGAAATAATCGAATTGGAAGCGAGTTGGAAGGAACCAAGTTTGAAAGGGCCAATTCAAACCGAACCTTATCCACTCAACCCAAATTCATCTCGGTTCAACCGAGATAAGGCAACACCATATCCAATGCATATTTTGAAGAAAAAGGTACGTAATGATGAAACACGATCATTCGAGGAAGCTTTACCATATTCATCTAATGACAAGGGTAAGGGAGGTATACATTCTATCCCTATTACAAAGATGAAGTTGGATAAAAAGTATGTATGTTTTCTTGACGATTTTAGTAAGGGAGAAGTTTGGGAGTTAATCATGAGAGCATTGTCTTCAACACTTACAATTCATTGAAATATCCATGCATTACACTAGAATCTTGTTCTTGTGTGTACACTTTGTGTTTTTTTTTTTTTTTTTGCTGTGGATTGTACTAACACGCAGGTAATTGAAGAAGATGACTTCAGCAATAATGTGAAAGCTCGCAAACCTAAAGCTCGAAAATCAAAGGAAAATGTCAAGAATCGTTTGAATTGGTGGGAATTGTCTAACCTCTGTTGGAAACCGGTATTGAAGAAGGATGCGGTGCGTGAGGATGACCCACCACCGGTGCCTTAAAAACGAAGCACGGTAAAGTCTGGCTATAGACTATAAATGTAGTCAATGACGGGTACTATCCTTCCTTTTTACTCCTTAAGCATTTATTTTTAGTGGATTATGTGCTTAATTGTTACGTGCTTTTGTGAGTAATTGTTAGAAGTATCCCGTTTTGTTTAGTATATTATATTAGTTAATCCTTATCATTTTGGTCGAGCAAACGACGTTAACCAAAAGCGCTACCGGGAGGCAGCCCGTAAAAATGTTAAATATAATAATTACTCATACTTTGGATGATACTTTGCTAATACTTAGGATTGATTTTCATTTTGTTTCACCAAGTCTTAGGATGAATGTTTGAATGACATTAAAAGGGAACGATTAGGCGGTTATCCGAAAATCCTGAGGGAAAAAAAGAGAAAATTCAAATGCATCATTTCTTGGACTTAGGTTGTTAGAACGATTTGAAATAACCCTTGAGGATCCGGGTATAAAAGACTCGAGTTAATACTTTGTCACACATTTCATATCATGATCTAGTCTCGTTTTAAATTTCAAATAATGTGTGACATGTATTAGTTCAACTACCGTGGAATATTGTGTGTTTTAAATCAATAAAAGTTTATGTGGTGTGTTTATCTACCCTTTTGCATTACACTCGTCACACTCCACATACTTTTATTTTATTTGCACACACAACGGTCATAACTTTGACCCACCCACCCACCCTTTTTTATCATCCGAGTATTTGTTTTGACTTGTTTTAGTGCACCATTGCTTTCCCAACAACTTATTTACACTCACTTTACATTGAGGACAATGTAAGTTCGTAAGTGGGGAGTGGAGTCGTTGGTCTAGCAATGGAATTAATGTTTATTTTGTATCAATAAATCCCTTAGTTTTCGATTTTTTTTCCGAGCATTATTTAGTTGATTAAAATAAATTGTATAAGGTATATATTTCATGGATTTGAAGATATAATGATCAATTTGGATGTGTATAACCAATGTGAACCGTAAGTGCATTGTAATTCCAAATATATTTGTGTAATATGAATTCCTTCACGTAAGCCTTTGATATTGAAACGAAAATTTTAAACTGTATCCACTCAGTATCCTAGTGGTTATTCTAGATAATAACAGTAACTTAGTACCTAACTTTTGAACGTGTACTGTGAATATCTGAAGGTTTGAATGTGATAGAAAGGATATAAGTTAAGTGGAATTAAAATAAAGATGAACTATCTATATGTCGGTTGTAGCTACCAATGATTTGAGTGCAGTAGGGCGTTATCACGAAACGTCCTATATCACTATGAGGTTTAAAAGCTCCCGACTGCCTGATGATAGTAGTCCAGCTAGGGTGTTATCACGAAATGTCCTATTGCTGGGAATGAAGGCATATGCTACAAATGTGAAATTAAACTCATCAAAAAAACAAAAAAAAAATTTGTTTAAGAGTGGTTGAAAACTTAGCTATCTTCTGACTATCCCCAGTATAAACTGAATGATATGCTTTAGGGATTATCCTAATAAGTACTCGGAAGAACTTTGTGTGGAACTCATTCGCTTATACCTAGGAAAGTCATTAGGGGTCATCTGAATGGATATTTATGTGTTTTGCTTGATTTATTCAAGAGAGGATAGTGGAAATTGAAAAGGCTTGTCACACACACACTCTCGTTATACACTTATATTGAGGTTAAAGCCTGGTTGTAATTCTAATGGTTGTATTATCTAGTTGTTCCTTATACCTTATATCTTCATGAATTTATCTCTCATTCATTTTGTTTTATCGCTTGTTTTGATCGAGGACGACCAAAAGCTAAGTAGGGGTTGTGATGAGAGATAAATTTATGATCATTATTACGACATTTTACCCCAATATTGATACCATTTTGAGCATTATTGTATCAAATCAAGTCAAAATTACTAAGTTTTATTCAAATGTATAAGTAGTAGTTATTATATAAATTATCGTATTTTTATAAGTTTTTTATTAGTTTTTGTACCGGTTTAGTAACCGGAGTGTCGTGTCGGATTTACGTTTGGTATTTTGGTGGTTCATTGCGGGATTATATATTGACCAAGATTCCACGTAACGACATGTTTTGAAGCCTAAAAGATGGATTTTGAGGGAAAGAAGAAAATGCCACAAGCTTACGAGTTCAACGGATCAAATTATTTTTCCTACGCGCTTCTACCGTAACCTGTTTTCGTTGGAAATTTGACCCGAATTAGAGGCATTTTCTGGAGAATAGTTCTTGACTAAAGTTGTATATATTTAAATGATCTTTCCAACGCATTTTGAATCACGTCAATCGGAGGTCTACAACTCAAGTTATGATTTTTATACCGAACAGCTGGAACTTCGGGACGAACCGGGAGATTTTAGGGAGGTTCCTTGCATGTTCCTTGCATGTTACTTGCATGTGGCATGTAATGATTTCTTGTAACAAACTTCACATGCTACTACATGACTCACCACCTCCACATGATAGCAAATATTCTCCAAGATTATCCCACATGCTAAATGGAGATAATTCCTCCCCAAATACAACCTCCCTCACAACAAACTTCTCACCTCTCCCAAATAAACCTCCCCATATACACCCTTCTCCTATATAAACTCCTCCATCTCCATTGATCTTTCTTGCCCCATCTTGGCCACTCTTGGTCAAGATCTCTCTTCTCCACCTCCTCCCATTTCTTCCATTCCCCTCTTCTTCATGTCCGTCTTCATCTCTTTTCTCGTTTTATTTTATCTTTGGGCCCGTATATACATATGTCTATGTATGTATATATGTTTTTATAAATAAAAGTAGTACTGTTGTAATGCTCGAGAGAATTACCGAGAAAGTTGTTATTGAAGAAGTTGTTATTTTCGAGAGAATACGGCTTTGATTTGCACTTAACGGGTAATTTTATCAAGTTATTACTTTTGTTGTTTATTTATATATATATTATATCTATCACTATGTTAAACTAAAAATATATCTAGCCAAGATATGAATCTGAATTAGTTAATCTTTTGGTAAAATGAATGATCGACTCTGGTAATCATGATTAAAACCAATTATAATGAATCTTTTTCTATTTTGCAACGTATTGATAATATATTCGGAATGACGTAATCAATCATGATGAATACCACATATAACCTGGCGATGTACGACCGGAGAAGTCGGGATATGAGTAAAAATAGAAAAACCGGAGGGTAAAAATGGCCGTCTTATTAACGGAATCCTATTTCCTACCCGGGGGCGATTTGTCCTAGAAAAACAAATCTTATTAACTTTGTACTCGAGATCTTAATAATGTTAAAATCGGCGGTTTAATTGAAACTACACCGTTTGTGTTAAATCGATCCGCTTGACAACCGGAGCCTCTTGAATAACATCGGCCGTCGACGAACGGAATAACCTCTTTTATCCGGGGTAGATTTGTACTCGGTACTGTTCGGACTAACTAAGATTAGCATGGGGCGGTTGTGGACCTTGGACGATGACATTTGACATATGACAATTTCATACGCTCGTGTGAGGAGGAGTTGTCTAGTTTAGGAGTACACCGATTCATATATAATTGACCTCCTTGCATAAAGGAAAAGATCTGTCTCATTTATTAACTAAAAAGATATATTGATTCGATAACGTATTCTTGGCTAGATCCAAAAATATCTATTATATTAGTATATATATATATCTATATAATTATCTATATATTTATATATCTATATATATATTTATGTCTATGTATTTATATATGTATTTATGTATTTATATATATTAATTATATCTATATATCTATTAGTATTTATTTACTTATTTTACTTTATGCACTACTAACAATCTAACTACTAACATAATCTAACCCGGAAAAAGTAAAAGCTGCGACTTAGATCGAGTTAATAATAGCTTCTTGGTGTTTAACCCCACTTAAAAGAATTACCATGTTTTCCCTGAGGAATACGACCTGACTCACCAGACTAGAGCTACAATTTGACCCGGTACACTGCCGGTTAGGATCTGTATAGCCTAGGTAATGTCCGTCAGCTTTCTGGCGCCGTTTCCAAGGTTAGGTTTAGGTCTGTCAGAATTGTACATAAGCAAAGAAACATGCTATAATCATAAAAAATTTCCAATTAAAATGGGGTAGGCTTTCAACATTTAGCTCATCATTTACTATGGCATGTGAAAAAGAGTGTCGGGTGAAACAACTAAAATTACTAAATATACAGAATATAGCAAAAATAATATAAACTCAAGCAAAGATATGCCTTTGTTCACTCGGGATATAACAAAAAATTTGAAAATTAAGCACTTTTCATAGAAATACTAAAAATATGAGCAAACGAAAGTAGACACATAAATCATCTATCCCTTCCCCCATACTTAGATTGCAACTTGTCCTCAAGTTATACAGAAATAATAAATTCGAGAACTTAGCTGATTGGATGCTGGCAATTCTGGAGGAACCAACAAGAACCAGGATTGCTTGCATAGCTCGATGAGCGTGGAGCATCACAGGACAACTGAATACATCGTGAAAGTGCACAATAGCTATAGAAAGTATCATGCAGACTTGATTAGTGCAAAAAGAGTCTACGGGGAAAAGATTAGACTTATACAAATAAAGCACATGGAAAAGAATTTATAGAGATATTCAAATTATGCTCACATAAAGATGGACACATATACATGAAAATATCACAAACTCGTAGGCTAGGTGCAACTATATGAAAATATACTACAATGCAATCTACATGATATGCAATCCTAAAAATAAAATAAAAAAAATAAATAAATAAATTCTGACAGGATCAGGCTGAGCGAGTTTGGAGGACAACCCTACAGTGACTACGGCCTATGCAGAAACTAAAAATAAAAACGAGGTAGTATTACGGAAACCGACAGTTAACTACACTCAAGAAAAATAAAAGAAAAATAGAAAAACAATGCAACTAGATGACATGCAACTAAATGATATGCATCGAATGATATGCAAAAATAAAAGAAAATAAAAGAAAGAAAACTAGCCCACTCATTTGCAACATGACATGTATATAATAAACGTCTACCAGATAATGACAGGTTACGATAAACGACAGTACTGTTTATTACATGCAGTGTAGACGCGCCTTAAGACTTGTCAAAAGTGATAGTATTATGGAAACCAACAGTTTGCTATACTAAACAGATATAACTCATATGGACTGGACGTAGCATACGGAAAACCGACAGTAGCTACCCATATGAGTTACAAAAACAACAAGGAAGCACATAAGTCTTAAAAGCTAACAAGATTCATCACAACGGTATGTAGCATACGGAAACCGAAATTAGCTACTAATTAACAATCAGACCAGTTATAGCGTACGAGAACCGACAGTAACTATAACTTGCATAGATGAATCATGTATAAGGAATAAGATCATTTACTTAGCATGAATTCATAGATGGAAAGGTATAACATTCATATTCAGGACATCTATGTAAAAATTAAATAGGCCACAGATGCTCGAATGTAAGCAATACATACTAAATAAAAGCATTAGGAATGAGATCAAGAAAGACTGGACTACGGGCGGCGTTCGGCATAACGACGGGCGTTCACCTCAAAATACGGCTTTGGACGAGCTTTCGGCAAAAAAAAAAACAAACGCTCGTTTGACTTGAAAACCAACCGGACGGACGTTCAGAAAGCATAGACGCTCGTCTGGTCCTTTAAACCAGAACAGAATCGAAAATATTTGAACGGACGAGCATCCAATACTTTCAAACGCTCGTTTACCTGCAGCTAAAGAACTGGACGGGCGTTCACTAACTTGAACGCTAGCTCGTCCATACAACGAATACACAGCAAAGAGCAGGAAAACGCAGACAAACCCTAAAAACTTAAAACACATATTAACACAGATCACAGTAGCCACTTTCAATTAAAGCACAAAGAGGTTAGATCAGAAAACACATAAACACATACTTCACGTTTAAATAAATCGAGTAAAAAACTTTTGCACATTCTTAACCTTATGGTCATCGAAACACGGCAAAATAAAAACTCTCGATTTGGTAAACGCTACTTTTATTAAAACGAAAAATAAACGTAACAAAATCGAGAAATAACAAGATCAGATTCAACATGACACCTATTCCCCGGCAACGGCGCCACTTTTGTTGGGAGGATTTTGCATCATAAAAACAAAAGAAAATTTATAAACCTATACTTAACATGCAAACTAACTCCTAACCGACCAAATATCGGGTAGTTGATAGCATAGTAGGGTAAGTACATGGTCGATCCACGGGGAAAAGGGATGTTGAATCTAATTTCACTAATCCTACCAATTGTTACTCAAAGAACGAATAAACAAAAGAAACGAAAGAACAAAACATAAAAACAGAAGAGAACAATCAAGATAAATCTAACCTAAGAAACATAAAAACAATCTAAACTAAAGAAACAAAAACAAACAATCTAACCTAAAGACATGTGGTCAAACATTGAACAAGCCTAGTGATCTCAATTCTAGTTATCTCATGATTTTAATTCAATTTGTGGTTTCACCCTCTCACGAGACACAAATCCCTAATTCCTTTCGTAGCGAATTCAATTATCTATCTCTCATCTTTCGAGTGTTGAGGCCGATTTACCAAACAAAACGACGGGTGTAGATTCAAGTTACTCTCGTATAATCGAATCTAACAACCTAGGAATCTAACCAATTAATTTGTCACATAATCAACGGCTAAAAACCCTATCTTTCTATGATGATCTAAGGTTTATGCAACTTCCGTATTATAAACATCAATAGAAAACAGATCTTTCAATCTATTCTCATGGCCTCGTAAGCACAAAGAAAGATACAAAATAAATCAACAATCATGAAGAAAAACTGGAATTGAATTAATAAAAAAGAACTCACATAGTTTTGAACAAGGATTGATCCATGGAAACGAAAATCAAACATCTAATCTACTCCTAATCTAACATCGGTTCACCCGAGCACAAGGCTCGGGTGACCGGCCTTCAAACTCTCAAGATGCGGCTGCTGGCATCTCTTTTGATGTGAAGAAATTTCTGAATCAATTTAGGGTTTGGGGCTGCTGTGCTTTTATAATAAAACTAAGTCGGTCTACGGTAACCTAAGTCGGTTTCGGCAAAAACGGCGGTGGACGCCCGTCCGAAATGCTTGGACGGATGCGGACGCCGGTTCGGCCAACGTCCGAACTCTCGTATGGGAATTAGCTCCCCGGACGCACGTTCGCTTTATCGGACGCCCGTTCGATATAAACGCTTCTCGGACGCTCGTCGGCCTCGGATGAACGCTCGTCCATCTTGATGCAGAACGGATTTCTTGATAATTATCCTTTCTTTCCTCCATCTTTATCCTCTTGTAACATCTCTATCTCTTCATCCACACTTCAAATTCGACTTTAGACTCTTCCAAATCCTTTCCAAGTTAAAGATATGTATCTACACACATCGAAAAACATACCAAAACGTAACACGATTCCAAAACAACATAAAATCATCAAATAAAGCATATAAATCGATACGTTTTCATATTTTACTATTAAAAACACCATTTACTCAATATTTACATATATAGCTCAAAATCTATGAAAATCATACGAATGTAGGGGAAATTGATATAGAAAATACATATAAAAATCACTATAATTTAGCCCTAACGATTAATCTAATGAAATTATCATGACAAACTCCATTATTGTGGATCCACTCACTAAGGGACAACCACCCAAGATGTTCTTGAGCATTGCCTATATGGGTGTCATGTCAGTTAAAGATGTTTAGGTTTAGTGGGATTTTGTAATTGATAATGTTCGCTTCGATATAGACTCATTTTTCGGTTATTCAGTTTAATGTTAAGGTTGAATTTAAAGTTACGGTTATTTCTGCAGAAATTAAAGTTTTGTTGTTCACACTTTGATCTCGATATATTGTTCTGGTCTCATTAAAGTTTAAGGGGGACCAGTTGTAAATATACATGTTAAGATCACATTTCATGTTATTTTCCATGCTACGCATCCACATCATGATCCATGTCATTCAGTTTTATTAGCATAAGTGATCATTGATGGGTCCCGTTACGATAGATGTGACGAATGCCGCTTTGGTCCTATGTTGATGGGATTGATGGACGAGATTTTTATTGATACATTTTTTATGACAGCAAAGTTGAGCGCTCATTCGGTTATCTGGTGATAAATAATTATAAGGTTACACATATAGCCGAAGTGGGAGATTGTTGGATCATTAATCCAACGTTGGGCTTATATGTGAAATAATTATTTATTATGGACTGTCAATAAATATTAGCCCGATGTAAAAGTGATCTAATACGGTTTACGGTTGTTGGCTATAATGTATCATTAAGGTGTAGGCCTTTTATGTGTAGATACTAAGAGGTTATTTCTATTTTTATGATGGGATGAAATGGAAATACTTAAAAAATATAATTCACTATATAAGCAGGGCTATGGTCCCTAGGTCACACACCTTTCTATTCTCCTCTGACTCCCATTATCAAAGAGAGAACTACAGAGAATTCTAAAGGGTTCTTCTGATAATTACTAGAAGGTGTGTAGATCTAGAAGACCGATCCTACAACACCAAAAGGGATTTCCGCATTTGCTATGGATTCGGTATGTTTGCGGTTCAATTTTGTTTTGATTCTCAATAATTTAGCATAATCGATCCGGAGGTGATGTGATTGAATCACATAAGGCTAGTTCTTACGGGGTGTGGTGGGGTGAGGTTCATATTGTGTTTTATAAGTATCTTTTTTATTTTCAATTCAAAGCATTTTTTTCACCTTAGGAAGTTTCTTCTTCGCCACCAAAGAATTCCATTGATTTTTTAGCCCCCGGTTACAAATCTACCACTTTCGCACGACGGTATATGGTCTCCCAAGTTGGCACAACGTACTCCAAATCTTCTTCAATCCAAAAAGAACTCGAGAAATGGGTGATAGAAAGAGAAGAAACAAAGAATAATGATAATACGACTTGTTTATACATTCTTTCAATTTTTGATTCAACATTTGTTTTGGTGTGACCGTAAAAAGTGTTGACACTTTGCATAAGTAAGGTGTTCTTGCAAATAGTCACCGTAAAAGTAGTCTAATTGAAATACATAAGGTGTTATTGTATACGTAAAGTGTCACTGTGAGAACTGTGAGGGTGTAGGTGTTACCTCATACGTAAGGTGTCACTGTGAGAACTGTGAGGGTGTTACCATGAGAATCGTAAGGGTGTTACTGTGAGTCACTATGATGGTGTCTCCGTGAGAACTATGAGCGTGTCAATGAATGCAATTGATGTAACAATTGTCGTTAAAGAAAAAATATTTCCAGATTTAAAAATTACGCCGGAAGGGTATCAAACGGGATATCAAAATAAAGTGGACGAAAACAATATGAATTATGGTGGTGAAATTTTGATGATCGGAGTTCGAATTCAAAAGTTCCGACTGTGTTGAAAAAATTAGAGAAAATAATAATTTTTTTTTTAACACAAAAGAAATTATTTTGGAACAAATTCTTATAGATTGTCGTTTTTTTCCAGCCGTGTGTCTACTTTTTGAAATCTTCTCAAAATTTTACAAAAATCACATAAATATTAAGAAAAAAACCCTCATATGAGCTTATAATGGAGATTCAAAATGAGATTTATCGAGTAACAATATAATTTCTCTCACATCTAATATTTTAAACATTATTCTCTCTGTCATTAAAACCAAATATTACTATATCATATTTTTTTTAATTGCGTGCTTTTTATATCTGAAAGTAACTGTCCAAATTCATTGCTTCACCGTCTAAATCCACCGTTTTTTAAAATTACAGTTCAAATTCGACAATGAATCAAATGAATATGGATCCAATTATATCAAACGATGTCTCAAAACAAAAATGATGAAAAAAAATAAATTGGTGTTTTTATCATTGTTAGAAATCTAAATCATAAGATATGAGAAGGAAAAAAATGTTACTATTGTTTTGAGAGACTAGGAAAAAAAAAAGGATCAAGCGGCTTTTTTTGTTTGTTAATAAGGTGTTATTTAACCTATAAATTCGGAAGAATGTGCAATTTACCTGGTAAAACAATTTACCAAAATGTGTTGTGTATAATGTTGTGGCCATTTTGTAGTGACATTATCATTAATCTATTATGAAATGAGCCAAAATCCTATTAATTACTAGTCTTACGTGATCTTTCAAATACAACTGAAGTAACAACACACTAAAAATATGAAAATGATCTAGTCGTATATTTTTTTTTCGAAACAACGTAGTTTTGTCGATAATATCTAAAAACACTTATACTTGAGCGATCACTTAAAACTAGTACTTGACATAATCCTTGCAATTATGGATATACTTTTATTAAACATTTAGATAACAAAATCCAAGAAATGAATAAAACATTTATTAGTAAATTTAGTGACACGGCAGGAAATCTTTAAAAAAAAAAATGTACATGCATACTCTTCAAAAAAAAAAAAAAAAAAGTACATGCATAGAATTAATAACAGCATTTATCAAGTTCAAACAATATTCCCTTGAGTTTCCTAAACTTTTGACTATAAAAAGGACTGATATGGTTCAATATCACTGCCTAAGAATTCCAAATTATTAAAATCTTGTGGTTAAGAGATACAGTCGAAAACTATAATATATATAGGCGTCATGGCCTCCAGGTCTCAAATTGTCATAAAAGCTTCAATCATGGTGGCTCTTCTTTGCTTTATTTTGTATTACGATTCAGGTAAAAGTTACTCTTTTGTTATATATATATATATGTGTGTGGGGACCACGGGAAGGTGAACCTCTAATATGAATTTCAACTTTTCAGAAGTCGAATGTACATATTTGAGCTAGAAAGTCGAAAGTTCACATAGAGTCTTACGTTTTGGCGTTGCAACTCGAACAAATTTTTACATGCTGATGTTTATATGTAATATTAGTGACGATGATGAGCGAAGCAGCAGCCCCGGAACCGAGATGTTTTTCGAAAGATTCATGCCCATCACTTGCTTATTGCAAGAAAGAATGCGATGCAGAGAAATTAGGGAGAGCAAGCTGTGTTCATATCATACCAGAAGATCCAACCTCTTTCCTCATTTGCTGCTGTGGTTTATGAATATAATCATTTGTAGTCCTATTTAATTACTACTATTGTATCACTTTTTATGGAATAATAAAAGTTATATATATATATACATAACAATACGATCGAATTAATTTGTTGCTCTTCATTTTGATTAATTTGTGTGTTCATAGTCAGTAATTTCGTGAATTATTCGTGTCCGAACGAATCTGTTGAAGAATAACTGCTTCATGCACCCATTTTAATATCTTGCGAGAATTCGTCTTTTTTTTGGTATGTCAAAAAATTATTCAAACTCAAAGGTTTTTTTCCAAAATTTTCTTTTCCGCAAACTCTAACCATTTACGACAATCATCATCCGGCAAATTATAATTGAAAACTATATGAGACTTGTTTCACCACTTAAGCTGACAACCGATGGACGGCGGTGAACCAAGAGACTGTTGAAGCTAGGGTTTCAATAGAGCCGGCGGCGGCGGCATAGGGCGGGTGGTTGGGTGGCATGGATCGCAAGGAGCCGGACAAATCCCTGGCAAAACAATTGAAAGCATAACTTGACGATTACATAAAACATCTTTAAAAGCATCTTTAAATGCATATAAACAAAGGCGGATCTACATCTATGTAAATGGGGTCCACGGACCCCATTAAAAATAATAAAACTCTACATTTTACCTATAGGATATTATTTCGGACCCCGTTGAAAAACTTTTCTGGATCCGCCCCTACATATAAACCATGATCTATTAACTACGTTTAGTTCGTCTTGCACATAACTTGTTCGTTTCCTTAACAACTTACTAACCGTGTTTAGCTCGCGATCAAACATACGTTAGTTACCTACTAATCCGTTCATCACTTACCGACATGTTCGTGCCTTATCTATCATGTTAATGTCTCGTGACATAGCACTAATCGCTTAACTTGAGGGCACAAAGTATCCAACACAGCTAATACCACGAACCATACCTCTAACTTGGGACTAAAGGAAGCAAGGTATTACGTACAATATGTCATCTCAAGAATAACATGACTAATATAATTAGTCATACCTCACAGTATAGATTTTCTACTGTCCACTTAAGCATCACAGTATCCTGTGATCAGTTTTTGAGCATCACCTCCATAAATGAGACCAACATCAGTTGTACCTCTAAGGTACCTGAACATTCTTTTCACAGCTTTCCAGTGTTCCTTTCCAGGTTGAGCCATAAACCTGCTGACAACACTGACTGCCTGAGCCAGATCAGGCCTAGTGCACACCATGGCACACATCAGACTGCCAACTGCATTAGCGTAAGGAACTCTTGACATATACTCCTTCTCCTCTGCTGATTATGAAGCAAAAACCGACAAATGAACATTTGATGCCATAGGAGTATATATTGGCTTAGCAAACGACATGCCAAACTTTGACAAAATCTTACGTATATAGCCCTACCGAGATAAAAATAGTTTCTTCGATTTCTATCTCTCCGGATCTCCATCCCCAAAATGTTCTTGGCCGCACCCAAATCTCTCATTTCAAACTCAAGACGAGAGAGGGTCTTTCGTATATCGAACATCGACTTCTTCTTTGCGCTATCGGTATGTCATCCACATATAACACAAGATAGATATATGATCCATCTTCCAACCGATCGTTGTATACACAACAATCATAAGGACTTCTCGCGTAACCCAACCGGATCATATAACTATCAAACATTTTATACTACCGTCTAGAGTCCGCCTTCGTCCATAAAAGGACTTCTTTAACTTCACACAAGATCTTCCTTACCAAGAACTTGGAAACCCTCTCGGTTGAGTCATGTATATCTCTTTGTCTACCTCACCATGTAGAAAAGCCGTCTTCACATCTAACTCGTTCAAGTTCTAAGTCTTGTTGTGCCACCATTGCTAGTAACACTCGATTGAAGTATGTCGACTACTGGTGAGAATATCTCATCAAAGTCCACCCCTTCTTTCTGACTGAACCCTTTTGCAACCAAACGTGCCTTATACTTAACTCCTTCTGCCTCAGTTATCCCTTCCTTCTTCTTGAAAATCCATTTGCAAGTAACAACTCTCATATCAGCTGGATGTTTAACTAGATCGCAAGTCTGATTCTTCAATAATGACTCCATTTCATCTCCCATGGCAGCAAGCCAATGAGATGACTCAGAACATGTCACTGCTTCCCTGTAAGTAGAAGGTTCAAAACCATCCACTTCTTCTGCAACTTGAAGTGCGTATCCAACCATATCATCAAACCCATACCTTCTAGGAGGTATCCCAACATTGGATCTTCTAGCTCTGCTGACAGCTATACTCTGATGACCCACATTCTCAGTTTGACGCTCAACTGACATTTGCTCAGCTGACTGGCTTGGATTCAGCTCTGGTTCAGCAACCAGATCAGACGAAAACTGACTTGGATAAGTTGATTGTTGCATTCCAATTGACTCCACCTGAAGCTCCACCTTACTGTCAGTTTTCTCACTTTTAGCACTGGTTTGAGTTTTAGTTATCCTCCCCACTGATGAACTGAGTATAGAATTTTCATCGAAAACTGTATCTCTGCTGAGAATGACTCTGTTTTCTACTGATGACCTAATTCTGTACCCCTTTACTTTATCACCATACCCCACAAATACTCTTTTCTTGGCCCTTGGTTCCAATTTCCCTTCACTGACATGATAGTAAAATGTGCTTCCAAATGCCCTTAGAACTGAATAATCTGCAGGCGTGCCTGACCACATCTCAACTGGTGTTTTGAGACTGATCCCTATGTGAGGACTCCTGTTGATTAAGTAGCAAGCTGTGGTAACAGCCTCTGCCCAAAATCTCCTTGATAAACTAGCATGAGAAAGCATACATCTTGCTCTCTCCAGAAGAGTTTGATTCATTCTCTCGCCTACACCATTTCTTGCCGAGGTGTATTCTGATCGTATGATGTCCGGCAATACCCTTCTTTACGCACAACTCATCAAACTCGGTCCGGCGAATTCCGTACCATTATATGTACGAAGCCTCTTGATCTTCTTCCCCAACTGATTCTCAACTAGAGCCTTCCATTGCATGAAGCTCTTGAATGCTTCACTTTTGTGTTTCATCAGCACCACCCAAGCCATCCTTGAATAGTCATCAATAAAGGACACAAAGTATCTGTGACCACCCAATGACTCCACCTTTGATGGCCCCCAACAATCAGAATGAATGTAATCAAGTGATGACTTTGTGTTGTGTACCCCTTTCGAGAACTTGCTCCTATGAAGCTTCCCAAACACACAATGCTCACAAAAGTCCAGATTCTTGACCTTACATCCCCTAAGAAGATCAATCTAAGAAAGAACCTGCATCCCCTTTTCACCCATGTGACCCAGTCTCATGTGCCACGCTTTTAAGTCGTGGATCGATGAACCTCAATCGATTCCACAAAGAAGAAACCGGCAACAACAACCGACCCTTGTAATATATACAAAGTCCCTTTCTTGGTTCCCTTGAGAACCTCAACCGAGTTTTTATAGACACTCGGACACCACTTTCCCTTTAAAACCGAATCCCCTACCGTCCAAAGAACGAGAGATACCAAGTTTTTGGTCATTTGTGGAACATGTTTAACTTCACTCGGTTGCATAATCTTCCATCCTCTCGTCCTCAACCGAACCGAGCCAATCCCAACTACCTTGTAGACCTTGCTTTTTTTGCCATAGATATATGACCACCATCTATCTGCCGATAACTCGAGAACCACTCTTTGTGAGGGCAAATATGAAAAGATGCCCTAGAGTCCGAAATCCACACATCGCCTTGATGTCCCGACTCTCTTGCCACTAGGACCATGTCCTCATCCGAATCATGCTCACTGCTACCGCACTGCGTGCTGTAAACTTGTTCTCCCGCTTGTTTCTTTCTCTTTGGACAATTGGACTTCCAATGTCCCCGCTCCTTACGAGAATTGCGGACATCTCATGGATTTAGGGCCTTTGGACTTTGTCTTCTTGGAACTTTTCTTCCTAGACTGACCATGCTCTTTTCCCTTGCTGCTACTGACTATCAGTCCTGCAGCATGGCTATCTGCTCCAGCACCCTTATGTCTCAGCTCCCTGGCATGTAAAGCTGACCTTACATCATCTAAAGCAACTGTATCCTTCCCAACTATGAAAGACGCACAAAGTTCTCCGAGGAAGCCGGTAATGAAACCCAGAAAAATCAAAGCAGCATCTTCATCCTCAATCTTAACATCAATATTCCTGAGATCAAGTAATATTGTGTTCAGCTGATCAAGATGATCTCTCAACTGAGCCCCCTCATGCATCCTTAGGCTAAACAGCCTCTGCTTCAGCAGCAACTTATTGGCCAATGACTTAGTCATATATTGGCTTTCAAGCTTTAACCATAACTTGGCGGCGTGTCTTCCTCGGTAAACTTCGTGATAACATCATCGACAAGCACAACATGATGGTTGAATGTGCTTTCTCCTCCAGGACCGGCATAATGCGAACGGCATCCCCTCTACCGAGATAAAGAAGTCCACAATCCTTGTTGCTTCCACAAGGCCCGCATCTTGATTTGCCATAAACTGAAATTGTTCCTCCCTGTAAATTTATCAATCTTCACGTTCATTGCTGACATGCTTCTAATTAAAGAACAAACCTTTGATCACAAAATCCTAGCACCGGTCACCGGTCTTGGTGAAGATCAACTCTATTCACCTGCAACTCCTGAATCTTGAACCTCGCTCCGATACCAGTTTGTTATAAACACAGACAGAAAGCTTACAGTTTTAGAAAGAAACAAACACAAAAGCAATGCAAACGTTAAAGAATGGCGGAATTGATAAACACAGAAACAAGAAGAACACAATGATTTAACGTGGTTTCCGGCGTTGTGCCTACTACTTCACGGACAGAAAAGGAGATATTTTATTATGCACAGAATTACAAGGTTTTCACAAGTGTGTGAATAACACTTTGAAAGACACACATTTCATTGATTACAACTTCGGTATTTATAGACATTAGTCCCAAAATCCTAACCGCCATAGATCTTTGTCGAAACTACCATAAATACCCCAGATGTGGACTCCAGCTCCAGCTGTTATCCACCAGACGAAACTCAGCTCAAAAAAACTGACTTCCCAGACTTGTAATCAACTGCCCAGTTGTAGAACTCAGATATACTCAGTATAACTCAGTAGTCCGGAAACTGACTGCTGACTTCAGAAGAAACTCAGTTGCACTTTATCAAATTGACTTTCACAGAACTAAATATACTTAACTGAACTGACCATCAATCTCAGTTTCAGTTTTCCCAGATTATTTCCACATGATATTTCTCAGTTTAAAGATCAAGTCACCAAAATGACATTACTGCCTTGAGCTCCAGTCGTTACACCAACATTGATTTGTGGGTTTGTCACAATAGGGGTTGTTACTTCAGCTGTTCCTATTGCAGCTGCGGTGGAAACCGCGGTGGACGCCATATCTCCTAACTTTCAAGAAGACACTGGATTAAACGGATCCGAACGCCATATCTCCCAACTTTCAATATTAAGCTTATCAAAGTCTGCCTGCAAGCCATAATAGAAAAAAGGTTTGGGAAACAATATTATTCGCACTTGGGTAAAATAATTGTATACCAGTATCTATATATAGTTACAACAGAAGCATCCGGAGATATCTACACAATTAATAATAAATTAGTATTATCTACGATTAATGCCAAATACAATTTAGCTCGGCTATTACCACCCCTCAAGTTGGCCGAGGGCGGAGGCCTAACCTGGCGCGTTGATAATGAAAGGCAGGAAGGGGTATGGACTATGTAAGACATTCAGCACTTCACCTTCACCCTTAAAATTGAACCCCTTGATCTCCAGTAGGCTAAGATATACCAAATTCTTTGTCGTCTGTGGAACATGTCTAACATCTTTTAGTGTGCAGAATCTAAAATTATCTATCCTCAGCTGAACTGAGACAATCCCCACTATATTGCAGACCTTGATGTTGGCCAATGAAAATAAGAGCAATCCAGCCCATGCGTTTGATTGAATAAAAACTGGTAATGAGAATTATCCCTTACAAAAGACAACTTGAGTACTTATAAAGTTTCAACCCTAATACACATAAGATTCTAATATTCACCTCAGCAAACACATAGGATAAAAGTAAATATTACATATATAATGTAAAATGGGAAACAAGGCTGCTACTACGACTTGCACTGGGCTTTAATTTGGATGTAGGGTTGGTCCTCCACTAGATTGTGCACTGGGCTAAGGGTCCGGCCCAATAGTAAGAGAGGTGAAAAGAGTAGTCCCCACGTCATCATCTGAGTCATGCTCAGCTGCCACAACAGATGTGCCATAATTTCTCTCCAACTGCTTCTTCCTCTTTGGACAATTGCACATCCAATAACCCTGCTCCTTACAGTAATTACTGACTTAGGACCTTTGGACCTAGATTTCTTGAATCAATCTTCATCCCGTAATGTCCATGCCCTTTCACACTATTGTTGCTAGCTATCAAGCCACCGCTTGGTTGTCCGTACTTGTCCTAGATACCATATGTCTTATCTCTCCGGCATGTAGAGATGATCTCCTCCAAAGACAATGTATCCTTCCCAATAATAAAGGTCGATTGTACAAAGTTCTCATATGATGCCGGTAATGACACCAACGGGATTAAAGCCGCATCTTCATCCTTAATCTTATCATCAATATTCCTCAAGTCCAGCAATATTGTGTTCAGCTGATCAAGATGATCTCTCAGCTGAGTACCTTTATGCATCCTCAGACTAAACAGACGTTGTTTCAGCAGCAACTTGTTGGTTAATGACTGAATCATATATATGATTTCAAGCTTAGACCAAAGCCCATATGCGGTGTATTCCTCTGCAACCTTTGTGATAGCATCATTTGATAGGCACAACATGATCGTTGAATGTGCCTTCTCCATCAAACTGGCCATCTCATCGGAACTAGCGTCCCCTTATTAGATAAAGAAGCCCACAACCCTTGTTGATTTAACAAGGCCCGCATCTTGATTTGCCAAATAGTTGTCATTACGTTGCTTCGATTCGGGCTTTTTAAGACACAATTTCAAACTACGAGGGGTGCTTATGACAAGTTTCGGATACCCAAATTTAAGTTCGGTTACTATACGTCCGATGGGGCGAAAGCTATGCGAGAAAATGGGTTTGAAGTCACCATTTAATGAAGGGTTAACGGAGATGGTAAATGAAAATATACTAATATCCAAAATAGTTCAAAAGTCTTTTATTAAAGTAGATGAGAAAGACACTAAGTCATGCGCTTACTTTTTCATATAGTTGTCATGCTAGAGGTAGTAATAAGTGTCCGAGGCCGAAGCCGGACTTTATTGCGAATCATCCATTTATGTTTATGATAAGAGAAGAAAAGACCAAGTTTGTCCTATTCATCGGGGTTGTTCTTGATCCTACACCGCATTGACCAAAGTCTGTGACTTACATTATGCAAATTTTTTGTTTTTTTTTTTTCTCATTTTTTTTACGTGCAGCAGTTTTAAATTTTGGGAAATTAGGGATAAGGACACAATTTGGAATATTATTAAGCAACAGGACAACTACATATTTTTTATAGGGAGAAGGACAACTGCATAATTTTTATAGCGAGAAGGACAAACGGTGAATCCCGAAAATCGGTGAATCTCCCTAGTGAATCCCGAAATCGGTGAATTTCGATAGTGAATTTTGACAAGTGAATCCCGAAAATCGGTGAATCTCGACAATGAATTTTGAAAATTAGTGAATTTCGACGGTGAATTTCGACAGTGAATTTAAACAAGTGAATTTTGAACACAAGTGAATTTCGATAGTGGATAAATAGTTTTGTCCTTTATGCAAAAGTTTCAAAAGACTGTCCTTCTACTCAATTGATGAAATATTTTTGTCCTTCTCCCTCATTCCCCCTTTAAATTTTGACAGCCTAAATTTTGTGGAATAAGACAAATGGATATATTTTCTTTATTATGAAATCGTACCTTTTGTTCTGTTTTTTTTTTTTCTATGTTTGATTGATTTTGCTGTGTCCATTTTAGTTACGGGCTTTAGATTTAAACTAATTTTAGGATGGTCCACATGAAGTGTTGGACCACCAAGTCATCAATTTCAAAGAAATTGATTGATAGTTGTTTTTTTTATAGGTAGGGGCCATTTTAAAAAGTTGAAATCCTATTGGTTTTGATACACCGACAAGGATTTAATTTGGTCAATGACTAACCTAAAATTTGTGATAGATTTCACTTTTATTAAGATAAATTATTAATTATCTATCTCCCCATAAGCTTAAGTTTTTGAAAGGATGGTAATTCAAAATAGTATATATTAGATTCAAGAGAGTGTGACTCTCTGTTGTCAATCACGCCTCACTTGATTTCAATCCTATAATTTTCTCTTAGCTTTCGGCCCTCTCCACGCCTCACTTGATTTCAATCCCATAATTTTCTCCTAGCTTTCGGCCCTCTCCTCCTTCGTGTCAGCCAAACCATCTAGAGTATTAGCTCTCCCTTCTTATAGACAATGAAGATTAAATGTCAATTATCCAAAACTATACTTACTAGTGTTCGGCCTATCTTTATTCTTATAGACTCACACGAGTCTGTCTCCCTTCTTATATAGGCTCACACGGGCCTCTCTCTTTTCTTATAGGCCCACATTTGAGGGGTGTATTAAGATATATTATTAATTATCTATCTCTCCATCATCGTAAGTTTTTGGGAGAAATGATAATTCAACTGTATGCAAAAAGCCTTTGAATTTAACTCAAGTCAAAGAGTGAATTTTTTTTGATGCAAATGGCTATTTTTAGGATAAATCTACAGAATAATGATTCAAGAGTTGTTTATAACAAAGCCCTCGGATGATGATGATTCAAGAGTTGTTTATAAGATTTGGGAGGCGATTCGAAAGGTAGTGATATGGGTGTTATGGATTAAGAGAAACAACCTGGTTTTTAATTCTAAGACGGTTACCGCCGAGGAGGTTTTCAAGGAGATTCGAAGTCTTTGTAGTTTCTCTTGGATCATTGGAAGGAAAAGCGGTTGCTCCACCAATTGGGATGATTGGAGGCAAAATCCTTTTGTGTCCGGCACTCGGTAGATATGCTTTGCTTTTGTTTTAGCTTGCTAGCTTTTGCTCTAGTTTGTTGGGGGTTTTCTTGGTTTTGTTGTAAGACTTGACAATCTTGTCTAGCTGACTAGCTTCTTTATAATAATAATAATATATAATTTGCCGTTCAAAAAAAAATCTTGAAACCTTGGAGTATGATTTTTTCATAGACAAAACTTTAGTTTTGAGTGCTAGATGGACATAGGGATGTTCATTGTTGATCTAGACCATAAGGAAGCGGCTAACAATCAGTCCGCTATGAAATTATATTTGGGGAGTAGGTCTGTGTTTTGTTTTGTTACAGTTTTTTTTCGTTTTGTGCTCTTGTTTGTGCAGCTAGTCACTTCTTTCCCCGTGTAGTGTGGGTGTCGAGTGCTTTGTTGTGGTTGTCGGAGTTCTGTTGGTTATGGTCCTTTTTGTAACGTCTCAGCATCTTGCTGTCTTATTGCATTAATAAATAAAATTATTTTCGTTAAAAAAAAGACTCTTTAGAATGTTTGTGAATGAAATTGCTCATATTCCAACTTCAATAGCATTTGATCTCCATAATTTTAATGAGAAATCAAATAAATGAGCCACAATTAAGAGGATAAACTTGCGTAAGGGCTATTATTTGCACCATCAATGCACTACTAGAATTTCCTGAATTTGTGACGAAAATTTGTCACAAAAATATTTCGTCACAAATTAGCGACATTATCTACTGGTGCACCACACTGTTATGACATGCTATATTGTAAGTACTTTTTTCCTTCAATGAAAGATGCATTTATCCCGTTTCGATAAATTACGCATTTTAACAGGATAAACATGTATTATTACGTGTTTTCTACTATCATTTAATCATTTACAATTTTTTTGTGCTTTCACACTTTTTATATGACAATTTTATACTCCTAAAAATTGGACAGTGCAATCGAATCGTAATATGATAAAATGAAAGTATTAAATGATCGTGTTGGAAGAGATTACCCACACTCTTTAATGCTTAAAGAAATATAGTTGCACATTTACTACAATCAATTGGTTTAGTACAACGGTGAGCCCTTGACCCTAACATGGTATCAGAACCAGATGTCACGTGATCGAACCCTGGTTGGAACACTATTTAAAATAAAATAAAAAATTGTGCAAGTGTAGGGAGAGATTGCCCACACTTGTGGGGGGGGGGGGGGTGTTGGAAAAGATTGCCCACACTCTTGAATGAAAAATTGTGCAAGTGTTGGGACAGATTGCCCACACTTTTGGGGGGGGGGGGGGTGTTGGAAGAGATTGAACACTCTTGAATGAAAAATTGTGCAAGTGTTGGGACAGATTGTGCCCACATTTGAGAGGGGGTGTTGAGAGAGATTAAATTGTTTTAGAGGGATGGTTGAATAAACTTGTCACAAAAAACTAGATTTTAAAACAAATTAGGTTCATTTATAAACTTATATGGAGTTAAGCTGACTGAGCTGAGTATAAGTCAAACTGACTTATGCTTAAACTGAGTCAACCGGCAGCGGATTAAGTTTTAGCCTTTTAACTGATCTTGTTGTATCTTTGAAAAAGCTGATATTCACACAGCACATAAACTGACATTCACCAGAATTCAGTTTTGCATATCATCTTTTTCAAAGATACAACAAGGGAGTGTTGGGAGAGATGACCCACACTCTTGAATGCCTAAAGAAATATAGTTGTGCATTTACTACAACTAATTGATTTTAGTACAACGGTAAGTGCTTGATCCTAACAGATCGTAACATGAGAAAATAACTATATGAAACGCGTAACGCTGTAAGATAACTACACGATAATAGTGTAAAAAAACTTTTAAAAAAAATGACGGAATATATTTTTTTTAGATAAAAAAATTCTTTTCCCGAGGGAGGTGGGTCGGGTCAGCAATGGTGCATTGCCCATGAGAAACAAAACATTTTCTTTGACAAAAAAAAATTGCGCTCGGTGGATTAGGTGGGGTTGTGGCACGTTGACTGTGCGAAATTTGACCATTTTTCACTTCCATTAATTTTTTAATTAATTTCTTATGTTTTTGAAATTTCTATTTTTTAATGAAATTTCCCTTTTATTATAAAACTTTTTTCCTTTTTCCTTTTTGTTTTTTTTTTTTTTTTTGGTCGTCTTTCCATTTTTTTTTTTTTTTTTGAGCGAAACCACCAAATATATATTATTAAGGTAAAGCAGAACAAGTTCATGGGGTGATGTAACCCAATCCACAAAGTCTAGATAAGCTAAGCCTCCCGACTAAGAGATGAGCCGGCCTATTGCCAATCTTCCAATAAAAGAAAACGAAAGTGAATAAAAAAACCCACCAAATGTAGGCAATCATGGACCAAACAACCAAGAGATGTGAGATCGAACGGTGCGACCGAAGGCGCTTAATGCACGATAGAACGATATAGAATGATACCCCCACTCGCGGGCCAAGAGGAGACCCCGGTAAATAGCACTAAGCTCCATAAAATTAACATCGAACTTCGACCTAATCGCCCGAGCAAGCACGCGAGTAAATGACCATCCGACCCCTAATCACGGCCCCCAAGCACAAGCATCCACGAAAGCGCCGTGTCCATATTAATTTTTAAATGGCTACCAACGGGCGGTTGCCAAGTGGTAGGCCACAATGAACTAACCGGCTCATGGAGGGGAGACCACAAAAGATCCGTATATTCACGAGCATCAGACTCCACATTTGTAACAAGTCTGCCAATATCCACAGGCTCACCGCCAAACAGCCACACACACCGTGCTTTCTAGATATACCACAAAGTTGTGACCGGATATCCCAAGCGAGGCTCGTCGCATGCAAAGAAGAGGTACCCTAGTAACGAACGGAAATGCAAGCATCTCTGAAGGCTTCCTTAAGGGCTCTATCCCCCACCCAATCCCACACAGCTTGGGGGATTTCATAGTGGAAAAAAGTATGCCAAAGGTTCTCTTAACTATGCCCACACAAATCACAAGCACCACTACCCATGACCCGCCTCCGCAATGACTCTCCAACCGATAAGCAAACTTCTAGACACCTCCACAGAAAGTGTGCAATCCATGGTAAAACCGGCAAAGACCAAATGCGGGGCCAAACTCCATCTTTCTAACCGGTTGTCGAAGGCACGGATCGCAAAAGCAAGCTACGGTGAAACCGGGTAGCCAACTCACTCTTTTTAATTTTATCGTTTTCATGCTTTTCATTAAAATATAAATATCAATATAAATTGTATGGGTATGAGAATGTGATACCATCAAAGTGTATATCTCTTTGACACTAAAGTAAAATCTTAATAAACAATATTTTTGTTTCCGTTTTTAACATTTAAATTTTTATGTTTTCCAAACTCGTTGACTTTGACATAATCTTAAGTAGAATGTTGGTAGTTTTTCACACTTAATTTTAATCAATTCCTCACTCAAAATATTTGAAAAGAGGCTCGGTCAGAACATGTCAAAAGATGTTCGGTTCAGAATAATCTGTTGTGTAAAAAAAAAAAAAAGGTCAGATTAATGTGTTGTGTGAAAATTAAATACAAATTTTATAAAAATGAGAAAAAGAGAAGTCCCTGTTTTTATCCATTGAATACGGCTTTTTTTGTTTTAGGTTAAATGTTGTAAAGGACTGTTTTTGATCTAAAATAAAGAAAAAGGACAAGAAAAAAAGATAGTGGTTGAAAAGGACAAAAACGCGCATGTTTTTTTAGCTCGTACAAGGTAAGTTGGTTGTCATTAACATACACGCTAACTTTAAACGTGGCATATCCATCAGCCATTCATGTATATTTTGTTTCCTTGTAAAGATTGATTTTTAACTTGTCAAGTATGCTGTGTATATATTTGCACCCTATATTCACAATTATTCAAAACAAGTGAAACACACTACTCTTATTTTTCAGTTCTGGTTCTTTTCAATAAGCAATGGCAATGGCAAATTACACTTTCTTGAGAAAAGCAACTTTTGGCTTTCTTCTTCTCCTCATGTTTGCATCGGGTAATGTTTTATTTATTTATTTATTAAAATAATATATTCTAATCAATTAATCTTTATCCTTAAGAATGTTTCAACAATCAATTAGTCTATGTATATTTCAATACGCTGACAATGTTTAAGACACAGCACAACTCCTTTGAATGCTCTCTATATATTCTTATAAGTTCAAAGTAGTTTTTTCATTATAAAAATGTTTTTCTAATTTCAGTTTGTCCGGTGTCGGAGGAGTTTAGATTTGGGGAAAACCCATTTTTGGCGGGATGAATTCATGGAAAAATTTCGAATTCCGTTACTTGATTTGGCCAAATTTAGACGATATTTTAGCAATTTTCGTGCAAAAATCGATTTTTTTTTCCCCCTAAATTCATTGATACGTCAACAAAATCTGGCAGAAAATTTTCCCATCAGCCTTTTCGAGAAAAAAAAAAACAGAAGCTAAAAACAAAAACTTATTAGACGTAAATTGCAACCGGGGGCGCCATGGGGACATGAAACCCTTAGCAAACCAAGTTATAGGATTAATCTTTATATATATTTTTCCCAACTGATCGTAACTCACGTATAATTCCGGGGTATTGAAAGTTTTTATTTATTTATTTTTATAATGAATTTGCAGGGAGCAATGGAATAATCGTTGAATCCCCGGCGAAAAGGTGCAATACAAGCATCGGCGTATGCGATTCGAGTTGCGGTGACGACCGTTGTCATAATAATTGTATGCAACGGTACACAGGTGGTTTAGAGCCGACCGGCGGTTGTCAATTCTATGGGAAAAGCTCTCAAAAAATCTGCTTTTGTTCTTATGATTGCTAGTGTTAAATGAATTATCATACTTGGTCTAATATGAGAGATACATGCGAAAGAAGAAATAAAATATAATCGATCCGTTCCTATTTAATTGATGCACTTGCCAAAGTATTTTTTTTCTTTTTATTTGATGTATTTCGATTTCCAAAAAAAAAAAAAAAAATGTCTTTTTTCCCATCATATACCCTTGTTTATTGCTTGGTAAGTGACGAAATAGAAGATTGCGTCAATTTTATCCAAGGGGTTTAAGGTAATTTAATTGTTAATACCAAAACATTAACGACGGCCTCAAATAAAAAAAGGAACAGGGGAGTAGTAATATATATGTATATCAAGAAATTAGTTTTTAATCCGAGTTTAGGTGGATGTATTAGGTTTTGTCAAGGAAAACAAACCCAAGAAACAGTACTTAACCACGATAATATAAAATAACTAATCAAAGGAAAAAGACAAAATACCAAATTAACTCGATTCGATCCTACATTTACGGGCGAAAAAAGTATATTATGTAACGTCCCGTTCTCGGACACCGAGTCCTTATCCGGAAAAAGCGCTTGGCACAAATATTATCAAATAAATTCAATAATATATGTAAGTCTTACGTCATACATCAGAACTAAAATGACACGGAAGATAAAACGACTCGGGAAAAGAAAAGATCGAACACACGGTTTTCAATGCTGCGAAAACTAAATCCAATAAAGAAAACTAAATCATCTAACATTCAAATCCAAAAGAACTCAAACGGAACTAATCCAAAAGGAAGACAACATTGTCGAACTTGAATCAACAACTTATTGAAAGAAACAAAACTAACGAACTAAGTCTTCAAGAGCTCCGTCTCACACGTCATCGTCGAAGAACTCATCGTCATTAGCAACCTGTTCATCTTCTTTGGGGAAAGAGAAAGACAAACAAAAAGTAACGGGGTAAGTACATAAGTACTCAGTAACGCGTAGAAGATCGTATAACGTCGGTCTCATAAAGAAATAAAAGCAACACCGTCTTTTATTAATTCATTTCGTTATTAACCCTAGCTAACTATCATATTATGTTCATAGCATAACATGAGGTTCCAAATGTATCTAGCTTAGCTCAAGTTTGTTACATCATGAATAACAAGGGCACTACGCCTAGTAATAGGATGTACTAGGACAACTGGGTGCAACCTACTTAGAGACACGCTCTAGTAGCCCCGGGAATATCCGAGTCCCGATAGTGTGATGACCGGCAGAGTGCACCAGATGCTTTATCTAGCCAATCGATTGACCGGTGTAGGTACAGTCTACTTTGTCTGGTAAGAGAACACATCGCGATATTGTACTATGCCTTACCAAGCATTGCATGATGTTTAAGATTATTAATCTAACACATACGTTTGATTAAATGTTTAACTAGCCACCTAAGTTGATTCACATAAAAGACTCACCTATCAGTCTACTCCCTCTTCTTAATACCACTAGACTCTAACAAAACCTAGCACATACACAGACATCGATAAATCCTAGCTTATCGAAGCACAAGGCAAATCCAAAGCTTTCGACGGTCCCATACTTCATCTTTTTAGGGAATCCATATGGTGCCGGATCTAAATGCATCAAAAGCTAATTCAAGGCTTTGTCACATAAGGTGAAGCAGTAAAAACATGATTATGAAGCCTGAAACCAAGCTGACACGATTAAACAGTAAAAACGAAGTAAACATGTCAAACGCCCGTTTGACACCCTGTAGACGCACGTTTGCCTTAAACGAACGTCTACTACTCCCCAACGCCCATTCATGAAAAATAGCCACATCCTGTATCAACTGTCAAACACTCAAACGCCCGTCCAAAATACCCAAACGCTCGGTTGAGCTGCAACGATCGCAAACGCCCGTTTGCCCTTGTGCAAACGCTCGTTTGCACAGGTTTTCCCCGAAAATCGCAACTTGTCTAAACGTGATTTCCAACCCAATTCCGCCCCAAACTCCAACTTAAACAGATTACAAACAATGAAAATAACATACAAATTGCTCTATAACCTTACGACACCTTAGTCACTGGTACTACGATCCGAAGCTTCAACCCGTCAAAGGTTTAACCTTTAACTTCAAACCTATAAACGATAAATCCAAAAGATCACTACGATGCTTAAACTCAGAAAAACACAGCTAGCAACGATGATGAACAAACCCTAATATCAAGAACGATGAGGGGAAAACTTACGTTAATTGATTTAGGGATTGTTGATATCAAAAGTTACCCCGTCTCGCGGTGATCCTTTTTCTCTTGAGATGTCTGCATTTTTTATCAACAGATTAGCCTAGAGATTCGAAAGCCTCTTCTCTCTTTTTTTTTCTCAAAACTTGCGCCTCCCAGTTTATTTTTCACGTAAAACAACAACTAGGTAAAATTAGGATTAGTTTTCCTTTTATAATCCCAATTATTTAATTAAATCCTTAAATACAATAAATCCTTGTTAATCCTTTTTTTTTCTTTTCCTTAAATCCTTTAATTAAATAACATAATGTTCTGATTTTTGCTAAAAGATCGAATTGCTTTTTTTCAAAAATCGGGATATTACATATTATTATAGTGAAAAAAATACAAAACATAAACCTCTCGTGTAGCCTAAAGACAGAAGCGAATACTAGCCGGTTAAAGCAATTGAGAGTGTAACTAAATTGGTAGAACAAAATAAATAGGACTAAACCAATTATATACTAAACTATGTCGGCAAGTCCAAAATTCACAGCAGATGTGGGAATTGACCCACTCAACAAAACATATTTAATGTTTTAATCATGGATTGTGCATTTAATAATTGCAATAACGACAAAATCAATAGTTCTTATTAAAATAGAAAAATAAAAAAAAAATCGGCCAAATGAACAGCTTTCCGGCAGCAACCACTATATAATTCTTCATTAACCGAGTTATTAGATCGCAACATTTTAATTTCTTGACTAGTTTTCTTTTCATAGCCTTCATCTTTGCTCAAAAGAACAGTTTTTAATTTATTTTATAGATTTTTGTCCAGAAAAACAAAATTATCAAAAAAATCCGGATAGAAGAAAACTGTAATTTAATAAGGACAAAAGTAACAAATATGAAGTAACAAATGTGGAATAGAGTTGTGGTAATTGTGTATTGTATTAATTGTATAAAAAGAGTTTACAAGGTACAATATATATACTAGTTTACAAAGGGTAATACGGTAAGAATACGTTAACTAATAGTATTATCTAAAATATCTTTAACACGCCCCCGCAATCCCGTGGGTAGGGAGTAGACACGGAGATTGGTCTTCAAAGTAGTGAAGCGCGGATTCCCCAATGGCTTGGTGAGTAAGTCCGCAAGTTGATCTTTAGAGGTGAGAAAAGCAACCGTGAGCTTCTTGGCGGCGATCAATTCGCGAACATGGTGGAAGTCTATCTCAATGTGCTTGGCGCGAGCGTGAAAAACCGGGTTGTGGGCAAGGTACGTGGCGCCAATATTGTCACACCATAGCGTCGGAGTAGGAGTAACAATAAGCATGTCAGTGAGAAGACTGCGAATCCATTGCAATTCAGCCGCAGTGTTGGAAAGAGTTTTATACTCGGCTTCGGTGCTACTTTTAGAAACCGTAAGATGTTGTTTGGAACGCCAGCTAATAAGGTGATCACCGAGAAAGATGCAGTAGGAACCAATAGATCGACGATCATCCGGGTCAGCGGCCCAATCAGAATCGGAGTAGGCACGCAGGTGAAGGGTGGAGCGACGCGAGAAAAATAAACCCTCAGAAATCGTGGACTTGAGGTAACGAAGTAGACGCTTTACCGCTAGCCAATGTGCCTCGGTGGGTGCATGCATAAATTTGCTAGCCTTGTGAACCGCAAAGGCAATATCCGGACGAGTAAAGCTCAAATATTGAAGACCCCCAACAACGGTGCGATACAAGGCCGGATCCGAGAAGGAGGGGCCCGGATCATGATGGAGGCGAGTGGAGGCAGCCATAGGGGTGGAACACGGCTTAGATTTATCCATATTAGCCTTTTGCAGGATGTGGAAGATATACTTACGCTGCGTCAGGAATAAACCATCCGACGTGTGAAGAGCCTCAATACCAAGGAAGTAAGATAGGCGGCCAAGATCTTTAACCGGAAAGTGAGTCTTTGAGAAACTTGATAACCTCTTCAATATGAGCGGGGGCTAGTGCCGGTGATAATTACGTCATCCACGTAGATGAGAATGTAGAGCCGAATGGTGCCACGAGAGTAAACATACAGGGACGTATCAGCCTTAGAGCCATGGAAACCGAATTGAGTGAGGACATCAGTGAACCGAGAGAACCATGCCCGAGGGGCCTGTTTCAAACCATATAAGCTGCATTTCAGCCAACAAACATGATCAGGGTGATCCGGGTGCACAAAGCCAGGTGGTTGAACCATGTAAACGATCTCGGTAAGATGGCCATGAAGGAACGCATTTTGGATGTCAACTTGGCGAAGAGACCACCCCTGTGAGATAGCGAGAGACAACAAAATGCGAATAGTAACGGGCTTAACAACCGGACTGAAGGTCTCAGTATAGTCTATACCTGCCGACTGATGAAAGCCTTTGGCAACAAAGCGGGCTTTGTGACGCTCAATATGACCATCGGCATGGAGCTTGGTGCGAAAGACCCATTTATTTCCAACCACATTCATATCCGGGTGGTAGGGCACAAGCTCCCACGTGTTAGTACGAAGTAGTGCATTAACCTCGTCTTGCATAGCATCACGCCACACCTTATGTTTGACGGCTTCGGTGTAGGAGGTGGGCCCGGAGGAAGACGCAGTGGTAATAAGAGCTTTGGGCAAAGGGTAACGAATAAAGTCCGGGTTTTGTTTGGGTTTGAGTGTTTGGGTTCGGGTACGAGTGGTCATAGGGTGAGGCGGGGGAGGAGGGGGTGGTGGAGGAGGTGTAGGTTGTGGGGGGCTCTCGGGTTCGGGTGAAGAGGGAGTATTGTCGAGTGGCGGGAGGGGTGGAGGGTTGGGGCTTTTGGATGGTGGAGGTAAGGAGGTGTGTCGATGGTGCGAGGGGCCGTAGGGTGGGAAGGTAGGTAACACGGAAGGGGTACAGTAGGAGTAATGGTTGGTGGAGTAGGGACGGTGGGAGTGTAAGGAAAGACCTTTTCATCAAAGACAACATGCCGACCGATGTAGACGCGCCCGGTGGAGAGATCAAGGCATTTATAGCCATGGTGAGAAGGACTATAGCCAAGGAAGATACATGTTTTGGAGCGAAAGTCGGTTTTGTGGCGATTGTAGGGTCGAAGGTAGGGCCGCATGCACAACCGAAAACACGAAGGAATGAGTAGTCGGGAGTGCGGTGGTGGACAAGCTCATAAGGGGATTTATTGTTGAGCACACGAGAGGGAAGACGATTGATAATATAAGTGGCGGTGACAAAGGCATCCTCCCAATAGGATAAAGGAAGATTCGAATGAGCAAGGAGAGAGAGGCCAACCTCAGTGATCTGGCGATGCCGACGTTCAATGGCACCGCCTTGTTCGTGGGTATGAGGAGCAGAGCGACGATGTTGAATGCCGAGTTGGACTAGGGTGCGGGCGAAGTGACGGAATTCGCCGCCCCAATCGGTTTGAATGGCTTTGAGTTTAGTATTAAATTTTCGTTCAATAAGGGAAAGAAAGTTGGGAAAAATAATCTCAACGTCAGATTTGCGTTTTAACGGATACAACCATATATATTTGGTGAAGTCATCAAGAAAGCTCACATAGTAGTAATTACCATAAATAGAGGACTCAGTGGGTCCCCAAACATCCGAATAAATCAAATCTAAAGGTGCACTAGAAGTAAACGAAGAAGTACGTAAAGTATGACGATGACTTTTGGAAAGTTGACACGGAGCACAAACCGCTTCCGGTGATTTATTAGGAATAAAAATAGACAAACTACGCAAAGCTTGGCAGAGGACGGGGTGAGAGAAGTGGCCAAGGCGTTGATGCCACGTGGCAGACGACTGAGGCGAAGAGTGATGAGCTTGGACTGGGCTTCGAGTGAGGTTGTGGAAGTAGTAGAGACCGTCTTGGACAAAGCCTTTAAGCGGGTGGTTCCCGAATGATCCTTCACAAGAAAGAAAGACGCGTGAAATTCAAAATAAACAGAATTATCGGCACAAAAACGTTGAACCGATAATAGATTTTTGGTTAAATTTGGAGAAACAAGGACATTAGAAAGGTGGTACGTGTGCGGAGGTGAGTAGTATTTAGAGGAACCAAAGTGAGTGATAGGCAAACCTGAGCCATCGCCGATGTGAACTTGATCAGTGCCATCATAAGGTTCAGAATGAAGGTTGAGGTTGCGGAAGTCATTGGTGAGGTGATGGGTGGCACCAGTGTCGGGAATCCATTCAGAGTTAGGATTATATTGCGCGTGACTAGCATATGCTTGGGGTGGGCGTTGAGGACGTGGGTTGGGTGGGGGAGGCGTGGCGGATGGGTCAGCAGATTCAGAGTACCTGTAATAACACGCATGGGCAGTATGCCCTACTTTAGCACAAATTTGACAAGTAGGAGAAGGTTCGTTACCATTATTATTGGGGCGTTGATTGCCACGACCACGACCTCGACCACCACGACCTCGATAATTCGGAGAGTGACCACCACGGCCACGAGTACCATTATAACCATTATTATTATTAGAAGGGTTGTTGTTGTTATTTCCATAGTTGCTGTTGGTGGTAGGGGCACGGCTGTAATTTGCTTGTGCCAATGAAGCAGTGGTGGACGACGCAAGGATAGAGGGCCGATGATGCTGAATTCGTGATTCAGTGGTGAGAAGAAACGCATATAGTTCATCAGGAGTGAGGTTGGCGTTGGTTGAGACCATGGTGACTAGAGAATCATATTCACGGTCAAGTCCGGCGAGCAAATAGGTGACAAAGTCGTCGTTGGACAGGGGATGGCCGGCGAGGTGCAGTTCATCAGCAAGGTTCTTGAGTTTAAAATAATATTCAGTCGCAGATAGCTCATTTTTGCGGGTAGAAGCCAATTCGGTGCGGAGTTGTACCAGTTTTGCACGACTTTGGGACGCAAACGACGTCTGGAGCGCCGTCCAGATGGCGGCCGAGGTGGTTGCCGTGTAAACTTAAAGAAGGACTTCATCTGTTAGCGAGGAGGTGTTGGTGGAGAGAATCATCTGATCCGTTTTTGTCCAGGCGGCGAGGTCTTCGTCGTAATCTGGGTTGTCTTCAATTTTTCCGGCAGCGGTGGTAAGCTTGGGTGACGGCGGGGGTATGGTGCCGTCGATGAAGCCAAAGACGCCCTGGCCGCGTAGGTAGGGCAACAGCTGGGCTCTCCAGAGGTTGTAATTCTGCCGAGTTAATTTCGTGATATGCAGCGAGGATGATCTGGTGAAGGTTGGATATCGAGTGCCGGTGGAGGAACCATCTTCAGACATGGTGATGCCGGAGAAGAAGAAGGTGATGGCGGCAGGTAGGGTTTTTTTTTTTGTGGATCACTTAGGGCTCTGATACCATGTGGTAATTGTGTATTGTATTAATTGTATAAAAAGAGTTTACAAGGTACAATATATATACTAGTTTACAAAGGGTAATACGGTAAGAATACGTTAACTAATAGTATTATCTAAAATACCTTCAACAAGAGTAAATATGAAGTAACAATTGTGAAACACAAAGTAACATTAACACGTGAAGTAACATTTTTAAAGTAACAATTGTGATTTTTGTCCTTTATAATCATGAAAATATTACTTTTGTCCATCCAGACCCATTTATTAATATTTTTCTCCTTGTGGCCCCTTCCCCCTTTATTTTATGCATAATTGTTGCGAGGAATTTTGCATCATTAAACAAAAGAAAATTTATAAACCCTAACTACCATGCAAAACTAACTCCTAACCGGCCGAATACCGGGTAATTGATAGTAAAGCGAGATAAGTAAGGGGTCGATCCACAGGGAATTGGGATGTTGAATCTAGTTTTATTAATCCTCTCAATTGTTACTCAAGAAAACAAATAAACGAAAGATTAAACATAAAAACTCAAAGAACAACTAAAATAAATCTAAGCTAGAACAAATAATAAAAACCTAAACTAAGGATACATGGGATCAAACAAAGTGCACAAACCAAGTGATCTCAATCCTAATTCATCTCATGATTTTAATTCAAATTGTGGTTTCACCTTTACACGAGACACAAATTCCTAATTCCTTAGCAAATCTATTTCTCAAGCTATGAATCCCTAATCTCTTAGTGAATTCAATTATCGATCTCTCCTCTTCCGAATGTTGAGACCAATATTCCATACAAAACGAAGGTGTAGATTCAAGTTAACTCCCGTATTTTAGAATCTAACAACCTAGATAATTAATCGATTAATTTGTCATCATTAATGATTAAAAATCCTATCTTTCTATGGTGATCTAGTCTACGCAACTTCCGTATGTTGTAAACGTATCAATAGCAAACGATCTCTCGATCTAAGTTCACATAATAGCATCATGAATCATAGAAAAATACAAAATAAATTAAAGATCATAAAAATAAAAAGGATTGAATAAATTAAAAGATTAAACTCACATAGTTTTGGTACATTGGATGAACTCCACGGATCAACAACGAAATAAACGGAAAAAACTACATCTAATCTAACCCCGGATCACCCGAGCACAAGGCTCGGGTGACCGGCCTTGAAACCTCAAGTTGCCGCCGCTTCTTTGTGGTAAATTGCGGCGCTTGAATAATTGTAATAATATCAAAATAGGGTTTGAATACATGCATATATTTATAGGGAATAAAGAGAGGCGGCTGTATGCTAATGTCGGCCGTATCAATGTATTTAGGAAATTGCATGCGGCCGATAATCCTAATTTAGGTAGGAGATTTCTAAAATTCATATCTTGAGTTGTAGACCTCCAAAAATTATGATCCGAACGTCATAATTAAGCCCTCGGAAAACTCTACAACTTTCATTAAGGACTCTTCTTCGAAAACGCCTTTTTGACTAGCCCGTCGTATTACGAGTATATTACGACATTTTCCGATAGTTCAAAGCAACAAAGATCCAAACTTGTAACGCTCATATCTCGGGCCTCGTAAGTCGTAATGAAGTGATTCAAAATCCTGTAGAATCCTCTCTTCAAGACCTACAAATCTTCTCTTGAGGTCGAGAGTCAAATCAGTGTATATCATATCAATAACTGCATCGGAAGTTCGGCTGCTTGAATGCTTCATTCCAAGCTTTATCTCCATCTTTATCCTCTTCCAAGTCAAAAACATGTATCTACATTGCATCCAAACACCACAAAAACGTAACAATATCCAAAACCATATAAAACAATCAAATAATCGTATAAATTGATACGTTTTCATATTTAACTCTTTAAATCACCATTCACTCAATATTTCACTATAAACCTCGAATTCTATGAAAATCATACGTATATGGGGGAAATTGAGGTGAAATATATCCTCAAAAGCACTACAATTTGACCCTTAACAACACCCCCACACTTAAACTTTTGCTCGTCCTCGAGTAAAACAAAACAAGAACATACTATCAAGAATCCACATAACCCGACACGAGATATAGTCAAAATCATGACAAGCTAGTATTCAAAAAATCGACCTCACTCGGTGATGTGTGTGCGTAACCTACTAAACTTCCACCGATCCTCTCTCGATATAATACATCAAGCACTAACGAGCTTATCCGGTCAACTAAACGAAAACTTCATTCTATCTACAAGACACTTACCTAACAAAAACTAATTACCAAGAACACCGTAACCAACTCACAACTAAATCCTTTACTTAGTACCAAGAAAATACCTTTCGGGTCTCTACTGGGTTTAGATCAACTTGACTTAGAATTCCAAAAAGCGTACATTTTATATTTTATATCGTCGCGTCTCAAAAGTATAACACACTCCCCTACATTAGAGGCAGTCACCCTGAGATCACTCAAACCCTTACTGTCCAAGGTAAACCACACTCCCCAATTGGGGCAGTATCCAAATGGACTCGAGGTGATAGTTACAAACGAAATTCCCGCAAAGAAATTCTATTCATTTATTATTTATAGATATATATATATTTTTATATTTTTCAAACTCTTTGGAAACTCTCGGTCAAATATATTTCTAACACATTCAAGACTCTCAAAGTTCTCAAGACACTAAGGTACGAGATTCTAACCGTGAGTATAGCACAAGTTCTTAACTTTCATTAATGCTAAATAAGTGTTATCTCGTATCAAGAATTAACTTTCCTTTAACTAACCGGAAACTATTCTATATTTGGCTCTTCATCTAATAGGTTCGTGAAATGAAATTCAAGTGAGTATCGACTTACTAAACCTATTCTTAGCACATGATATGACTACGATAACAACTAAAGGTGCCGATTATAAAACTAGCATGCCGGTGAAATGTTACTCGGACTAAACAAAAAATTTTGAAAATTGACACTTTTCATAGAAAATTATAACTAATATGAGCAAATGAAAGTAGATACATAAAAACCATCCTCTCCCCACACTTAGATTGCAACTTGTCCTCAAGTTGTGCAAAATAAAAGAAAAGAGAACTTAGCCGATTCGTTGTTCGAAAGGGAGCTATTCTGCAGTGGGTCGACCTCACCCGTAAATGCTCAACGAAAGCTAATGCAAATACCCCGCACACTTGACAAACATGAAATATCTCGGGGATAGGGGGAAGATAACATATAAAGCACGGAAAGGAAGTCTAGAGAATTTTTAGATTAAGCTCATATAAAGATGGACATATACATGGAATATTACAAAATAGTAGGGCTAGGTGCAACTATATGAAAATGCATTACAATGCAATCTACGTGAAAAATCCTAAAAATAAAATAAAGACGAGGTAGTATTACGGAAACCGACGAGTTAACTACACTCAAAAAGAAAAATAAACTAGGTGGTATTACGAAAACCGACAAGTGACCACACTTAAGAAAAATAAAAGGAAAAATAGAAAAACAATGCAACTATATGAAATGCAACTAAATGAAATGCATTTAAATGATATGCAAAAAGAAAATAAAATAAAAGAAAGGAAACTAGCCCACTATATGCAACACGACATATATATAAACGTCTACCACATAATGACGAGTTACGATAAACGACAGTCTTCGTCACTAATGCCGACACGCCTTAAGACTTATCGAAAGTGATAGACTTATGGAAACCAACAGTCATCTATCTAAACAAGTATAACTCATATGGAGAAAGGACGTAGCATACGGAAAACCGACCCCTAGGGTCCACTGGGGTCTAGTCAAAGGGACAAGCCGGCGATCCACCGCCCGAGTACTAAATTCTCAAGAAAAAGGATTGAGGGAACTAGATCTTTATTCAAACATTACTAAATCCAGAAAATAAAATAAAATGTCGCGACTCCAAAATGAAAGAACATCGTCAAACTCTTATTACACTGGAAACATGAAACTCAAAGGAACTGAAAAAACAAATATCAAGCTTGACACTAAGCTGTCAGATCCACATTGAACTCCTCGTCTACTCCCTCTCCCAGAACAGCCTCCAAGGTTACTCTGCTTACCTCACCACCCTGGTATTCTTCCTCCAAACCTAAGAAAACATTTCACAAACGTGTGAGCTAAAAGCCAGTGAGTTCCAGTGTGTGCCCGTGAATCTTTATATACAAAATAATAGTTACAAAACCGTTAAAACGTTACAACAAAAGGCTTTTTTCCTTACCCGCACTTAGTTGTAGTTAGTACATGACAAAAATATGATATTTGCAAAAATATAAAGCAATTTTCTTGAAATTAGGCGTACTCAAGTCGACACCGGTTTACCTTAGCCGATGAGTCATTACCACCCTACTCCAACATGTCTTTCTACCGCACTTCACAAGCAAGCAAGCTATTGCCTGACAATTCCGGCCGATTGTCAGGGAAAGGATTCAGACTGTCGCCTAGTGAACCTCCCAAAAGGCTTCAGCCAACCCCATTGCCCTCTGAACCATGACATAGCCGTCGGCCCTTGCTTTCCCGGCCATGCACATGGAACATCGGGGAATCTAGGTACCATTACTCTAGGACTGTCGGTGAGCCAAGGTTAAGAGGCCCCGAGACCGGTGACTGGACGTTCTGCGGTGCAATAACCCAACTCACCTAGTCGCTAAGAGTTTAACAATAAGCAGGGACAAAAATTGGTTATCATGATGATCCTTTTCATAAATTTCACGATGATCGATCTATGTCAAAAACTAATTTTATAAGACTGTCATGACAACTATTATTCAAATGGGAGTTAGTATTACCTATCATATATATATATATATATATATATATGTATATATATATATGTATATATATATATATATATAAAGGGAAGAAACAAAATATGACCTAAATATATAAATGAGACATTCTGAAAACATGAATTGATAAAAACATCATGGTTACTATTACGGAAGTGAGGGACAAATTTTTATTTATGTATAAGATGAAATGACAAAACTATCAAAAAGAAATAGATTGAGAAGAATACACACGATTGCTTTTATATCAAAATAAAACTCACCGATCATTTTTCCAAAAAAAAATATTTAATCAAAATAATAAACATACATCAAAAGTGCAACTTTTATTTACTTATATATGATGTGATTCCGGTTGGAATCACATCTGATGTTTTGCCCAGGAAGTAACTAAGGGGAACAATGACGAGCCAATGATCCTAGACCTAGTAATCCAACTAAATCGTAGGCAGAGAACGCCCAACAAATGCTCACAATGCTGGTAAATCCTCAAAGGGGTGAACTTTCTACGACAAAGAAAATTCTCACTCGCAAGTGATTTTCAAGCCTTATGACTTGGTTGAGTAAAACTCAATAATTTGATTTCTCATAAAATAATTGTCTACTGAATGAAAAGCTAGTATTTGCCTTATATAGGCTTACAACCAAAAGAACTAGAAACTAAAAAGCAATGTGGGATAAATGCCCACTATGAAAAATGTGCCTACTTCCTATTGGCCAGAAACGAAATGTTCCTATTGGCTAATAAAAGAATAAATAAATAAAGTACTAAAAATCCAATATAAAATAAAACCAACTCCTAATTAATTAAATAATATCAATAAATAGCACGAATGATGGTATCCTCCGAGCATGAACCGGATCACATCATTCCCTCCCGGTTCGAAAGGATTCGTCCTCGAATCAATAGGACATCGTAAAATTGAGCTGCAACACACACCATTCTTGAACAACCCGCAAAAATCAGCAATGATATACCGGGATCAAATAACGTGCGATTACACAACTTCAAATGAAGGGCACGCTGATATCCTGATCCATGCGTCACTAAAGCAACGTGAAAAGTGTACATCGGGTTGATATAAATGTCGATGACGTTCGGAGTGACTGAAACATATTCATAACAACTCAATGTTGGATAATCATCAACACGCGCAGCAAAAGGATCATGAAAAGTGTGATCTGGTTTGCCACTAATGGGATCACGATTAAGATAAATCAAAGGCGAGATACGGGCTGCATTGGATGTATCTGACAACCCGGTGTCCGCTTCATTTGGCGTATCATCATGTACCTGCAAAAAAGATGCAACAAGGCTGGAACAAGAATTGAGTAACACTGCAGCTTCTTGTGCCTCATTCAAAATCAACTCCTCGTGTTCTTCTTCAACAATAGACTCCTCAGACATCTCTACTTTCTCACCCACTAATTCAGGTTCATTCACCGCCACCACACTCTCACCTTCCTTCTTGTTCAACTCATCCTCACGAGTACTCACAACCTCCTCGGTTTTCTCTTCAATCAATTCTTTGTCTTGTTCTGATGCAAGTTTCAAACGATCGTTTTCCTCCATTACATGCCCTGCAAAGTTTTTAGCGAACCGAACCTTATCTTTGTGAGCCTCGTTAGGGGATAACGCAACGAGCGTAAGCTTTTTACCCTTATGGCTCAAGGTGTAGTTATTTGCATACCCATCATAAGTAACTCTTCTATCAAACTTCCAAGGTCTTCCAAGTAATAGATGGCGATGTGCATGGGGACTACATCACATAAAACTACACCCTCGAGTTTACCAAGATTGAAGGAGATTAAGGCCCGTTGGGTAACCCGCATTTCACCAACATCATTCAGCCATGTCAACGTATACGGTTGAGGATGGGGTATAGTAGGAATGGATAATTTACTAATCACATACGTACTAACTAAGTTAGCACAAAAATCGTGTTCAATAATCATAGAGCATAGCCTCTCACCAATAAAACAACGTGTACGAAAAAAATCGCTTTCAACATCACCTTGCACACTATTATCTCTTTCTGTCATTGTCTCAAAGAAAAGACCTCACAAACTCATGTGTTTGCACTCCCCTCTTTCTAGGTCGTATAAAGCACCCTTGTCAAACGAACCAGAAAGCAAGCTAAAGTAAACAGCAATCAAAACCGACTCTCTAGACGGTACACTAGGTTTTCAGACGGAGAATAGGTTGAAAGGTATGGGAATGAGTGGAATAATGGGTGAAAAGTTGCTAAATGCGATTATTAAAGACAAGAAAGGAAAGGACTCAAAAGACGGAATGAATTCGGATGACTGCAAAATTTGACGGGTGTGAAAATTTTCACACGCAGGTGTGGAACTCACGTATTTAATGACCAAAATAATACGAATCTGGAAACACTTAAAAGACAAACTTTGTAGAAAAGAGAGTTTTCTAAAGGATCTCAAAATTTCAGATTTTTTTGAGTTATAGAAGTCCCTCAAACAATCGTTTTTCAGAAACTAGCGCAATCTGTCAGAATTCTCCAGATTGATAGCAGTGTCTAACGGTGCCAATTCAGATTAAACTGCAGCGAATTTGGGAAAACTCGAAAGATAAAAGTTGTAGATCGAAGAATTTCCTATTAGGTCACAAAATTTCAGGCAATTTCGAGTCGTTTGACCCACTTAAAACGAATTCGAACCATGATTTACTCCTGCAGTTTTTCTGGACAGATTGTTTGGAGTAATTGGCGGTTTTAGGCAATATTTATGTTGAATCTGGATTGGGTGTAAAGACAAAAATTGTAGAACACGATGTTATGGGGATGTGGTAAAATTTTCGGAATTTTTGGAGTGGTTTTGGGTATAAAACGAACTGATATAAAAAAACGGGTCTGGAAAACAAATTAGGGTTCTTGGGATGAAGGTTTGAATATTGCTTGTTCTTGGGGGGGGGGGGGGGGGGGCGACTGAAAAGAAAAGAACAAGAAGAACGATTTTTATTTTTTTTTTTGAATAAAGGAAAACAAAAATAAAAGGGATATTTGCTCACCGAAGTTGCTGAGCTCTGCTACCAACTGATGTGATTCCGGTTGGAATCACATCTGATGTTTTGCCCAGGAAGTAACTAAGGGGAACAATGACGAGCCAATGATCCTAGACCTAGTAATCCAACTAAATCGTAGGCAGAGAACGCCCAACAAATGCTCACAATGCTGGTAAATCCTCAAAGGGGTGAACTTTCTACGACAAAGAAAATTCTCACTCGCAAGTGATTTTCAAGCCTTATGACTTGGTTGAGTAAAACTCAATAATTTGATTTCTCATAAAATAATTGTCTACTGAATGAAAAGCTAGTATTTGCCTTATGCAAAGAATCATGCGATAATCATCAAAAATCTCTAATCAAATGGGCATAGCTTTAAAAATATAGCTCATCATCTACTATGGCACGTGAAAAATAGTGTTGGGTGAGACATCTAAATTTACTAAATATGCAAAATACAGCATCAATGATATAAGAACTCAAATTAAGACATGCAATGCTTACTTGGGACAAAACAAACAAAATTTTTAAAATTAAGCACTTTTCATAGAAATATAATAGTATGGCAAATGAATGTAGATACATCAAACCATTTCCCTCCCCCACACTTAAATAACAACATGTCCTCATTTGTGCGGAATAAGAAAAACTTAGGCGATTGTAGTTCGAAGGCGGCAATTCCGGAAGTGGTCATGAGTCGGATCCGGAAATGCTTGAAGAAATCGATGGCCGTGGACCATCCACCGGAAAAGCGGCTTCATCTAAAAGCGCACCATCGCTATCACAAATACCACCGCACACATGAAAAACAAAACAAAACGGACCTCGGGGGTAGGGGCACACAAGATGATAGATCATGGAACAAAGCATAAGCAATGCAAAAATTGACAAAAACCGAATCTATGTGAAAAGTAGTGCACGAATGTAACATCGGCAGGAGGGAAGGTCATATGGATTTTTTCAAATTCAGCTCATGCAAGTTACCTGATCACAAAAACCGACACCAAAACCCACGACGACACAAGACAAAACAAAACAACCCTAATACAACGAAACGAAAACTATCTAATGCAACGAGAAGAGAACTATCTTCCGTATTTATTCGAAAAACAATAAAATTAAATAAAAAAATAATAATAATAATAATAATAGCAAAAACTTTTCTTAATATTGGGTTGCCTCCCAACAAGCGCCTTTCTTTAGTGTCTTTGGCTAGACACACTTGAAACTCAGCCTGGATCAGGCCACTTAACCTTTCTTCCGGCCACTACATCATGTAAGCTCGATCGGTGGTGTGGGCGCAAAACTTGACATCTCACACATGGGGTCAAATCTTTGATAGCTTTCCAAGCACGTTTAATTTTCCCCATTGTGGACTTCTTCTTCTTCAGTCTTCTCTTTAACCTTCGTTCCCTTGCAAACTCTTCCATATCCCAACTACCAGCCAAAACTTCCTCTACTGGATCGCTGCCGTCACCCTCAGAAAACAAATCGGGCAAAAACTCGTCAAACTGGTTGACTTCAGGGGTACCACACCCGAGGATGTCGAGGAAATGAACAATCAAAGGTTTCTCTTTGGGTTGACCAATATAATGTTTGCACCTTTGACCATTCACTCTGAACGGCTGGTCACCATGACCTCTTAACTCTAAAACGCCTCCGGGAATAATTTGTAGAATCTCAAAGGGGCCGGACCAACGTGTCCTTAACTTTCCGGGGAACGATGCAACCTGGAATTATACAGTAAAACTTGCTCCCCGACTTGAAATTCTCGCTGCTTGATCTTTTCATCATGAAGGAGTTTCATTCTGTCCTTACTGATCCTGGCACTCTCGTAGGCTTGGAGTCTAAACTCATCTAACTCATGCAACTGTTGCAATCGATGTTTTCCACAAGATTGGGAATCGAAGTTTAAAAACTTAATGGCCCAATACGCTCTATGCTCTAATTCGATTGGCAAGTGGCATGATTTACCATAAACCATCGATAGGGTGATGTACCCATGGGGGTCTTATAGGCGATTCGATATGCCCACGGTACATCATCCAACTTTAGACTCCGTCTTTTCTATGACTGTTAACTGTTTTCTCCAGGATCTTTTTTAAACTTTGGTTGCTTCTTTCAACCTGACCACTAGTCATAGGATGGTATGGTGTGCCAATTTTATGCCGGACACCATATTTCTCAAGAACTTTCTCTAGGGGTCGGTTGCAAAAATGTGTCCCTTCATCACTAATCAAGGCGCGTGGACACCCGAATCTCACGAAGATGTTTTTCTTTAAAAACTTCATGACCGTCTTATGATCATTGTGAGTCGTGGCTTGAGCCTCCACCCATTTCGACACGTAATCTACGCGAGACTAAGATGTATTTGTTACCGCAAGATGATGGGAATGGTCCCATAAAATCGATACCCCACACATCAAAGACTTCGCATTCTAGGATGGGTTTCAAAGGCATGTCAAAACGCCTTGTCGAGTACCGGTTCTTTGGCACCTATCACAAGCTTTACGAAAGCACGTATCTTTAAAGATCGTAGGCCAATAGAAGCCGGATTGAAAGATCTTTGCAACGGTTTTCCACGGACCAAAGTGACCCCAGGTGGGTCCACCGTGGCATTGCTCAATAATATCACGTTGCTCGGATTACGGAACACATCTTCTCGGCAAACCATCTTTACCAATCTTGAAGAGGTAAGGTTCATCCCAAACGAATGTTTTCATATCCGAGAAGAATTTCTTCTTCTCCGATAAGACAATTACGGATCTAGATGCGGGAATGTAAGAAGTTGACGATAGAAGCATACCAAGGATTTTTAGGAGTGCACTTGTCTAGATGCATAACATTCGGAGAGGAAGGTAAAGGTCTATCCCTTCAGGTTCTTTCACTTCTTCATCCTTCATTCTAGACATATAATCATCTACTTCGTTTCCACCTTCCTTACTAGTCAGGAGATCAGCCTCCCGACTTCCATTAAATTCTTCATTTCTCAGGGGATCAGCCACCTGAGTATTCTCATCCGAACGGGGAAACCACTAAGTTGAGTGTCGACCTTACATTCATAGCACTAGCCTCTTCTCCACCATTGTATGTGGATGCATAGTTAGATTGAAGTGGATTCTCATAACTTGCATCGAATTGCTATTAGTATTCCATTGGTGGGGTGAATTACCTCCACCGCACTTTGAGCCTCATAATGGTTTCCACCACAATACGAACATCTCACTTGAACGTTATTAAATCCATGTCCGTAAGAATTTTCATCGAGTTGAGGGTATACGAGCATCGGATCCAAAGACGGATGAATTATTTAAACTTGACACTTCTACTTTTGAGGGACCGCCGAATTGAATGCCGGATCCTAAGTTCATGGCATTGTCCTCTTCTCTATCATAAGGAAGTGTGGGAGCTAGGTCAATGCCTTGGTCTTGAGCCATTTGCACGAGCCGTCTCTCAAGATTCTTGAGTGTCTGTTTTTGCTCCTCCAATTTAGCTTCAAGATCGTCCGATTGAGAGGGGCCTTGATAGTTACGAAAGTTACGTGGGAAAGATTGGCTAGACTGACTTTGAAACATAGGATCGGGACTGTTCTGATTGAACCATTGATTTTGATTGGAAAAATTGATATTTTGGTCCTGATTGAAGTTCGGGTTTTGATAGAAATTCGGATTCTGAGAATTTAAACCCTGGTTCTGAAAACTGCTTTGGCCAGAGAACTGATTATTAAATCTCTGATACTGCTGGCCATAGGAAGTATTTACTTCAGCGTTCTATCCATTCATGGGACAGAAACGAGCAGTGTGTCCCTCATTGTCACAATTTTGACATCTAACTAGATTGAAATTTCCCTGATTCTGGAAAGAATTTACTCGATACGCAGGAGGGGAAAGAATTTGACACTGGCCAACAGCATGGCCAGGTCGACAACATCTTCCACAGAACAGAACTTGTGAGTTCGTGGAAAAGACGGGGTCTGATTCATAGGATTAAGCGCTTCCATCTGCTGTTTCAGCATGGTGTTCTGATCTTGCATAATCCCAGTTGATGACATTTTTTTATTTTTTTATTTTTTATTTATTTTATTTAGAAAAGAAACAGAAAAAGAAACGGAAACAGAAAAAGAAACCTACCTACGAAAAATTTAAAACAGAAAAACAGAAAACGGAAAAAGGGAGAAAAACGTGTTGAAATCTTCTGAGACCAAAATGGAAGGGAAAACAGTGGATTTTGACCTCGAAAACGGTGTCAGACGGCCTTTGGCCGTCTGCCACGTCGTCGGCGTCGGAACGAGCTTTCCGAATTGGGGTCCTGCGCGCCAATCCGACACTCGAGCCGAAAGTTATGGCCAAAATACTAAAGAGTGCTAAAACGATCCCTTTTATCCAAAAATTTGATCGTTAAAAACGTGGGGTCAGATAATTCAACCTCAGATGTCCCCGATTTAATGTGGAAACTAGAAAAGATAGAAACAAAAACCCTACCTACGAAAAGACACCGAAACGGGGAGGACGGACGGGCGTTTGGAAATCCGAACGCTCGTCCGGAAGGTCGAAGAACGGGACGGGCGTCCAAATTTGATGGACGTTCGTCTAACTTGGTAAAAACGATACGAGTTGAGAATTTTAAAACGGACGGGCGTTTGATTGTTCGGACGCCCGTCGGGACAGAAAAAAAAACGAAACGAGACGAAAAAACGGCGGAAAACGGGGGACAGAAAAACAGAAACAGATAGGAAAATAAAAACGAGATAAAGTGGGAGAAACCTAATAGAATACTACAAAACCTAAACGATTAAAAACCCTAATAACCTAACTAAAGTCTACCTAAAAATAAGAAATATAAAGAAATTAAAACAAGAAAAGCGGAACAGCTTAGAAAAACTAATAAAACTAGACAACCGCACCGATTCCCCGGCAACGGCGCCACTTTTGTTGCGAGGAATTTTGCATCATTAAACAAAAGAAAATTTATAAACCCTAACTACCATGCAAAACTAACTCCTAACCGGCCGAATACCGGGTAATTGATAGTAAAGCGAGATAAGTAAGGGGTCGATCCACAGGGAATTGGGATGTTGAATCTAGTTTTATTAATCCTCTCAATTGTTACTCAAGAAAACAAATAAACGAAAGATTAAACATAAAAACTCAAAGAACAACTAAAATAAATCTAAGCTAGAACAAATAATAAAAACCTAAACTAAGGATACATGGGATCAAACGAAGTGCACAAACCAAGTGATCTCAATCCTAATTCATCTCATGATTTTAATTCAAATTGTGGTTTCACCTTTACACGAGACACAAATTCCTAATTCCTTAGCAAATCTATTTCTCAAGCTATGAATCCCTAATCTCTTAGTGAATTCAATTATCGATCTCTCCTCTTCCGAATGTTGAGACCAATATTCCATACAAAACGAAGGTGTAGATTCAAGTTAACTCCCGTATTTTAGAATCTAACAACCTAGATAATTAATCGATTAATTTGTCATCATTAATGATTAAAAATCCTATCTTTCTATGGTGATCTAGTCTACGCAACTTCCGTATGTTGTAAACGTATCAATAGCAAACGATCTCTCGATCTAAGTTCACATAATAGCATCATGAATCATAGAAAAATACAAAATAAATTAAAGATCATAAAAATAAAAAGGATTGAATAAATTAAAAGATTAAACTCACATAGTTTTGGTACATTGGATGAACTCCACGGATCAACAACGAAATAAACGGAAAAAACTACATCTAATCTAACCCCGGATCACCCGAGCACAAGGCTCGGGTGACCGGCCTTGAAACCTCAAGTTGCCGCCGCTTCTTTGTGGTAAATTGCGGTGCTTGAATAATTGTAATAATATCAAAATAGGGTTTGAATACATGCATATATTTATAGGGAATAAAGAGAGGCGGCTGTATGCTAATGTCGGCCGTATCAATGTATTTAGGAAATTGCATGCGGTGATAATCCTAATTTAGGTAGGAGATTTCTAAAATTCATATCTTGAGTTGTAGACCTCCAAAAATTATGATCCGAACGTCATAATTAAGCCCTCGGAAAACTCTACAACTTTCATTAAGGACTCTTCTTCGAAAAACGCCTTTTTGACTAGCCCGTCGTATTACGAGTATATTACGACATTTTCCGATAGTTCAAAGAACGGCATCCAAACTTGTAACGCTCATATCTCGGGCCTCGTAAGTCGTAATGAAGTGATTCAAAATCCTGTAGAATCCTCTCTTCAAGACCTACAAATCTTCTCTTGAGGTCGAGAGTCAAATCAGTGTATATCATATCAATAACTGCATCGGAAGTTCGGCTGCTTGAATGCTTCATTCCAAGCTTTATCTCCATCTTTATCCTCTTCCAAGTCAAAAACATGTATCTACATTGCATCCAAACACCACAAAAACGTAACAATATCCAAAACCATATAAAACAATCAAATAATCGTATAAATTGATACGTTTTCATATTTAACTCTTTAAATCACCATTCACTCAATATTTCACTATAAACCTCGAATTCTATGAAAATCATACGTATATGGGGGAAATTGAGGTGAAATATATCCTCAAAAGCACTACAATTTGACCCTTAACAACAATCTAATTTTTAGATTTGTGAGATAAATGGGGATGGATTAGCTTTTGAGCTTTTGGGATGAAAAGAACATACGAAAAGTGGACCATAAGGACAAAAAAAAATGTCAAAAATAGGAATGCAAGAACATTGTTCATTTTGGGTGGCTAATAAGGACAAATTAATAATAGATGAATCAAACTACCCATGAATTTTTTTCTGGAAAAAGATGGAATAAATGCCGTGCCATAAGTTGAAGTAATTTCCTTGCTGTAAATTGAGTAATACTAAATATGACAAATGAATTTATTCAACCTTTTAAAAATAAAATAAAAAACAGAAAATGAGTCCATCATAACCTTCCCACATTTAAAGCCATTGACTTATATTTCTCAATCACAACGTAAAGGTATTAAAAAGAAAAGAATCAAACACTTTTACTTCCCACATTCTACATTTGAAGCTTGATACGTCACTTTTACTTCCCGTTATTACTTCACTCGTAATTGTTACTATATGTTGAAAATAATCCTTCTTATTGTGTTCTTACTTCATGTTTTACTGTCAATTTACTCGTAATTGTTACTATGTGTTGAAAATGATATTTTTCATTGCACTTGTTACTTCATTCGTGATTTGTTATTTCACTCGTATTTATTACTTGTATGTTGGAAATTATCATTTTTATTGCATTGTACTTCAAGTGTTACTTGTTACTTCACTCGTACTTTTTACTATATGTTTGAAATTATTTTATAGCATTGTTATTTCACGTGTTCTTGTTATTTCACTCGTTGCATAAAATGCGGAGATGTATATATATATATATATATATATATATATATATATATATATATATATATATATATATATATATATATAGTTGTAACCGAAGCGTACTTATGATTGTGTTATTTTGTTTTTTATTTTTATTTTTTGAAAATTGGATAACGAGTTTAGGAAGATTCAATTTCCTATAATTACTCCACCTTTAATTGTCGGGATTTCCTTTATTTACGTTTTGGATGAAACCGCCAAATATGAAAAGAAAAAAAATACACTCATAATTATAAAATAGGGGTATTATTGAAATACTAAATTAATTTTGTCCTTTTTATCATCTGTGTACTTCTAGCCTGATTTATTAGTAAATGTTTCCTTCCTGACTAAAATCTAAAGAACGTATAGATATACAAATCCGAAGATAATGTCTTGCTGAGGAAATTGGAAGTCGTCTAAAAGGTTAACGGCTAGAAAGTAATTTGTGGCATTATAAATTTGAAATTATATTGTGGGGAGGTGTTCCCCAATTTGATATTTGGTGGGTCATCAAATCACCAAAAACAAAATCACATACAACCTCCATAGTTTGTCACTACTACAAAAGGCGTTATTTGGGATGACCTTTTTTGGAACGACACACGGTCGTCGCAGAAAAGAAGTTTCTTTTGTCGTCCCAAAAAATAATTTCCGGGAAAAGTCAAATTTTCAAGAAGTTTTTTGGTGGAAAAAATTGGCGGGATACTTTTTTTGGGACCACACAATCTTTTTTGGGACGACATGTTGAATCGGAGGGAAATTTGACTGGGGGGAAATTTTTTGCAGGAAATTAAATTTCTTTTTTTGGACGACAACGTTATTTTTTGGGACGAATGCATGCCAACCTAGAATCCACATGGACACTCTCCTTTTTTGGGACGACCAAAGTCGTCCCTCTAAATATTTATACAATTTATTTCATAAACTTTGTGAAATCCACGAGGGCTCTCTCATTTTTTGGTCGTCCCTTTAAATATTTACAATTATTTTTCCAATTTTTTACAAATTATTGCACGGTCAAAATTTTGTTTATTTAAGAGGACGACTATGTCATCCCTTTAAATATTTATTTTAATCTTAGTTTTGATTAATGATGTTTTTTTAATTAAATGAATGAATTATATTATTTTTATTATTTTAAAAAAATTGATAATTAGTTCATTTCTAATAACATATTTCTTTTTATTTAAATAAATTTTTTGGAACGAAATAATTATTAATTATATAACTTAAAGTTGGGGTTCGTAATGATTTCAAACACGATGTTCGTTATTTGACTTCGTATTTGAGATTCGTTAGTTAGTTCAAGATTTCAAACCGATGTTAGATACTATGTAGTGATTACAAGCCTGGGGTTCATAATTATTAGTCGGTTGATGATTTCAAACCTGAGTTTCGTTAGCTTGTTTAAGAATTCAAACTCGAGATTCGTTAGTGAGATCCTTATTTAAATCACGAGATTTGTTAGTGTGTTCCTAATTTGATTATATCAAACTCATGGTTCGTTATTTAGTTCATAATTTCAAACCCGAGGTTCGTTAGTGAGATCCCGATTTGAATCACGGAATTAATTAGTGAGTTCTAATTTGATCATTTCAGACTCATGGTACGTTAGTGAGTTCATGATTTCAAACACGGGGCTCGTTAGTGACTTCATGATCCGAAACCCGAGGCTCGTTAATGACTTCATTATTGAGTGGTGATTTGAAACCTATGGTTCTTTAATTAGTCGGTTGATGATTTTAAACCTGAGCTTCGTTAGTTAGATCAAGATTTCAAACCCGAGGTTCATTATTGAGTTGTGATTTCAACCCGAGGCTCATTAATTAGTCGATTGATGACTTCAAACCCGAGGTTCGTTAGTTATTTCACGATTTCAAACCCGAGGTTCAATATTGAGTAATGATTTCAAACACGGGGTTCGTTAGTTAGTCGGTTGATGATTTCAAACCCGAGGTTCGTTAGTTAGTTCAAGATTTCCAACACGAGGTTCGTTATTGAGTAGTGAATTTCAAACCTGAGGTTCATTATTGAGTAGTGATTCAAACTCGAGGTTCATTATTGAGAAGTGATTTCAATCTAGGCTCGTTAATTAGTCGATTGATGACATCAAACCCGAGGTTCGTTAGTTCGTTCTAGATTTCAAACACGAGGTTCGTTATTGAGTAGTAGATTTCAAACCCGAGGTTCATTATTGAATAGTGATTCAAACTCGAGATTTCTCTTAAGATTTGTAAATAGATGGTATTTGGGTTTTTCTTTTAACTAATTTCTTGAAAAGTAAAGGAAAATAAAATTAAAATAAAAAACGAAGAAATTTCCAGCTAATTAACCGTTTCACCCTCAATTCCTACGATTGATCATCGATTCAAGGATGCCTCGTTAAATTATTAAAAAAATTGGTTACAGTTGACCACAACCGTGAATCAACCAATCTCTCCTAAATTCGTTAATTAGGACAACCGCCAATAACTACACCCTAATTATGGCACACCCCGCAACGACCGTATGGAGTTTGGTGATATAACAGCCATAATTAAATATTAGAGAGCCCAATTACTAGGCATTAATCTAACCGTCTTAACTTTAATCATAGTATTATCTATTTTCAAAACGGAGAATCCTACGGGCTGCGAACTTACCAATGGCAACTGCTTAAGATGGATTTGGGTGCTCGATTCGAAAACCAATTAAACTATTGTACACAAATAACCAAATAGGATAAGGTTGTAAAGGACGGATTTACATCTTATTTGTGAAAAAAGGACAAGAAAGAAATGCACTGGTTGTAAAGGACAGAAAGTAATGTATATCCAAAAATACCCTTCTAAAAAAGATTCAACAAATAAAATGCTTATATCGTGTAAACCTTTTTCTCTCAAAAATCCTCTAGGTTAACAATGTGCCGCCACCATCTTCTCCCCAGTGGGCCATCATCCATTCTCCACTACTTCCCTTCATCTTCGCTGCTGCAACCTCTTCTCCCACGACGAAGCCGTTGAGTCGCCGTCTCCGTCTCCATCGCTGCTGCAACATCTTTTCATTTTTGCTGATTTTTTCTGATAAAGTAGAGCCAAAATTGATGGTTTGAAGTTTCATCTTGCAGGTTTTTTTAGATTTTTTCACGATTTAATCTTTTTTTGAGACGATATAGAATTTCTTTTGACGAAAAATGGAAAAAATAGTGTTTTCTGTAGAATTTGGAACCCATTTGTTTGATTTTCACACTCTGTTTTTCTTTGTTCTCATTTCCTTTCACACATTCCTCCGAACACTTTAAGGTCAAAAGGGTTGGGTCGTTTTCCTTCTTTTCCAACTTTATATGTACCTTCTATCACAACAACAAGGATTGGTAGTATTTCTGTAGTATTAATTTGGAGAGAAATTGATCAATCTGGAAGAAATGAATGACGGAAAGAGGAGGAGGAAGGAGAGTATAAGCACGACTTCAACTCGGTATAGTGGCGATGGTGGAAGTAAGGAGCATGTGCAATTTGATTCACAAAACCATGGAAACCAAGAGCACGTGCGGTAATTACTTGACCCAAGGTAATTATATTTCGGGTGTGCAATTGTTGTCATGTATGAACAATTGTTGTTGTCATGGATCGTTTCGGTTTATTTTTTCGTCCTACACTTATGAAGGTATTGTTACTACTTATGAATGGATTGTTACTACTTATGAATGTTAAACCTTTGTGAATTATTAATACTTATGAATGGATTGTTAGTACAATATATGGTCGCAACATTATTTTGAACTGTACCTACACTATTTTTGCATTGTTTCGACTTTGTTCATGAACTAGAGCTATTTGTTTTTGTAATGTTACTACATTATTTGGAATTGGAACTACATTCTGCATTGTACTATTTACACTTGAACATGTCTTCCAAGCTTAACCAATGGCAAGTTCTGCATGTGCTTGATGAGAAACACAAGTTAGTTCACGATTTTTTCCCAATTTTTTCACAAATGTGCACGATCTTAAGGTCCTCAAATCCCCTATTGGGTTCCACCTTCCCAATTAGGGTTTAGTTTGGTTCCAAAAACACCTAATTTTTTTTGAATTTTGTTCAGATGTGTTACTACGTCCATCAGTGTGTTTCTGAATCGTATTTTTGTATAACCGTTGTTTTGATTGCAGTGAGTCAAGGCTATGAGGTAAGAAGAACCGGGGATTTGATCTCTTCAGGCTCAGAGACTTGACGATTTAGAGTTCAGTTGTTATTTTTCTAAGAAATGAAACGGCCTTTATAGACCATTATTCATGAATAATTTGCGTTAGGGTTGTTATTCAAGTATTCTATAATAAAGTAAAAACAGGTTTTTCTTTCATCTTCATTTGATGTACATGTATATGTAGTAACACTATCATTCAAACACCGATCAATATTATGGACATATAATAATAGTCATGTAGTAACATCAACATCCTGTAGTAACATCTGTTGTAACACGTGCCATTTTCATAATGTAGTAACACCACTATGCATGCACACCTCACACAAACAATATAGTTACGCATAATGTAGTATCACAGTGAAAACCCACATATGAAATAACACGTATTTCACCACTATCCGACGTAGTAACACCACTATACGTAGTAACACTATCCGACGTAGTAACACCATTATACATTCAACTTCATTTACTAAAAATGCAATGTTTTGAAACGGCAATTGAGATAAAAAAAAATTAAAAAAAAATAAAAAAAAATAAAACGGCAATTGAGAGGAGAAATCAAGTTGATAAAAAAAAGGAATAAAACAGCGCATGTTTAGTAAAAGAAAAAGAAAAAAAAATTTATTATCATTAAGGGTATTTTTGTACATCTCTTTTTTTTTTGTCCTTCTCAACCAAATATTATTTTTTTTGTCCTATTCTTCATTTAAGATGTAAACTTGTCCTTTAGGACCACCACCCGATAACCAAATAATGTTCTAGTCATGTATCGATGAACGCAAAAAATAAATAAATACTAATAAAATAACTGAGGTACGAACAATTTGATCTCACTATCATAAAAATAAATCAGGCATCAAGTTTACTACACCACTTATCTTTTTTTTTCTGTTTTTTTTTTTTTTGAGGGAACACCACTTTTCCCTATTCCCTATCGTGTACCCCCACTAAATCCACCGTGTACCCCCACTAAATCCACATGCGTTTCATTTTTTTTGGTTTTCTTTTTTCTTCTTATTTAATTTGCAATTTTGTTATTTCTTAAAGTTTGACCGTGGGCAAGAGCCCATACCCTAGTGGTTACTACCCAGGCTCCTGTGGTTGGAGACCCGGGTTTGATTCCCCCCCTCCCCCCTCTCCTTTCGTTCCCGGCAAAAAAAAAAAGAAAAAACTTTGACCGTATTTTTTTCAATGTTTCATTACTTCGTATGCACTTATATGTAAATAAACTTAATAAGATGATTAATAAATCAATAAATAAATTTATAATACCTAAAAAAAATTAATAAATCGTCTTTTATATATTTTTGTAACAAGTGAGGAGTTTTATTTTTTTATTTTTGTTAATACTGAAATCTTTATTTATTTTGACCAAATATCTAAAAATAAATATTCAACAACACTAAAGCACCCCTGTCACTTGATTATGATATTCAACAACACTAAAGCACCACGTCAGTTTATTACGATTTTTATGTACTTTACATAAGCTTACTCTATTTATATGAAGAGCGAGCATCGATGACACGGGTTAAAGTCTTGTTGGTTTGAATAACTATTACTGAGTACGTTGAAGATTTATACCAAGCTGCGAGTCCCGGGCTAAGGTGAACTTGCACCATGTCAGCGGTACGAATTAGCGATTATCTTACTTCGAACATTAGGCAATGGACGACCTGCGTCATGTCGATGTATTACGAATGTCCTACACTTAGTAATAGCCACTTTGCTAAGGTCAAAGTCCGTCAAATACCCGATGTGGTGCTTGAGCTCGTTAGGACCGTTTTACTTAGAACCCACCGAGTGCCATATGTATATGATCGACTCATACCCACGTCATCGATGCTCTTGAAATAAATAGTCTCGGCTTAAGTAAAAGAAATAAAAATCATAATCAATGACGGGGTGATTTAGTTTTGTTAATTTTTATTTTTAGATATTTTGTCAAATAGTAATTAGTAAAAAAAAAGGGGGGGGGGGGAGGAGGGGGGATTTATAAATTTATTTAGGGACAATTATCCAAAAGGACGCATATTGGACATAATTAGACAAAAAGGACACTCAAAACAAACACTTAGTTATAAGGACAAAAATTAAGTAGATAGACCCAAATACCCTTAATGAAGGAAAAAAAAAAACAAACAGAAAACAAAAATGCGGCAACACAGCGCTGAATGTGTATTTTTATTATTATTATTATTATTTTTTTTTATATTTAGAATCTCATGTTGTTGTTGATGTCTTTTGTTTTATTTTTTGTCTTTTTTTTCCTAGACGTGCAAAATGTGGCTTTTTTTTCTTCTGGATCTCGATGGTGATTTTTTTTCATTGACCACTGCGATGCATTGACCACCACGATGCACTGACAATCGCGGTGCATTGACAACCGCGATGCAGCGACAACCGCAATGCATTGCCCAACCCGATGCATTGACCACCCCCCGATGCATTGACCACCGCGATGCAGTGACATCGGCAATCATATATGCAGAGACATCGCGATGAAGTGAAACCGCGATGCAATGGCCACCCCCGATGCAGAGACACCGTGATGAAGTGGTCACCCCGATGCAGAGACACCACGATGCATTGACATTTGATGAAGCAACACCGTGATGACATTTGATATTTTCCCACTTAATTTCATAAGCTTGATTTCTTTTCTTCATAAAATCGACTTCAAATGACTATATCTTTTGATATAAAACTACGATCAACATAAATCTTTCACCTTAATTCATATTTTTATGCAGTGACATCGGCAATCATATATGCAGTGATATCAACATTTTATGCAGTGACATCGGCAATCATATATGCGTGACATCAACAATTTATGCAGTGACATCGGCAATCAGATATGCAGTGACATCAACATTTTATGCAGTGACATCATCAATCATATATGAATGACATCAACAATTTATGTAGTGACATCGGCAATCATATATGTAGAAACATCGCGATGAAGTGAAACCGTGATGCAGTGGCCACCCCGATGTAGAGACACCGCGATGAAGTGGTCACCCCCGATGCAGAGACATCGCGATGCTGAGACCATCGAGATGCAGTGATCACCGGGACGTAGTGACATTTGATAAAACAACACCGTGATGACATTTGATATTTTTTCGACTTAATTTCATAAAATCGATTTATTTTCTTCATAAAATCGACTTCAGATGGTTATATCTTTTGATATAAAAATACGATCAACATAAATCTTTCACCTTAATTCATATTTTTTATGCAGTTACATCGGCAATCATATATGCAGTGTTATCAACATTTTATGCAGTGACATCGGCAATCATATATGCGTGACATCAACAATTTATGCAGTGACATTGGCAATCAGATATGCAGTGACATCAACATTTTATGCAGTGACATCGGCAATTTATGCAGTGACATTGGCATTTTATGCAGTGACATCAACAATTAATGCAGTGACATTGGCATTTTATGCAGTGACATCGCCAAATCATACACAAACCCACCATCAACGTATATATTTGCTTTCTTTGTTTCAAGGTGATGCATGTTAAACTAATTGATCATTATTACATCATGATCAACGATGTCGATACATGATATACCACTCGTTGTGTCACAACGGTTGTGTCCGGATCATTACTCAAAAAAAGAAAGGAAAAAATTAACATCATCCAAAGCCTTTCATAATCATACCAAAGCATCAATGTCACAGAAAATTTAATAACAACAAAATGTTGAATGCTTTGCTAAAGTCACTTCATCAAATAATTAAGCTGAAATTGAACGAACAAAAATGTGAATTACAAATTTGCATAAAAGCTACATTTACTAAGATGGGGCATGCTATCTATTCGATCTAAAAGCTTATATACGAGATAGAAACCGCAAAATTTATCTCTAGTATGGGTTCTGAGGTGGACTCACCGGATGATAATGATTCTGATCCTGTACTCAAGTACCTTAACCAGATACTCTTGGAGGAGAACATGGACGAGAGGCCCAGCATGTTCCTTGACCCTTTTTCTTTACAAGCGGTGAAAACTCTATATGACACCCTTGGCAAAAGGGGCCACCGCTTCTTCAAAACAGCAAAATCAAACTGCTGACAACCCCAGAATCCCCAGGTGTAATAGCAATGAGTAATGGAATCTTTAAAACTTTCTCCATTGATGACCTAGCATCTTTATGGACATAAATTTGTAATAAAAAAAAGTGGTTTACCCTATGCACAGACATCAGCACTACTCAGAAGAATAACCCTTCAATTTAAAACAACTGAAATTCTTCCTCTGTCCGGAATCTACACTCTGTTCTTCGTATGGACATCCCAAAAATGAGCCCGCCCACTTACGACATTCAAGTAACCAATTTATCTTTACTACCAAAAGTGTCATTGTTATTAGTGAAAGAAGACGAGCATTAAAAGCCGAAATTGGGAATGGTTCAATTTATCAATTACTATAATCAAATTGCATCTCTTTGATACAGGACTACGGATCAAGTATGGAAGGAGAGAGAAACATATCCAATCATCAAGCTGAAAGTATAGCATGCCTACTCAAAATGCATTTACAAAATTAAAAAACTACAAAACAGAAGACGAGTGGAAAAAATGGTAGAAACATGCCGTGTCGTTTTCAGGAAGTGATGGAGTACCGGGATATAATAACTTGCCGTAGCTTCTCGCTCCGGCACGGTGGAAGTGTAGGCTGCGGAGATAGTTAGGGATTTATGTTGCCGTCTACGATAGTACACGGTCGGAGAATGGATAGGTAATTGATCGGAGAATTTGTGTACCGGATGAAAAGCTAGATTAGAAGATGCAGATACATGGCCATTTGTGTGATTGAGAATAGGATAATTAGAAGATGAAGAAATTGGAAATGGCTGGACGTTGAAAGAACAGATTATATAATAGGGTTAATTTTGTCAAATTGATGTGATTTTGTCCTTATAACTAATGGTCTTTTTTGAGTGTCCTAAGTGCCTAATTAAGTCTCAAAACACGTCCTTATAAACAAATAACACATTTATTTATTGATTTATTAATCTTATTAGGTTTACATAATTTTATAAAAGTAAACGAAACATTTCAAAAGGAAGTCAAACATTAAGAAATAAAAAAAAAATACAAATTAAGGAGAAGAAAAAACCAAAAATAAAAAACCGATAATTTACAAAATAAATAAATAAATAATAATAATAATAATAATAATAATAATGCAACGCATGTGGATTTAGTTGGGGGGGGGGGGGGGGTACAAGGTAGGGAATAGGAAAAATTGGTGTAGTAAATTTGATGCCAAAAAATCAAGGGTTCAATAATTAATTAACTGGAATTAAGGAATAAACTACTCATTCTCATTATAAAATCACATGAAAAATAAAGAAAATACCTTAATTTATCGGAAAGAACAAAAAACGATTACAAATAAATGCGAAAGTATGAAAAAAGATGAAGATGAAGAGGGGAGCAAGAGGCGCCCCTCTTGTTTTTCTCTTGTAAAAGTATCAAAATTAGAGATTTTTTTAAAGATAAAATTAGGGATTGGGAAATTCTTATTATTATCGAAATAGTAATAAATAAAGTTGGACCCACCAATAGGATTAAAATAACATAAAAGAGTGTTTAAATGGTAATAAAAGCGATTTAAATTCGATGTTGATATGTGTCCATTACGCAAACACGCCCATGGAATGGTAGGATCCTACCATATTTAGTTTTAGGTTTCCAACATTGTTTTCTTTTTTTTTAGCTTGACCACTTCACTTCAACTTCGTCCAAACCGCTCCAAATGACTCCGAAATGCCTCAAAACATCCAAAATCATGCCTCCATCATATAGATCCTAAAAAGCATAAAACAACTATTCGAGTAATATCTTTTCGCACAAAACGCATCAAAATACACTATATATTTCACCATTTGTGGGCTCATCAATAACCCAATTATATTGAGGGGATATCTCAATGCATTCAGAGTTTTTTGAAGGTTGTGTTGGATCATTAATCCAACGTTGGACTTATATGTGAAATAATTATTTATTATGGATCGTCAATAAATATTAGCCCGATGTAAAAGTGATCTAATACGGTTTACGGTTGTTGGCTATAATGTATCATTAGGGTGTGGGTCTTTTATATGTAGATACTAAAAGGTTATTTCTATTTTTATGATGGGTTTGAAATGGAAATACCTAAAAAATATAATCACACCTTTCTATTCTCCTCGACTCCCATTATCAAAGAGAGAACTACAAAGAATTCTAAAGGGTTCTTCGATAATTACTAGAAGGTGTGTAGATCTAAAAGACCGATCCTACAACACCAAAGGGGATTTTCGCTGCTATTGATTCAGGTATGTTTGCAGTTCAATTTTATTTTGATTCTCAATAATTTAGCATAATCGATTCGGAGGTGATGTGATTGAATCACATAAGGCTAGTTCTTACAAGTGGTATCAGAGAGACAGGTTATGTTAAATTGTCGAGAATCGATTCTATATTGGATTCAACATCTTTGCGTATCTCGATCAGTATTTTTTTTATGTACTCCCTCCGTACCTATTTATCTGAAGCAGTTGCCAAAATTCATACATAAATTTATTGAATGAATCTAGACACTTTTTAATTCAAGATTAGTTGTTATTTAAATGTACCTGACACTTAACTTTTAAACTTTTGTTTCGATAAATAGATACGGAGGGAGTATCAAGTATATAGCCTGCCGCATCTGCAATCGTAATTGCTGTAATTTACATTTTTTTTTTTGGTTTTTTTTTTTGCTTTTTCTGGTCTAATGAATATTGAGATAGATATATTCTTTTTAATATATCAGTATGAGAACACAATTTGATTGTGTTCATCGGTAGACTACATATTCAGGATATGAGGGCGGCGCAAACATGTATACGGCAACTTTAAGTTTTTAGGTTTTCTGATGATTGGGTTTTACGTTATATTTATTTTATACTTTTTTTTTGGCTGAAAAAAGAAAAGAAAAAAGGGACAGTAGGTTTCGACAAGTATATTTCTTTTGTTGACATGTGATAATAAAAGGCTTGGCTGAAATTTAATTACTGTAGTAGGATTATTTTTAGGCTTTAATTTAGTTGGACACGGGGCCGGCCCTCGATTTTATTGGGTTTAAGACCAAATCTCTGAATTGGGCCTTTTAGATGAAATTGTTTTTTTCTTAAAAACATACTTATTGTTAGATATTTTTTCATAAATAAATATTTTGGTTATCGTTTGCATACGAGTTGCCGTACGAATTAATGTTATCGCAACGAAACGGGGTACCCAACCCTTTCGTGCAAGGAGTACCTCCATTCGTTTATGGAGTACTTGCAACCTATAAAAGGCATAAGTATGCGGACGAAAATTCATAAGTTTGACAACAACATCGAAAAAAACTTTGAGTGTCCTCGGGTTTGATTCAAACAAGTCACCGTTTGAATCAAACACCTCCATTGTATCCTGAAAGAGATTTTCATTTGATCCCTTAGTGACAAATCATGTGGGACGAAACAAAATTCAACTTTAAAAGACAACGTTATTAACGTGCTTTGGAGTTTCTAATTCTCTGTCAAATCCTAAGTACTACATTTTTTCCAACACTTATCGCGTTTTTAACATCCGTAAATGCAAAAAATTAATAAAAGTTGTTTGTATGTCTATTTTTTTATTTGGGTCAAGTAAATTTTTTTATTGGGGCGTTTATCAATTGAAGTAAAAAAAAGGGCATTTATCAAAAAAGAAAATTAACATATTATACTAGGTTGGATCGGATTAAATCTACACGATTTTTTTTTCTTTTAGCGAAACATGTACCGTTGGGCCCTTTGACACAGTTGGGCCCTTTGACACCGTTGGGCTTAAGACCCGGGTCTCGCAGGCCTTAGCATAGGGCCGGCCCTGGTTGGACAGTTTGCTTTATAATCGGTTTATATAAGGTATTCTGGTAAGATCTGAAGAAATAAAGCAACATATCTTTGACAAACCCATTTTTACGGTCGTTATGAAAATTCAAAAATTGGTATCGTATATATTACGGGATGGATTAAGAAATGCGAATGTCACCAAACATGTGATAATTATTCGGTTCTTATGTATAAGCGATAGTGCGGCTCAAAGGAAGTACTATTGTTTGATATGTTCTTATTATCAATGTGCATTACTTGCCCAAGATATCAATTCCAAGTCAATGTTATATAATCAAACAAAGTATGATATATTGCGGTATGTGTATTTATTATGTCTCTAAGTAGATTTGTTGAAGTGATATGACGTCAAAATGACCTCTACGTGGAAATTGATTTACGATGGGATGTAAAAAGGTTTGTGTTTTTATAAATTCACGCGGATAGTATTCAGCCCAAAGGAAGGATATTATTTGGCGAAATTGTAAATACACATGTGATGATAAATATGTGACAATTATTTGGTTTCCATGTGAGTAATAGATACGGTCCAAAGATTGGTATATTATTTGACACGACTTATTGTCAGTGTTTGATCACTACCCCAATATGTCAATTACGAGTTAGTATTATCGTCCAAATATGATATATTACCGGCATTTTGTGATGGGAAAGTATATCATAAATTTGTTTGATTTTGGATATTTTTCGGATATATATATATATATGTATATACATATATATATATATATATATATACATATATATATACATATATACATGTATATATGTATATATATATGTATATATATATATATATATATATGTATATATATATATATATATATATGTGAGCTTAAGGTTAATTAAGTTGTTATATGTATATACTTTTAAGTTACGCTTTAAAGTATATCTCGCTCCTGAAGCATTATATTCCTCCACTAATTGTCTATGACATGAAGCGTTAGAAAGAACAACATTGTTCTTGACATTGACACCATGGATCTAGACTTGACATTTAGGTACGATCATCTTAAACCTCTTAGTTAGGATAGTAAATTCAAACACATTTGTACTTTGAGAAGTGAGAGTGATCAAACATGTTGAGTCAGGTGATCTTGCAGGAAGCCATTCTAGATACTCTTAGAAGTGGCATAAGGATTATGGTGACTATTTAGAAAATTGTGTATTCAATAGAGTTGCACAATGTCCAGGAAGAGAAAGACGATGCATACCTTGCCATGTCTAAATTAGTCTCTATAAGGCACAAGAGCTAATGCAACATAAGGGGCACACTATGGAAATGGCTCATCGATTTCTAAACTTCGGGTCTTTGATTTGGAAATCCATGATGGCCTTCGGTGCAATTTATCATTCTTTCTCCTCATGCACAATATGGTAAATTAAATGTCCGTTGTAACCGACATAAAGAATGGTGGGAGTAGGAATCAATTTTCCCACTAAGTACAAGAAGTGGAATGATTGAAATTTGGGCAACCGAAAAGTGCTAAATATGGTCACCATTAAAGGTAAAAGGCACAATAAAATTGAAGTTTAAGGAAGCTGTTGTATTCAACACTAGGGGCATAGATGACAACATAAGGATATTAGTTGTTTCTTATTTCAATAGGTAGGTACACAATGAAGACTGCTTGTAGTGTAATGCTTACTAAGCAAATTAAGTTATTTTTTTCCTTTCTGATTTGTTAAGGGGTTGAGTAGTTTTTGTGCCTAAACACACTTGGTGGATAGATTCGGATACTACTATGCACTTCAGCATGAATATGCAGAGTAACTAGCATCATCAATCACCAGTTGATGATGAAAGATACGTGTTTAGGGGTGATGCCGATGCAGTAAAGTTTAAGGCTATTCAGACACTAGATTGTTACCGAAGATTGAACATTTTCTACACTTGGAAGAGACTTATCAGGCCGTCTTTACGGCGGAATTCGGTTTTGTTTTTTCATTTATTGATTGGACAAATTAGGACATTCTTGTTCAATTAAGAATGACACCTTTAGTCTTTTCCAGTATTCAGATTAAATATGTTCTAATCATTTGGCTTTCAGTGATAATCTAAATTTGGTGGGTACCATTGTATCCTTAATAACACTCTGCATATAGTTTTCATGGCATAAATCAAATTTAACTGATGATATGATGGTTCCTACATGGTTTGTCATCAACATTTATGGAAGATTTCTTCAAAGAGAATATAAAGGCTTGTGTCAGATGGAACATTTGGTCCTCTTGATATGTCAGATGGTTTTGTCTGAGTAGGTTGTATTAAGGGCAAAACAAACCAATATAAGGAAACTAGGTGTTGATTCTCTAAGGACGTCTTAAAATTGATATATATGGTCACTTGTTGTCTATTCCCTATGGTATCTTGGAATGGTTTGCGGTGTAAAATATCAAATTCATAGACGATTATTCGAGTTTCAATTGCCTATGATAATGAGATGCATGTCATTGTGAAAATTAAAGTTAGCAGCTTTCAACTAAGTAAATACCTACTACAACAATACCCAAACCCCTTATTAAATATGGACTGAGAAAACCCAGTATTCAGTGTAATCATATTGGAGGTTGTCCAACTAAGGTTAGGCCTTATAAGCCAAAGGAAAGATAATTGAATTTGGTTAATTGTTATGTTATGTGGTGTTTTTAAGAAATCCGGGGGTTTTAAGTTCTATGGTCCTACTTCCGAGTTTTTTTTTGTGTTTTATTATTAGACGGGATCCGCAAGGTTCCTTAAGGATATTGAGTTTGCGAGGAAAGATAAGGTATGAAATATTGTCTTTAAAGAAGAGCACTGCCATGACTCTTCCTACGGTGGCGATTGGTAACAATTTGTTTTTCATAAATGGGATGTATACTATTGCCAGATATGGTTTATGACAATATTCTTGAACTTCCAATTAGGCAACCTCAACATCCTCAAGAACTTATACAGGAGCAACATGAGCATATGAGGTACCACTTGAGAAATCAGTGACACCGCAACTTAGGAACTCCACTAGAGAACATGAGATCAACAATTCAGTATGATTATATTGTTTACCTCTTTAAGCATAAGGATCCTGGCATTATAGAGAACGATCCGGTTACCGTTCCCCAAACCATGGAAAGCTCTAAGTCTCATAAGTGGACTGAGGTTATGCAATATGAGATAAAGTCCATAAAGGACAATGATATTTAGGATCTTCTACCATTATCAGAAGGATCGAAACCCATTGGTTGTAAATGGACATTTTAGACCAAGAGGGATTCAAATGGTAATGTGGAAAGATATAAGGTATGTCTTGTCATTAAGGGCTTTACTCAAAAGGAGCATATATGTTAAAATGCTCTCTGGTTTCTTTGGAAGGCCTTTTCAGTATACTTATGGCTCTACTTGCTCATATGGATTATGAGTTACATTAGATGGATGTAAAAGACAATGTTTATCAGTTGTGACATTGATTTGGTGCTGCCAAGAAACTTTGCATTTGGTGACGCAAAGAATATGGTTTGCAAACTAAAGAAACCCATCTATGGACTCAAATAGTTTTCCCGTCAATAGTATGTTAGATTTCATCAAATCCTTGTCTCGTTTAGTTTTGAGTCAAATTCGGTTGATGAATGTATCTACCATAAGTTTAGTCAGAGTAGGTTCATACTCTTGGTTTGACATGTCGATGATAACTAGTAACGATATAGATTTTGAGTGTTAAACTAAAGCATTTATCTCATTCGGTTTTGAGTTGAAATATTTAGGTGACACTAATTTTAGTTTTTCAGGATCCATGTATATTAGGATTATTCCTGAGGTGTCATTAGATCATTACAACTAGACTATATCGATAAAGTTTTCTTAAGAGATTCGACATGCTGGATTGTAAACCACATGGTACCCCTGTGTCTAAGTGAGACAAGTTTAGTCTCAAACTGTGCCTTTTCTAATGATATAAAGTAGGAGGAAATGTAGAGATTCCCTTTGATTCATTTGTTGGGAGTCTAATGTGTGCTTAGGTTTGTACGTGACACGTTATTACGTACTTTTCAGTTAGGTTGAGCAGATTTAAAAGATCCTGGAAAGGGTCATTCGGTTGTAGCATATAAGGTTATAAGGTACTTATGAAAAAAAAAATAATGCTCAAATAAAATGAGTCAAATTGGTTTGAGAATATTTGGTATACTGACTCATATTTGGTGGATGTAAAGATATATTTAAATCCACATAAGGTTATGTCTTCATTTTGTCAAAAAAAGTCGTTTTTACGAAAAGTGCTAAGCGGAGACACTTATGACTTATTTGACTTTGGAGACAAAATTCGGGGCTTTTGAAGCCACTTAGTGATGGGATATGGATGCGGAAAATTTATTTCGAGTTGCGTGTTTTTGATCATATAAGGACCATTAAGGATTCTTGTCATAATAGCTCCGCAATGTTTTATCCCAACAAAGATTGGAATTCATCAATGTCGAGAACATTGATATATGATTCCTAGTTGTTAAAAATAGAGTTCAAAGTGGAAGGGTGTACTGTTGGGAGGATTTTGCATCATAAAAACAAAAGAAAATTTATAAACCTATACTTAACATGCAAACTAACTCCCAACCGACCAAATATCGGGTAGTTGATAGCATAGTAGGGTAAGTACAGGGTCGATCCACAGGGAAAAGGGATGTTGAATCTAATTTCACTAATCCTACCAATTGTTACTCAAAGAACGAATAAACAAAAGAAACGAAAGAACAAAACATAAAAACAGAAGAGAACAATCAAGATAAATCTAACCTAAGAAACATAAACACAATCTAAACTAAAGAAACAAAAACAAACAATCTAACCTAAAGACATGGGGTCAAACATTGAACAAGCCTAGTGATCTCAATTCTAGTTATCTCATGATTTTAATTCAATTTGTGGTTTCACCCTCTCACGAGACACAAATCCCTAATTCCTTAGTGAATCTATTTCTCAAGCTATGAACTCCTACTTTCATAGCGAATTCAATTATCTATCTCTCATCTTTCGAGTGTTGAGGCCCGATTTACCAAACAAAACGACGGGTGTAGATTCAAGTTACTCTCGTATAATCGAATCTAACAACCTAGGAATCTAACCAATTAATTTGTCACATAATCAACGGCTAAAAACCCTATCTTTCTATGATGATCTAAGGTTTATGCAACTTCCGTATTATAAACATCAATAGAAAACGAGATCTTTCAATCTATTCTCATGGCCTCGTAAGCACAAAGAAAGATACAAAATAAATCAACAATCATGAAGAAAAACTGGAATTGAATTAATCAAAAAGAACTCACATAGTTTTGAACAAGGATTGATCCATGGAAACGAAAAGCAAACATCTAATCTACTCTAATCTAACATCGGTTCACCCGAGCACAAGGCTCGGGTGACCGGCCTTCAAACTCTCAAGACGCGGTGCTTGGCCTCTCTTTTGATGTGAAGAAATTTACGAATCAATTTAGGGTTTGGGGCTGCTGTGCTTTTATAATAAAACTAAGTCTAAATTTGCTACGGTAACCTAAGTCGGTTTCGGCAAAAACGGCGGTGGACGCCCGTCTAACCAGCGGACGCCCGTCCGAGAATGCTTGGACGGATGCGGGCGCCCGGTTCGGCCAACGTCTGAACTCTCTGTATGTGAATTAGCTCCCTGGACGCACGTTCGCTTTATCAGACGCCCGTTCGATATAAACGCTTCTCGGACGCTCGTCGGCCTCAGATGAACGCTCGTCCATCTTGATGCAGAACGGATTTCTTGATAATTATCCTTTCTTTCCTCCATCTTTATCCTCTTGTAACATCTCTATCTCTTCATCAACACTTCAAATTCGACTTTAGACTCTTCCAAATCCTTTCCAAGTTAAAGATATGTATCTACACACATCGAAAAACATACCAAAACGTAACACGATTCCAAAACAACATAAAATCATCAAATAAAGCATATAAATCGATACGTTTTCATATTTTACTATTAAAAACACCATTTACTCAATATTTACATATATAGCTCAAAATCTATGAAAATCATACGAATGTAGGGGAAATTGATATAGAAAATATATATAAAAATCACTATAATTTAGCCATTAACAACACCCCCACACTTAAACTTTTGCTCGTCCTCGAGCAAAACAGAACAAAGATCAAGCTCGAGACAAATAAACATCTACACAAATATAAAGTATATTCAATAACTTAGAAGTTCACCCGTGTAGTGTGTGCATAGCCATAATAAATTTCCACTAAGTTCCACAATTTGAAAGTTATTCAAACCAAAACTAGCCCGGTTTCCCATCTAAGTTAGAAATATTCAAAAATTATAACGGGCACTTTACAAAACATACATATCCCAAAAAGAAATAGTAGAGAATATCTAAAACATTTACGACGGACTCGAAGGATAATCCTACAACATATCCTTCGGTTTATACTTTGGGTATAAGATTAACGATAACTAAGTCCTTACTTATTCATAATAATATATTTCAATATTTTCACTTTTTTCACACTTTTCTAACACACATCGAATAAGTTGTTGCCCTCATAGCGAGAATAGGACATTTCAAGATAATCCCCTACCTTACTCCAATCATAAGGCGGCTATAAAGGCGACCGTCGTGAGCTTTTGGTCATCATAGTGGAATAGGACATACGTGGTACACCCTACCTCACCAAATCATAAACCGACTTCCGACACACACAATTACAATTATGTTTACTTAGAGATTTACGGTGGCGGTGGAAAAGATTATTTTCTAGTAGCACAGACCACTGAGCATAACACCTCAAGTAAACAATTTATTACTATTGCAAAGACTTAATCACGTTTCACTTATCACATTCAAACTTACAGATATTCACAGTATGTCATACTTTAATCCTAGAATACAAACTACTAAACTTTTCAAGAATTTGATGAGAGATAAATTTATGATCATTATTACGACATTTTACCCCAATATTGATACCATTTTGAGCATTATTGTATCAAATCAAGTCAAAATTACTAAGTTTTATTCAAATGTATAAGTAGTAGTTATTATATAAATTATCGTATTTTTATAAGTTTTTTATTAGTTTTTGTACCGGTTTAGTAACCGGAGTGTCGTGTCGGATTTACGTTTGGTATTTTGGTGGTTCATTGCAGGATTATATATTGACCAAGATTCCACGTAACGACATGTTTTGAAGCCTAAAAGATGGATTTTGAGGGAAAGAAGAAAATGCCACAAGCTTACGAGTTCAACGGATCAAATTATTTTTCCTACGCGCTTCTACCGTAACCTGTTTTCGATGGACATTTGACCCGAATTAGAGGCATTTTCTGGAGAATAGTTCTTGACTAAAGTTGTATATATTTAAATGATCTTTCCAACGCATTTTGAATCACGTCAATCGGAGGTCTACAACTCAAGTTATGATTTTTATACCGAACAGTGGAACTTCGGGACGAACCGGGAGATTTTAGGGAGGTTCCTTGCATGTTCCTTGCATGTTACTTGCATGTGGCATGTAATGATTTCTTGTAACAAACTTCACATGCTACTACATGACTCACCACCTCCACATGATGGCAAATATTCTCCAAGATTATCCCACATGCTAAATGGAGATAATTCCTCCCCAAATACAACCTCCCTCACAACAAACTTCTCACCTCTCCCAAATAAACCTCCCCATATACACCCTTCTCCTATATAAACTCCTCCATCTCCATTGATCTTTCTTGCCCCATCTTGGCCACTCTTGGCCAAGATCTCTCTTCTCCACCTCCTCCCATTTCTTCCATTCCCCTCTTCTTCATGTCCGTTCTTCATCTATTTTCTCGTTTTATTTTATCTTTGGGCCCGTATATACATATGTCTATGTATGTATATATGTTTTTATAAATAAAAGTAGTACGTTGTAATGCTCGAGAGAATTACCGAGAAAGTTGTTATTGAAGAAGTTGTTATTTTCGAGAGAATACGGCTTTGATTTGCACTTAACGGGTAATTTTATCAAGTTATTACTTTTGTTGTTTATTTATATATATATTATATCTATCACTATGTTAAACTAAAAATATATCTAGCCAAGATATGAATGCGAATTAGTTAATCTTTTGGTAAAATGAATGATCGACTCTGGTAATCATGATTAAAACCAATTATAATGAATCTTTTTCTATTTTGCAACGTATTGATAATATATTCGGAATGACGTAATCAATCATGATGAATACCACATATAACCTGGCGATGTACTGACCAGAGAAGTCAGGATATGAGTAAAAATAGAAAAACCGGAGGGTAAAAATGGCCGTCTTATTAACGGAATCCTATTTCCTACCCGGGGGCAGATTTGTCCTAGAAAAACAAATCTTATTAACTTTGTACTCGAGATCTTAATAATGTTAAAATCGGCGAGTTTAATTGAAACTACACCGTTTGTGTTAAATCGATCCGCTTGACAACCGGAGCCTCTTGAATAACATCGGCCGTCGACGAACGGAATAACCTCTTTTATCCGGGGTAGATTTGTACTCGGTACTGTCGGACTAACTAAGATTAGCATGGGGCGGTTGTGGACCTTGGAGCGATGACATTTGACATATGACAATTTCATACGCTCGTGTGAGGAGGAGTTGTCTAGCTTAGGAGTACACCGATTCATATATAATTGACCTCCTTGCATAAAGGAAAAGATCTGTCTCATTTATTAACTAAAAAGATATATTGATTCGATAACGTATTCTTGGCTAGATCCAAAAATATCTATTATATTAGTATATATATATATATATATACTATATAATTATCTATATATTTATATATCTATATATATATATTTATGTCTATGTATTTATATATGTATTTATGTATTTATATATATTAATTATATCTATATATCTATTAGTATTTATTTACTTATTTTACTTTATGCACTACTAACAATCTAACTACTAACATAATCTAACCCGGAAAAAGTAAAAGCTGCGACTTAGATCGAGTTAATAATAGCTTCTTGGTGTTTAACCCCACTTAAAAGAATTACCATGTTTTCCACGAGGAATACGACGACTCACCGGACTAGAGCTACAATTTGACCCGGTACACGCCGGTTAGGATCTGTATAGCCTAGGTAATGTCCGTCGGCTTTTACGGCGCCGTTTCCAAGGTTAGGTTTAGGTCTGTCAGTATTTTGGCGCCGTTGCCGGGGAAAACGTCGCTAATTTCTTTCTTTGTGTCTAGGGTTACTACTTGTATTAGCTCAAAATTCTTGAGGATAAGTCAACACTCTTCTTATCACATTTCTTTTTTATTTTCCGTTGGTATCTACCTTCTTTTAGTTACCAATTTTCTTCTTCTACCAATTTCGAGTTATTTTCTATTTTCGATAGTAGAAAGTAAACGCGGTTCGTTTATTTTTGTTGGTACCTACCTATTGGTAAGATACCAATTAAAAAAATAAAAAAATAAAAAAAATAAAAAAAAATACACTCGGTAAATACCGAGTGGACTCGGTAATTACCGAGAGAAAAAAAATTGTGGTTTTTTTTTATCGATTTCGTGTTATTTTCTATTCGATATTTTCTATTCCACAAGAATGGTCAAATCGAGTTATGAAAACGGCCGAAATCAGTAATGAAACACCATCTGATTCAGGTTTTATCTATTTCAAGTTATTTTTCTATTTTTCGATAGTTGATGACCAGAAGTGGTAAGGCCTCACTCACTCCTTATAGGCCTGATTTAAACACTTACGAAAGGCAGTTAAGAGTAGAGAGTAAACGCGGTCATATCAGTCAGGGAAATCCTGACCAAGTATCATTTTCAAATCGAAATACGAGAATGACTGAAACTAGTGATGAAACACACGAACGAGGGCTTGATCATGCCCAAGGGAATATTAATAAATAAAATAAAAATAGAAATAATCGAAATTGGAAGCGAGGTTGGAAGGAACCAAGTTTGAAAGGGCCAATTCAAACCGAACCTTATCCGACTCAACCCAAATTCATCTCGGTTCAACCGGATAAGGCAACACCATATCCAATGCATATTTTGAAGAAAAAGGTACGGAATGATGAAACACGGTCATTCGAGGAAGCTTTACCATATTCATCTAATGACAAGGGTAAGGGAGGTATACATTCTATCCCTATTACAAAGATGAAGTTGGATAAAAAGTATGTATGTTTTCTTGACGATTTTAGTAAGGGAGAAGTTTGGGAGTTAATCATGAGAGCATTGTCTTCAACACTTACAATTCATTGAAATATCCATGCATTACACTAGAATCTTGTTCTTGTGTGTACACTTTGTGTTTTTTTTTTTTTTTGTGGATTGTACTAACACGCAGGTAATTGAAGAAGATGACTTCAGCAATAATGTGAAAGCTCGCAAACCTAAAGCTCGAAAATCAAAGGAAAAGGTCAAGAATCGTTTGAATTGGTGGGAATTGTCTAACCTCTTGTTGGAAACCGGTATTGAAGAAGGATGCGGTGCGTGAGGATGACCCACCACCGGTGCCTTAAAAGCGAAGCACGGTAAAGTCGGCTATAGACTATAAATGTAGTCAATGACGGGTACTATCCTTCCTTTTTACTCCTTAAGCATTTATTTTTAGTGGATTATGTGCTTAATTGTTACGTGCTTTTGTGAGTAATTGTTAGAAGTATCCCGTTTTGTTTAGTATATTATATTAGTTAATCCTTATCATTTTGGTCGAGCAAACGACGTTAACCAAAAGCGCTACCGGGAGGCAGCCCGTAAAAATGTTAAATATAATAATTACTCATACTTTGGATGATACTTTGCTAATACTTAGGATTGATTTTCATTTTGTTTCACCAAGTCTTAGGATGAATGTTTGAATGACATTAAAAGGGAACGATTAGGCGGTTATCCGAAAATCCTGAGGGAAAAAAAGAGAAAATTCAAATGCATCATTTCTTGGACTTAGGTTGTTAGAACGATTTGAAATAACCCTTGAGGATCTGGGTATAAAAGACTCAGAGTTAATACTTTGTCACACATTTCATATCATGATCTAGTCTGTTTTAAATTTCAAATAATGTGTGACATGTATTAGTTCAACTACTGTGGAATATTGTGTGTTTTAAATCAATAAAAGTTTATGTGGTGTGTTTATCTACCCTTTTGCATTACACTGTCACACTCCACATACTTTTATTTTATTTGCACACACAACGGTCATAACTTTGACCCACCCACCCACCCTTTTTATCATCCGAGTATTTGTTTTGACTTGTTTTAGTGCATCATTGCTTTCCCACAACCTATTTACACTCACTTTACATTGAGGACAATGTAAGTTCGTAAGTGGGGAGTGGAGTCGTTGGTCTAGCAATGGAATTAATGTTTATTTTGTATCAATAAATCCCTTAGTTTTCGATTTTTTTTCCGAGCATTATTTAGTTGATTAAAATAAATTGTATAAGGTATATATTTCATGGATTTGAAGATATAATGATCAATTTGGATGTGTATAACCAATGTGAACCGTAAGTGCATTGTAATTCCAAATATATTTGTGTAATATGAATTCCTTCACGTAAGCCTTTGATATTGAAACGAAAATTTTAAACTGTATCCACTCAGTATCCTAGTGGTTATTCTAGATAATAACAGTAACTTAGTACCTAACTTTTGAACGTGTACTGTGAATATCTGAAGGTTTGAATGTGATAGAAATGATATAAGTTAAGTGGAATTAAAATAAAGATGAACTATCTATATGTCGGTTGTAGCTACCAATGATTTGAGTGCAGTAGGGCGTTATCACGAAACGTCCTATATCACTATGAGGTTTAAAAGCTCCCGACTGCCTGATGATAGTAGTCCAGCTAGGGTGTTATCACGAAATGTCCTATTGCTGGGAATGAAGGCATATGCTACAAATGTGAAATTAAACTCATCAAAAAAAAAAAAAAAAATTGTTTAAGAGTGGTTGAAAACTTAGCTATCTTCTGACTATCCCCAGTATAAACTGAATGATATGCTTTAGGGATTATCCTAATAAGTACTCGGAAGAACTTTGTGTGGAACTGTTCCTGCTTATACCTAGGAAAGTCATTAGGGCTGTCTGAATGGATATTTATGTGTTTTGCTTGATTTATTCAAGAGAGGATAGTGGAAATTGAAAAGGCTTGTCACACACACACTCTGTTATACACTTATATTGAGGTTAAAGCCTGGTTGTAATTCTAATGGTTGTATTATCTAGTTGTTCCTTATACCTTATATCTTCATGAATTTATCTCTCATTCATTTTGTTTTATCGCTTGTTTTGATCGAGGACGACCAAAAGCTAAGTAGGGGGTTGTGATGAGAGATAAATTTATGATCATTATTACGACATTTTACCCCAATATTGATACCATTTTGAGCATTATTGTATCAAATCAAGTCAAAATTACTAAGTTTTATTCAAATGTATAAGTAGTAGTTATTATATAAATTATCGTATTTTTATAAGTTTTTTATTAGTTTTTGTACCGGTTTAGTAACCGGAGTGTCGTGTCGGATTTACGTTTGGTATTTTGGTGGTTCATTGCGGGATTATATATTGACCAAGATTCCACGTAACGACATGTTTTGAAGCCTAAAAGATGGATTTTGAGGGAAAGAAGAAAATGCCACAAGCTTACGAGTTCAACGGATCAAATTATTTTTCCTACGCGCTTCTACCGTAACCTGTTTTCGTTGGAAATTTGACCCGAATTAGAGGCATTTTCTGGAGAATAGTTCTTGACTAAAGTTGTATATATTTAAATGATCTTTCCAACGCATTTTGAATCACGTCAATCGGAGGTCTACAACTCAAGTTATGATTTTTATACCGAACAGTGGGAACTTCGGGACGAACCGGGAGATTTTAGGGAGGTTCCTTGCATGTTCCTTGCATGTTACTTGCATGTGGCATGTAATGATTTCTTGTAACAAACTTCACATGCTACTACATGACTCACCACCTCCACATGATGGCAAATATTCTCCAAGATTATCCCACATGCTAAATGGAGATAATTCCTCCCCAAATACAACCTCCCTCACAACAAACTTCTCACCTCTCCCAAATAAACCTCCCCATATACACCCTTCTCCTATATAAACTCCTCCATCTCCATTGATCTTTCTTGCCCCATCTTGGCCACTCTTGGCCAAGATCTCTCTTCTCCACCTCCTCCCATTTCTTCCATTCCCTCTTCTTCATGTCCGTCTTCATCTCTTTTCTCGTTTTATTTTATCTTTGGGCCCGTATATACATATGTCTATGTATGTATATATGTTTTTATAAATAAAAGTAGTACTGTTGTAATGCTCGAGAGAATTACCGAGAAAGTTGTTATTGAAGAAGTTGTTATTTTCGAGAGAATACGGCTTTGATTTGCACTTAACGGGTAATTTTATCAAGTTATTACTTTTGTTGTTTATTTATATATATATTATATCTATCACTATGTTAAACTAAAAATATATCTAGCCAAGATATGAATCTGAATTAGTTAATCTTTTGGTAAAATGAATGATCGACTCTGGTAATCATGATTAAAACCAATTATAATGAATCTTTTTCTATTTTGCAACGTATTGATAATATATTCGGAATGACGTAATCAATCATGATGAATACCACATATAACCTGGCGATGTACTAACCAGAGAAGTCAGGATATGAGTAAAAATAGAAAAACCGGAGGGTAAAAATGGCCGTCTTATTAACGGAATCCTATTTCCTACCCGGGGGCAGATTTGTCCTAGAAAAACAAATCTTATTAACTTTGTACTCGAGATCTTAATAATGTTAAAATCAGCAGTTTAATTGAAACTACACCGTTTGTGTTAAATCGATCTGCTTGACAACCGGAGCCTCTTGAATAACATCGGCCGTCGACGAACGGAATAACCTCTTTTATCCGGGGTAGATTTGTACTCGGTACACATTCGGACTAACTAAGATTAGCATGGGGCGAGTTGTGGACCTTGGACGATGACATTTGACATATGACAATTTCATACGCTCGTGTGAGGAGGAGTTGTCTAGCTTAGGAGTACACCGATTCATATATAATTGACCTCCTTGCATAAAGGAAAAGATCTGTCTCATTTATTAACTAAAAAGATATATTGATTCAGTAACGTATTCTTGGCTAGATCCAAAAATATCTATTATATTAGTATATATATATATCTATATAATTATCTATATATTTATATATCTATATATATATTTATGTCTATGTATTTATATATGTATTTATGTATTTATATATATTAATTATATCTATATATCTATTAGTATATTTATTTACTTATTTTACTTTATGCACTACTAACAATCTAACTACTAACATAATCTAACCCAGGAAAAAGTAAAAACTGCGACTTAGATCGAGTTAATAATAGCTTCTTGGTGTTTAACCCCACTTAAAAGAATTACCATGTTTTCCCTGAGGAATACGACCTGACTCACCAGACTAGAGCTACAATTTGACCCGGTACACTGCCGGTTAGGATCTGTATAGCCTAGGTAATGTCCGTCAGCTTTCTGGCGCCGTTTCCAAGGTTAGGTTTAGGTCTGTCGAATTGTACATAAGCAAAGAAACATGCTATAATCATAAAAAATTTCCAATTAAAATGGGGTAGGCTTTCAACATTTAGCTCATCATTTACTATGGCATGTGAAAAAGAGTGTCGGGTGAAACAACTAAAATTACTAAATATACGAATATAGCAAAAATAATATAAACTCAAGCAAAGATATGCCTTTGTTCACTCGGGATATAACAAAAAATTTGAAAATTAAGCACTTTTCATAGAAATACTAAAAATATGAGCAAACGAAAGTAGACACATAAATCATCTATCCCTTCCCCCATACTTAGATTGCAACTTGTCCTCAAGTTATACGAAATAATAAATTCGAGAACTTAGGCGATTGGATGCGGGCAATTCGGAGGAACCAACAAGAACCGGGATTGCTTGCATAGCTCGATGAAGCGTGGAGCATCACGGGACAACCGAATACATCGTGAAAGTGCACAATAGCTATAGAAAGTATCATGCGACTTGATTAGTGCAAAAAGAGTCTACGGGGAAAAGATTAGACTTATACAAATAAAGCACATGGAAAAGAATTTATAGAGATATTCAAATTATGCTCACATAAAGATGGACACATATACATGAAAATATCACAAACTCGTAGGCTAGGTGCAACTATATGAAAATATACTACAATGCAAAATACATGATATGCAATCCTAAAAATAAAATAAAAAAAATAAATAAATAAATTCTGACAGGATCAGGCTGAGCGAGTTTGGAGGACAACCCTACAGTGACTACGGCCTATGCAGAAACTAAAAATAAAAACGAGGTAGTATTACGGAAACCGACAGTTAACTACACTCAAGAAAAATAAAAGAAAAATAGAAAAACAATGCAACTAGATGACATGCAACTAAATGATATGCATCTGAATGATATGCAAAAATAAAAGAAAATAAAAGAAAGAAAACTAGCCCACTCATTTGCAACATGACATGTATATAATAAACGTCTACCAGATAATGACAGGTTACGATAAACGACAGTACTGTTCATTACATGCAGTGTAGACGCGCCTTAAGACTTGTCAAAAGTGATAGCATTATGGAAACCAACAGTTTGCTATACTAAACAGATATAACTCATATGGACTGGACGTAGCATACGGAAAACCGACAGTAGCTACCCATATGAGTTACAAAAACAACAAGGAAGCACATAAGTCTTAAAAGCTAACAAGATTCATCACAACGGTATGTAGCATACGGAAACCGAAATTAGCTACTAATTAACAATCAGACCAGTTATAGCGTACGAGAACCGACAGTAACTATAACTTGCATAGATGAATCATGTATAAGGAATAAGATCATTTACTTAGCATGAATTCATAGATGGAAAGGTATAACATTCATATTCAGGACATCTATGTAAAAATTAAATAGGCCACAGATGCTCGAATGTAAGCAATACATACTAAATAAAAGCATTAGGAATGAGATCAAGAAAGACCTGGACTACTGACCTGGCGTTCAGCATAACAGACGGGCGTTCACCTCAAAATACAGCTTTGGACGAGCTTTCAGCAAAAACAAACGCTCGTTTGACTTGAAAACCAACCGGACGGACGTTCAGAAAGCATAGACGCTCGTCTGGTCCTTTAAACCAGAACAGAGTCGAAAATATTTGAACGGACGAGCATCCAATACTTTCAAACGCTCGTTTACTGCACGGCTAAAGCGGACGGGCGTTCACTAACTTGAACGCTCGTCCATACAACGAATACACGGCAAAGAGCGAGAAAACGCGGACAAACCCTAAAAACTTAAAACACATATTAACACGGATCACGGCGACCACTTTCAATTAAAGCACAAAGAGGTTAGATCGAGAAAACACATAAACACATACTTCACGTTTAAATAAATCGAGTAAAAAACTTTTGCACATTCTTAACCTTATGGTCATCGAAACACGGCAAAATAAAAACTCTCGATTTGGTAAACGCTACTTTTATTAAAACGAAAAATAAACGTAACAAAATCGAGAAATAACAAGATCGATTCAACATGACACCTATTCCCCGGCAACGGCGCCACTTTTGTTGGGAGGATTTTGCATCATAAAAACAAAAGAAAATTTATAAACCTATACTTAACATGCAAACTAACTCCTAACCGACCAAATATCGGGTAGTTGATAGCATAGTAGGGTAAGTACATGGTCGATCCACAGGGAAAAGGGATGTTGAATCTAATTTCACTAATCCTACCAATTGTTACTCAAAGAACGAATAAACAAAAGAAACGAAAGAACAAAACATAAAAACAGAAGAGAACAATCAAGATAAATCTAACCTAAGAAACATAAAAACAATCTAAACTAAAGAAACAAAAACAAACAATCTAACCTAAAGACATGGGGTCAAACATTGAACAAGCCTAGTGATCTCAATTCTAGTTATCTCATGATTTTAATTCAATTTGTGGTTTCACCCTCTCACGAGACACAAATCCCTAATTCCTTTCGTAGCGAATTCAATTATCTATCTCTCATCTTTCGAGTGTTGAGACTGATTTACCAAACAAAACGACGGGTGTAGATTCAAGTTACTCTCGTATAATCGAATCTAACAACCTAGGAATCTAACCAATTAATTTGTCACATAATCAACGGCTAAAAACCCTATCTTTCTATGATGATCTAAGGTTTATGCAACTTCCGTATTATAAACATCAATAGAAAACGATCTTTCAATCTATTCTCATGGCCTCGTAAGCACAAAGAAAGATACAAAATAAATCAACAATCATGAAGAAAAACTGGAATTGAATTAATAAAAAAGAACTCACATAGTTTTGAACAAGGATTGATCCATGGAAACGAAAATCAAACATCTAATCTACTCCTAATCTAACATCGGTTCACCCGAGCACAAGGCTCGGGTGACCGGCCTTCAAACTCTCAAGATGCGGCCGCTTGGCCTCTCTTTTGATGTGAAGAAATTTCGAATCAATTTAGGGTTTGGGGCTGCTGTGCTTTTATAATAAAACTAAGTCGGCTGCTACAGTAACCTAAGTCGGTTTCAGCAAAAACGGCGGTGGACGCCCGTCCAGAATGCTTGGACGGATACTGGACGCCAGTTCAGCCAACGTCTGAACTCTCTGTATGTGAATTAGCTCCCTGGACGCACGTTCGCTTTATCAGACGCCCGTTCGATATAAACGCTTCTCGGACGCTCGTCGGCCTCAGATGAACGCTCGTCCATCTTGATGCAGAACGGATTTCTTGATAATTATCCTTTCTTTCCTCCATCTTTATCCTCTTGTAACATCTCTATCTCTTCATCCACACTTCAAATTCGACTTTAGACTCTTCCAAATCCTTTCCAAGTTAAAGATATGTATCTACACACATCGAAAAACATACCAAAACGTAACACGATTCCAAAACAACATAAAATCATCAAATAAAGCATATAAATCGATACGTTTTCATATTTTACTATTAAAAACACCATTTACTCAATATTTACATATATAGCTCAAAATCTATGAAAATCATACGAATGTAGGGGAAATTGATATAGAAAATACATATAAAAATCACTATAATTTAGCCCTTAACAGTGTCTAATGAAATTATCATGACAAACTCCATTATTGTGGATCCACTCACTAAGGGACAACCACCCAAGATGTTCTTGAGCATTGCCTATATGGGTGTCATGTCAATTAAAGATGTTTAGGTTTAGTGGGATTTTGTAATTGATAATGTTCGCTTCGATATAGACTCATTTTTCGGTTATTCAGTTTAATGTTAAGGTTGAATTTAAAGTTACGGTTATTTCTGCAGAAATTAAAGTTTTGTTGTTCACACTTTGATCTCGATATATTGTTCTGGTCTCATTAAAGTTTAAGGGGGACCAGTTGTAAATATACATGTTAAGATCACATTTCATGTTAATTTCGATGCTACGCATCCACATCATGATCCATGTCATTCAGTTTTATTAGCATAAGTGATCATTGATGGGTCCCGTTACGATAGATGTGACGAATGCCGCTTTGGTCCTATGTTGATGGGATTGATGGACGAGATTGTTATTGATACATTTTTTATGACAAAGCAAAGTTGAGCGCTCATTCGGTTATCTCGGTGATAAATAATTATAAGGTTACACATATAGCCGAAGTGGGAGATTGTTGGATCATTAATCCAACGTTGGGCTTATATGTGAAATAATTATTTATTATGGACTCGTCAATAAATATTAGCCCGATGTAAAAGTGATCTAATACGGTTTACGGTTGTTGGCTATAATGTATCATTAAGGTGTAGGCCTTTTATGTGTAGATACTAAGAGGTTATTTCTATTTTTATGATGGGATGAAATGGAAATACTTAAAAAATATAATTCACTATATAAGCAGGGCTATGGTCTCTAGGTCACACACCTTTCTATTCTCCTCTGACTCCCATTATCAAAGAGAGAACTACAGAGAATTCTAAAGGGTTCTTCTGATAATTACTAGAAGGTGTGTAGATCTAGAAGACCGATCCTACAACACCAAAAGGGATTTCCGCTGCTATGGATTCGGTATGTTTGCGGTTCAATTTTGTTTTGATTCTCAATAATTTAGCATAATCGATCCGGAGGTGATGTGATTGAATCACATAAGGCTAGTTCTTACGGGGTGTGGTGGGGTGAGGTTCATATTGTGTTTTATAAGTATCTTTTTTATTTTCAATTCGGCATTTTTTTCACCTTAGGAAGTTTCTTCTTCGCCACCAAAGAATTCCATTGATTTTTTAGCCCCCGGTTACAAATCTACCACTTTCGCACGACGGTATATGGTCTCCCAAGTTGGCACAACGTACTCCAAATCTTCTTCAATCCAAAAAGAACTGAGAAATGGGTGATAGAAAGAGAAGAAACAAAGAATAATGATAATACGACTTGTTTATACATTCTTTCAATTTTTGATTCAACATTTGTTTTGGTGTGACTTGTAAAAAGTGTTGACACTTGCATAAGTAAGGTGTTCTTGCAAATAGTCACTTGTAAAAGTAGTCTAATTGAAATACATAAGGTGTTATTGTATACGTAAAGTGTCACCGTGAGAACTCGCGAGGGTGTAGGTGTTACCTCATACGTAAGGTGTCACTGTGAGAACTGTGAGAACTGTGAGGGTGTTGCCATGAGAATCGTAAGGGTGTTACTGTGAGTCACTATGATGGTGTCTCCGTGAGAACTATGAGCGTGTCAATGAATGCAATTGATGTAACAATTGTCGTTAAAGAAAAAATATTTCCAGATTTAAAAATTACGCCGGAAGGGTATCAAACGGGATATCAAAATAAAGTGGACGAAAACAATATGAATTATGGTGGTGAAATTTTGATGATCGGAGTTCGAATTCAAAAGTTCCGACTGTGTTGAAAAAATTATGGAAGAGAAAATAATAATTTTTTTTTTAACACAAAAGAAATTATTTTGGAACAAATTCTTATAGATTGTCGTTTTTTTCCAGCCGTGTGTCTACTTTTTGAAATCTTCTCAAAATTTTACAAAAATCACATAAATATTAAGAAAAAAACCCTCATATGAGCTTATAATGGAGATTCAAAATGAGATTTATCGAGTAACAATATAATTTCTCTCACATCTAATATTTTAAACATTATTCTCTCTGTCATTAAAACCAAATATTACTATATCATATTTTTTTTAATTGCGTGCTTTTTATATCTGAAAGTAACTGTCCAAATTCATTGCTTCACCGTCTAAATCCACCGTTTTTTAAAATTACAGTTCAAATTCGACAATGAATCAAATGAATATGGATCCAATTATATCAAACGATGTCTCAAAACAAAAATGATGAAAAAAAATAAATTGGTGTTTTTATCATTGTTAGAAATCTAAATCATAAGATATGAGAAGGAAAAAAATGTTACTATTGTTTTGAGAGACTAGGAAAAAAAAAAAGGATCAAGCGGCTTTTTTTGTTTGTTAATAAGGTGTTATTTAACCTATAAATTCGGAAGAATGTGCAATTTACCTGGTAAAACAATTTACCAAAATGTGTTGTGTATAATGTTGTGGCCATTTTGTAGTGACATTATCATTAATCTATTATGAAATGAGACAAAATCCTATTAATTACTAGTCTTACGTGATCTTTCAAATACAACTGAAGTAACAACACACTAAAAATATGAAAATGATCTAGTCGTATATTTTTTTTCGAAACAACGTAGTTTTGTCGATAATATCTAAAAACACTTATACTTGAGCGATCACTTAAAACTAGTACTTGACATAATCCTTGCAATTATGGATATACTTTTATTAAACATTTAGATAACAAAATCCAAGAAATGAATAAAACATTTATTAGTAAATTTAGTGACACGGCAGGAAATCTTTAAAAAAAAAATGTACATGCATACTCTTCAAAAAAAAAAAAAAAAAAAAAAGTACATGCATAGAATTAATAACAGCATTTATCAAGTTCAAACAATATTCCCTTGAGTTTCCTAAACTTTTGACTATAAAAAGGACTGATATGGTTCAATATCACTGCCTAAGAATTCCAAATTATTAAAATCTTGTGGTTAAGAGATACAGTCGAAAACTATAATATATATAGGCGTCATGGCCTCCAGGTCTCAAATTGTCATAAAAGCTTCAATCATGGTGGCTCTTCTTTGCTTTATTTTGTATTACGATTCAGGTAAAAGTTACTCTTTTGTTATATATATATATATGTGTGGGGACCACAGGAAGGTGAACCTCTAATATGAATTTCAACTTTTCAGAAGTCGAATGTACATATTTGAGCTAGAAAGTCGAAAGTTCACATAGAGTCTTACGTTTTGGCGTTGCAACTCGAACAAATTTTTACATGCTGATGTTTATATGTAATATTAGTGACGATGATGAGCGAAGCAGCAGCCCCGGAACCGAGATGTTTTTCGAAAGATTCATGCCCATCACTTGCTTATTGCAAGAAAGAATGCGATGCAGAGAAATTAGGGAGAGCAAGCTGTGTTCATATCATACCAGAAGATCCAACCTCTTTCCTCATTTGCTGCTGTGGTTTATGAATATAATCATTTGTAGTCCTATTTAATTACTACTATTGTATCACTTTTTATGGAATAATAAAAGTTATATATATATATACATAACAATACGATCGAATTAATTTGTTGCTCTTCATTTTGATTAATTTGTGTGTTCATAGTCAGTAATTTCGTGAATTATTCGTGTCCGAACGAATCTGTTGAAGAATAACTGCTTCATGCACCCATTTTAATATCTTGCGAGAATTCGTCTTTTTTTGGTATGTCAAAAAATTATTCAAACTCAAAGGTTTTTTTCCAAAATTTTCTTTTCCGCAAACTCTAACCATTTACGACAATCATCATCCGGCAAATTATAATTGAAAACTATATGAGACTTGTTTCACCACTTAAGCTGACAACCGATGGCCGGCGGTGAACCAAGAGACTGTTGAAGCTAGGGTTTCAATAGAGCCGGCGGCGGCGGCATAGGGCGGGTGGTTGGGTGGCATGGATCGCAAGGAGCCGGACAAATCCCTGGCAAAACAATTGAAAGCATAACTTGACGATTACATAAAACATCTTTAAAAGCATCTTTAAATGCATATAAACAAAGGCGGATCTACATCTATGTAAATGGGGTTCACGGACCCCATTAAAAATAATAAAACTCTACATTTTACCTATAGGATATTATTTCGGACCCCGTTGAAAAACTTTTCGGATCCGCCCCTACATATAAACCATGATCTATTAACTACGTTTAGTTCGTCTTGCACATAACTTGTTCGTTTCCTTAACAACTTACTAACCGTGTTTAGCCTGCTGATCAAACATACGTTAGTTACCTACTAATCCGTTCATCACTTACCGACATGTTCGTGCCTTATCTATCATGTTAATGTCTCGTGACATAGCACTAATCGCTTAACTTGAGGGCACAGTATCCAACACAGCTAATACCACGAACCATACCTCTAACTTGGGACTAAAGGAAGCAAGGTATTACGTACAATATGTCATCTCAAGAATAACATGACTAATATAATTAGTCATACCTCACAAGATATAGATTTTCTACTTGTCCACATCACTGCGCATAATCAGCATCACAGTATCCTGTGATCAGTTTTTGAGCATCACCTCCACAAATGAGACCAACATCAGTTGTACCTCTAAGGTACCTGAACATTCTTTTCACAGCTTTCCAGTGTTCCTTTCCAGGTTGAGCCATAAACCTGCTGACAACACTGACTGCCTGAGCCAGATCAGGCCTAGTGCACACCATGGCATACATCAGACTGCCAACTGCATTAGCGTAAGGAACTCTTGACATATACTCCTTCTCCTCTGCTGATTATGAAGCAAAAACTGACAAATGAACATTTGATGCCATAGGAGTATATATTGGCTTAGCAGCTGACATGCCAAACTTTGACAAAATCTTCTGTATATAGCCCTACTGAGATAAAAATAGTTTTTTCTGATTTCTATCTCTCCAGATCTCCATCCCCAAAATGTTCTTGGCTGCACCCAAATCTCTCATTTCAAACTCAGCACTGAGAGGGTCTTTCAGATACTGAACATCAGACTTCTTCTTTGCAGCTATCAGTATGTCATCCACATATAACACAAGATAGATGTATGATCCATCTTCCAACTGACTGTTGTAAACACAACAATCATAAGGACTTCTGCTGTAACCCAACTGGATCATATAACTATCAAACATTTTATACTACTGTCTAGGAGTCTGCTTCAGTCCATAAAAGGACTTCTTTAACTTCACACAAGATCTTCCTTACCAAGAACTTGGAAACCCTCTGGTTGAGTCATGTATATCTCTTTGTCTACCTCACCATGTAGAAAAGCTGTCTTCACATCTAACTGTTCAAGTTCTAAGTCTTGTTGTGCCACCATTGCTAGTAACACTCTGATTGAAGTATGTCTGACTACTGGTGAGAATATCTCATCAAAGTCCACCCCTTCTTTCTGACTGAACCCTCTTGCAACCAAACGTGCCTTATACTTAACTCCTTCTGCCTCAGTTATCCCTTCCTTCTTCTTGAAAATCCATTTGCAAGTAACAACTCTCATATCAGCTGGATGTTTAACTAGATCTCAAGTCTGATTCTTCAATAATGACTCCATTTCATCTCCCATGGAAGCAAGCCAATGAGATGACTCAGAACATGTCACTGCTTCCCTGTAAGTAGAAGGTTCAAAACCATCCACTTCTTCTGCAACTTGAAGTGCGTATCCAACCATATCATCAAACCCATACCTTCTAGGAGGTATCCCAACATTGGATCTTCTAGCTCTGCGACGTGCTATACTACGATGACCCACATTCTCAGTTTGACGCTCAACTGACATTTGCTCAGCTGACTGGCTTGGATTCAGCTCTGGTTCAGCAACCAGATCAGACGAAAACTGACTTGGATAAGTTGATTGTTGCATTCCAATTGACTCCACCTGAAGCTCCACCTTACTGTCAGTTTTCTCACTTTTAGCACTGGTTTGAGTTTTAGTTATCCTCCCCACCGATGAGGCGAGTATAGAATTTTCATCGAAAAGCGTATCTCTGCTTTGAGAATGACTCGTTTTCTACGATGACCTAATTCGTACCCCTTTACTTTATCACCATACCCCACAAATACGCTTTTCTTGGCCCTTGGTTCCAATTTCCCTTCAACGACATGATAGTAAAATGTGCTTCCAAATGCCCTTAGAACCGAATAATGCACGGGCGTGCACGACCACATCTCAACGGGTGTTTTGAGGCCGATCCCTATGTGAGGACTCTGTTGATTAAGTAGCAAGCTGTGGTAACAGCCTCTGCCCAAAATCTCCTTGATAAACTAGCATGAGAAAGCATACATCTTGCTCTCTCCAGAAGAGTTTGATTAATTCTCTCAGCTACACCATTTTGCTGAGGTGTATTCCTGACTGTATGATGTCTGGCAATACCCTTATTTCTGCACAACTCATCAAACTCAGTCCAGCAGAATTCCAGACCATTATATGTACGAAGCCTCTTGATCTTCTTCCCCAACTGATTCTCAACTAGAGCCTTCCATTGCATGAAGCTCTTGAATGCTTCACTTTTGTGTTTCATCAGCACCACCCAAGCCATCCTTGAATAGTCATCAATAAAGGACACAAAGTATCGTGACCACCCAATGACTTCACCTTTGATGGCCCCCACAATCGAGAATGAATGTAATCAAGTGATGACTTTGTGTTGTGTACCCCTTTCGAGAACTTGCTCCTATGAAGCTTCCCAAACACACAATGCTCACAAAAGTCCAGGATTCTTGACCTTACATCCCCTAAGAAGATCAATCGAGAAAGAACACCGCATCCCCTTTTCACCCATGTGACCCGGTCTCGTGTGCCACGGTTTGTAAGCGCGGGCGGTGAACCTCAACTGATTCCACAGCAGCAGAACCAGCAACAACTGACCCTTGTAATATATACAAAGTCCCTTTCTTGGTTCCCTTGAGAACCTCAACTGAGTTTTTATAGACACTCAGCACACCACTTTCCCTTTAAAACTGAATCCCCTACCGTCCAAAGAACTGAGAGATACCAAGTTTTTGGTCATTTGTGGAACATGTTTAACTTCACTCAGTTTGCATAATCTTCCATCCTCTGTCCTCAACTGAACTGAGCCAATCCCAACTACCTTGTAGACCTTGCTGTTTGCCATAGATATATGACCACCATCTATCTGTGATAACTCGAGAACCACTCTTTGTGAGGGCAAATATGAAAAGATGCCACAGAGTCCGAATCCACACATCGGTTTGATGTCCTGACTCTCCTGCCACTAGGACCATGTCCTCATCTGAATCATGCTCAGCTGCTACTGCAGCTGTGCCAGAACTGTTCTCCTGCTGTTTCTTTCTCTTTGGACAATTGGACTTCCAATGTCCCTGCTCCTTACAGTAATTGCAGACATCTGTGGATTTAGGGCCTTTGGACTTTGTCTTCTTGGAACTTTTCTTCCTAGACTGACTATGCTCTTTTCCCTTGCTGCTACTGACTATCGATCCCGCGGCTGGTTCTGCTCCGTGCCTTATGTCTCAGCTCCCTGGCATGTAAAGCTGACTGATGAGAGAAAAATACACCCACTAAAATATTGGTCCCCGGCAACGGCGCCAATTTTTGATGAGCTAAAATTTACCCCTCAAAAATACATTTATAAAGACTCGCAAAACCGTGGGTAAACTAACTCTCTAGCGCGAGTACCGGGTCGATTGTTAGGATAGCTACGGGAGTACGAGGTCGTCCCAAGAGAAATGTGGTTGTGAGTACCAAAGCGAACGTGATTCGAGTCTAGGCGATCAAAGTTTTAAGTGGAGTGTTTATACCAATGCGAAAAATAAATTTTAACTAACGAGATTAACTAGGTGATTAAAAAGCATAGCCGAGCCATGATCCAACGGGTTATCTCCCCACGGGAAAAACTTGATAAGGAGTGTGTTTTATCGATTCGGTTCATATGATATTCACGGGAGTCAACTCTTTATTCTTGCGTTAAGATCGAACGACTCTCACTTAACCCCCACACTAGGTTTATTAACCCTCCCTTTAGAGAGCTAACTCGCCTAACATGGTTGACCGAAATAAAAAGCCGTTGAAAAACCTCACAAAAACATAATTTTAACGTATCACTTAGGTTGCCAATCTAACGATTAAGACTATGGTTTAGTGATTTTAAAACATGTTTCGCACATCTCATAAAAATAAGAATTTCACTTAGGCATAGTCCAGATCTGTCACTTAGATTGTCAATCTAACAATCAGGACTATGATTAGTGATATCCATATCTCACATCTCACCGCAAAATACATTTATAAGCTCGATGTAACCGTGAACAAAGTTATCAATTTTATTCAAAGTTATTAAAATGATCGAAACAAGTTTAAAACATGAGTTTATCATACGAACGTTTAATTTAAGCACGACACAACTCCCATCTCGTCTCCCGAGGGTTAATTTTACCCGTTTTCACATAATTCGGCTATGTTGAGTTTAACTACTCATATTAACGAAAATAACAACGAAAATAACAAAACGAAAGAAAACAAAACGAAAAAGATAACTACAGCTATATAGATATACGTATAGATATATATATAGATATATATATAGATATAGATATATATATAATATACGTATATATATATATATATATTTATACTAATTGCATAAAATAAAAGAAAGCAATAAAAACGGAAACGAAATTATATTAAAACTATAACTAGTCGGGTTATTACACCGACATTATAACGACATATATATTACATATAGGCCCCTCCATAACATAAATAAAAGAAAGAAGAAGGAGAAGAAGAGAAATGGGAGAAGAGAGGGGCAACGTTGCTGCTGCTGATGCTCTGCTATATATAGGCAAATATAAGGGGGCCGGATCGGGCCGGAGGTTAGCCGGATCGATCCGGACTCATCATTGCTTAACACCTCAGCTTGATTCTCGATCCTTCGGTTATGTATTTATTTGTAATAAAACTTCTAAAATTCATATCTTGAGTTGTAGACCTCCAAAAATTATGATTCAAACGTCAAAATTAAGCTCTCGGAAAATTCTTCAACTTTCATGAAGGACACTTCTTCGAAAACGCCTTTTTGATGGGCCATTCCCATTACGTGTCGTTTTCGGGATTTTCAACGATACGAATCGATTAGCCACTTGACCACCATTTGAGTTGTAGAAGTCCGATTGACTTGATTCAAAATCCATTGGAAAGCTTTCTTGAAGATATACAACTTTTTTAAGGAAACTTCTTCAGAAAATGTCGTTTTGATGAGCCATTCGTATTACGAAGATATTTCGGGATTTTTACTAATCCGAATCGGTTAGTCACTTGACTACTATTTGAGTTGTAGACCTCCAATTGACGTGATTCAAAGTGCGTTGGAAAGCTTATGTGAAGATCTACAACTTTCATTAAGAAGTCATCCCCTGAAAATGCCTATAAGCTGGGTCAAATCTCCGTCGAAACAGGTTTTGGTTTTAAGTATGTAAGATAATTTGATCCATTTGAACTCGTAAGCTTGTGGCATCTTCTTCTAATCCTCTAAACACCTCTTTAAGGGCTCAAAACATGTCGTTACGTAGGATCTTGGTCTACTTATGATTCTGCAATAAATCACCAAAATACCAAACGTAAATCCGACACGACACTCCGGTCACTAAACCGGTACAAAAACTAATAAAAACACATAAAAACACGATATTTTACATAATAATTACTACTTATATATTTTTATGAAACTTAGGAATTAAAGACTCGAAATGATACAAAAGTGCTCAAAATGATATCGAAACGGGGTGAAAAGTTATAAAAATAACGTGAATTTTTCCGTTATCACAACCCCCACTTAGCTTTTGGTCGTCCTCGAACAAAATAAGCGGTAAAATAAAATGAATGAGGAAAAATTCATGAAGATGTAAAATATAAAGGCCAACCGGATGATGTAACCAATCGAATCATAACCACACGTTAACCTTAATATAAATGTATAACGGGGTGTACGTGTGTGATAAGCCTTTTCAATTTCCACTATCCTCTCTTGAATAAATCAAGCAAACGCACTAGTATCCATTCAGACAGTCCTAATGACTTTCCTAGGCATAGGCAGTAACAGTTCCACACAAAGTTCTCCCGTGTACTTATTAGGATAATCCCTAAAGCATATCATTTAGTTTATACTGGGGATAGTCAGAAAATAACTTTTTTTTTTTCATTTTTTTTTCATAGAATACTAACATATCCGAACTCATTGCCAAAATCGACTATCTTTCAAGCGTCATGAGGTGAGAGCAAATACATTAATACCTATCTAACTTTTTTTTTTTTTTTTTTTTCTATTTTTTATTTTAATGTGTAGCATATGCCCTCATTCCCAGCAATAGGATGTTTCGTGATAACACCCTAGCTGGACTACTATCATCAGGCAGTCGGGAGCTTTAAAACCTCATAGTGATATAGGACGTTTCGTGATAACCCCCTATTGCACTCAAATCATTGGTAGCTACAACCGACATATATATATAGTTCACTTATTTTGATATTCTTTCTATCACATTCAAACCTTCAGATATTCACAATACATGTTCAGAAGTTAGGTACTAAGTTACTGCTATTTCTAGGATAAACCACTAGGATGCGAATGGGTACGGTTTAAAATTTTCGCTTCAATTTCAAAGGCTTACGTGAAGAAGTTCATGTTACACAAATAAATTTGGGGTTAAAATGCACTTACGGTTCAAATTGGTTATATACATCCAAATCGATCATTACATCATCAAATCCATGAAATATATACCTTATACGATTATTTTAATCAACTAAATAATGCTCGAAAAAGATAAAAAAAACTAAGGGTTTAAACACTTACCGCCATTTCTAAACCAACCGAACTCTACCCCCCACTTATGATTTTGCATTATTCTCGAGTGTAAATGAGATAGAGAGGAAGACTTAGCTTATAGACCGGGCGAGAAAGGTGCTATCGAATCCCGTAACGACCATGAGAAAGCACGTCCCGAATCCCATATGAAAACAACCAAAACAAAGCAAACACGGGACATGGTCCTCGTGCCAAAGTATGCAATAGAGATATCGGAATAATAAGATAATGGCACTGTCACGTCAGAAAATTCAATAGGCTATATAATAGCTTTAGATGGAAAAATCACCCACACGGGTAGAGCACAAAACATCTAAGCATATACGTATCACATGAGCATATATCATGGTCAAGACATCAATTCATAGATTCATTTTTATTACACACAGTTTTATTAAAGCGGGAAAACTCACCATTATACTACAACGACCAGAAATTTGAAACGAGACTAGATCATAAAATGAAATGTGTGAAAAAGTATTGAGTCTTTTATACCCAGATCCTCAAGGGTTCAATAACCTAAGTCCAAGAAATGATGCATTTGAATGTTTTCTTTGTATTCTACCTCGGGATTTTCGGATAACCACCTAATCGTTCCCTTTAAATGACATTCAAACATTCATCCTGAGACTTGGTTGTGATTTGTGTTCATCTTTCATACAGATTCTACATTTCATTAAGACTAGTCTTATTCAAATTATTATTATTAACGGGCTGCCTCCCGGTAGCGCTTTTGTTTAACGTCGTTTGCTCGACTAAATTAGTATTTACAAGTTATCAACCAAAATCAAAACTTAAGAAGATCAATAGCTTAAGAAAAATTAACAATGCGAGAACCAAAGAAATTAAATTGTCTAGAAACGTACCTCGTTTGGCTCTCGATGCCATCTCCCCCCAGCCAGAAAATCTTCTTTTATCAGACTGTCGAACCATCTTCTTTTGAAAACTCCCATAAAGCTCATCCATTGGGGAGTACACAAACTGGACCGCAGAAAATTCATCCTCACAGAGTGGACGAATGTAATAATCCGGGACCGATATATCAGCTATTACCAACTCTCCCAGTGGCTTTACTAAAGATGGCCAATCAATCTCTCGCTCCTCTAACTCTTGTCATCTCCAAATCTTGCACTTTTTCTTCGCGAACTGAATTATCAACCTCATTCTCATCCTGAACTTTTTCAGTGATAACATTTTCATCCCTAACCACCTCTATTGCACTTGTCTCTGCCTCTTTCACATACCTCACTAATTCAATCAATTGCCCCACCTTGTCTTGAAGATTTCTTATAGCGGAGTCAGTACTTACCTTGAACTCCTGCATGTCCAACAATCGCTCTTCCAAGATCTGGTTCAATCGTTCTAGTTGCTCTATTTGTTGTCGGTGAATTCTTCTTGTGGCATGGGTGCGCAACGATCATATTGACTTTGATTCATCGGAGGTGAGTAGTAGTCCTCTTGCCATTCCGGACAACGATCGGATGGCTGAATATGGTTAAAGCTATCAACGTCTTGAGTATGAACAACGTAATCTGATAAGCATTAGGGTTCGGGTAACCCTCGTAATGTTGTGGCTCATAACTCGAATAACCATAATTACGGTCCTGGTATGCACTAGGGCACTGATAATTCCATGAACCTTGGTTATTCTGCTGTTGATAATGAGGCTCGGACACGAACTGTTGTTGATAAGGTTGGTAGGGGTATTGTTGTTCAGCTGAGTAGTTTTGATTGAAAAATCCATCCATTTAAGCTCAATCTGCAAGATCTCAGAAAACAACAATAAAACAATAAAAATTTTCTCTTTTTTTTTTCTTCGTTTTTTTTTTCTTTTCGTAAACACACGATATTTAGACCCCTCAAAAATTTATGGTTGCCGAAGGCCCTAATCCCCAGTTTTAGCCAGACTTACAAGATATCACCCTCCGAAGAGGCTAAGTACCAAAGTCGTATTCAAACCGAGTTCAGGACAATATCACTTCAGCATCCATAGCTCTTTGTCGACATCTAAATAAAACAAGAAAATAAAAACCTAGGCCCAAGCCTTCGGTTCACTTACAAGATATCACAACAATATCACACATTTCCCCGGCAACGGCGCCAATTTTTGATGAGAGAAAAATACACCCACTAAAATATTGGTCCCCGGCAACGGCGCCAATTTTTTATGAGCTAAAATTTACCCCTCAAAAATACATTTATAAAGACTCGCAAAACCGTGGGTAAACTAACTCTCTAACTGGCAGAGTACCAGGTCGATTGTTAGGATAGCTACAGGAGTACGAGGTCGTCCCAAGAGAAATGTGGTTGTGAGTACCAAAGCGAACGTGATTCTTAGTCTAGGCGATCAAAGTTTTAAGTGGAGTGTTTATACCAATGCGAAAAATAAATTTTAACTAACGAGATTAACTAGGTGATTAAAAAGCATAGCCGAGCCATGATCCAACGGGTTATCTCCCCACGGGAAAAACTTGATAAGGAGTGTGTTTTATCGATTCGGTTCATATGATATTCACGGGAGTCAACTCTTTATTCTTGCGTTAAGATCGAACGGCTCTCACTTAACCCCCACACTAGGTTTATTAACCCTCCCTTTAGAGAGCTAACTCGCCTAACATGGTTGACCGAAATAAAAAGCCGTTGAAAAACCTCACAAAAACATAATTTTAACGTATCACTTAGGTTGCCAATCTAACGATTAAGACTATGGTTTAGTGATTTTAAAACATGTTTCGCACATCTCATAAAAATAAGAATTTCACTTAGGCATAGTCCGGATCTGTCACTTAGATTGTCAATCTAACAATCGGGACTATGATTAGTGATATCCATATCTCACATCTCACCGCAAAATACATTTATAAGCTCGATGTAACCGTGAACAAAGTTATCAATTTTATTCAAAGTTATTAAAATGATCAAAACAAGTTTAAAACATGAGTTTATCATACGAACGTTTAATTTAAGCACGACACAACTCCCATCTCGTCTCCCGAGGGTTAATTTTACCCGTTTTCACATAATTCGGCTATGTTGAGTTTAACTACTCATATTAACGAAAATAACAACGAAAATAACAAAACGAAAGAAAACAAAACGAAAAAGATAACTACAGCTATATAGATATACGTATAAATATATATATAGATATATATATAGATATAGATATATATATATAATATACGTATATATATATATATATTTATACTAATTGCATAAAATAAAAGAAAGCAATAAAAACGGAAACGAAATTATATTAAAACTATAACTAGTCGGGTTATTACACCGACATTATAACGACATATATATTACATATAGGCCCCTCCATAACATAAATAAAAGAAAGAAGAAGGAGAAGAAGAGAAATGGGAGAAGAGAGGGGCAACGTTGCTTCTTCGCTGATGCTCGCTATATATAGGCAAATATAAGGGGGCCGGATCGGGCCGGAGGTTAGCCGGATCGATCCGGACTCATCATTGCTTAACACCTCGGCTTGATTCTCGATCCTTCGGTTATGTATTTATTTGTAATAAAACTTCTAAAATTCATATCTTGAGTTGTAGACCTCCAAAAATTATGATTCAAACGTCAAAATTAAGCTCTCGGAAAATTCTTCAACTTTCATGAAGGACACTTCTTCGAAAACGCCTTTTTGATGGGCCATTCCCATTACGTGTCGTTTTCGGGATTTTCACCGATACGAATCGATTAGCCACTTGACCACCATTTGAGTTGTAGAAGTCCGATTGACTTGATTCAAAATCCATTGGAAAGCTTTCTTGAAGATATACAACTTTTTTAAGGAAACTTCTTCAGAAAATGTCGTTTTGATGAGCCATTCGTATTACGAAGATATTTCGGGATTTTTACTAATCCGAATCGGTTAGTCACTTGACTACTATTTGAGTTGTAGACCTCCAATTGACGTGATTCAAAGTGCGTTGGAAAGCTTATGTGAAGATCTACAACTTTCATTAAGAAGTCATCCCCTGAAAATGCCTATAAGCTGGGTCAAATCTCCGTCGAAACAAGTTTTGGTTTTAAGTATGTAAGATAATTTGATCCATTTGAACTCGTAAGCTTGTGGCATCTTCTTCTAATCCTCTAAACACCTCTTTAAGGGCTCAAAACATGTCGTTACGTAGGATCTTGGTCTACTTATGATTACGCAATAAATCACCAAAATACCAAACGTAAATCCGACACGACACTCCGGTCACTAAACCGGTACAAAAACTAATAAAAACACATAAAAACACGATATTTTACATAATAATTACTACTTATATATTTTTATGAAACTTAGGAATTAAAGACTCGAAATGATACAAAAGTGCTCAAAATGATATCGAAACGGGGTGAAAAGTTATAAAAATAACGTGAAATTTTTCCGTTATCACAACCCCCCACTTAGCTTTTGGTCGTCCTCGAACAAAATAAGCGGTAAAATAAAATGAATGAGGAAAAATTCATGAAGATGTAAAATATAAAGGCCAACCAGATGATGTAACCAATCGAATCATAACCACACGTTAACCTTAATATAAATGTATAACAGGGTGTACGTGTGTGATAAGCCTTTTCAATTTCCACTATCCTCTCTTGAATAAATCAAGCAAACGCACTAGTATCCATTCAGACAGTCCTAATGACTTTCCTAGGCATAGGCAGTAACAGTTCCACACAAAGTTCTCCCGTGTACTTATTAGGATAATACCTAAAGCATATCATTTAGTTTATACTGGGGATAGTCAGAAAATAACTTTTTTTTTTCTTTTTTTTTTTTCATAGAATACTAACATATCCGAACTCATTGCCAAAATCGACTATCTTTCAAGCGTCATGAGGTGAGAGCAAATACATTAATACCTATCTAACTTTTTTTTTTTTTTTTTTCTATTTTTTATTTTAATGTGTAGCATATGCCCTCATTCCCAGCAATAGGATGTTTCGTGATAACACCCTAGCTGGACTACTATCATCAGGCAGTCGGGAGCTTTAAAACCTCATAGTGATATAGGACGTTTCGTGATAACCCCTATTGCACTCAAATCATTGGTAGCTACAACCGACATATATATATAGTTCACTTATTTTGATATTCTTTCTATCACATTCAAACCTTCGAGATATTCACAATACATGTTCGAAGTTAGGTACTAAGTTACTTGCTATTTCTAGGATAAACCACTAGGATACGAATGGGTACGGTTTAAAATTTTCGCTTCAATTTCAAAGGCTTACGTGAAGAAGTTCATGTTACACAAATAAATTTGGGGTTAAAATGCACTTACGGTTCAAATTGGTTATATACATCCAAATCGATCATTACATCATCAAATCCATGAAATATATACCTTATACAGATTATTTTAATCAACTAAATAATGCTCGAAAAAGATAAAAAAACTAAGGGTTTAAACACTTACTGCCATTTCTAAACCAACCAGAACTCTACCCCCCACTTATGATTTTGCATTATTCTCAGAGTGTAAATGAGATAGAGAGGAAGACTTAGCTTATAGACCGAGCGAGAAAGGTGCTATCGAATCCCGTAACGACCATGAAAGCACGTCCCGAATCCCTATATGAAAACAACCAAAACAAAGCAAACACGGGACATGGTCCTCGTGCCAAAGTATGCAATAGAGATATCGGAATAATAAGATAATGGCAATTTGTCACGTCGTAAAATTCGATAGGCTATATAATAGCTTTAGATGGAAAAATCACCCACACGGGTAGAGCACAAAACATCTAAGCATATACGTATCACATGAGCATATATCATGGTCAAGACATCAATTCATAGATTCATTTTTATTACACACGCTTTATTAAAGCGGGAAAACTCACCATTATACTACAACGACCGAAATTTGAAACGAGACTAGATCATAAAATGAAATGTGTGAAAAAGTATTGAGTCTTTTATACCCAGATCCTCAAGGGTTCAATAACCTAAGTCCAAGAAATGATGCATTTGAATGTTTTCTTTGTATTCTACCTCGGGATTTTCGGATAACCACCTAATTGTTCCCTTTAAATGACATTCAAACATTCATCCTGAGACTTGGTTGTGATTTGTGTTCATCTTTCATACAGATTCTACATTTCATTAAGACTAGTCTTATTCAAATTATTATTATTAACGGGCTGCCTCCCGGTAGCGCTTTTGTTTAACGTCGTTTTGCATAATCTTCCATCCTCTGTCCTCAACTGAACTGAGCCAATCCCAACTACCTTGTAGACCTTGCTGTTTTCCATAGATATATGACCACCATCTATCTGCTGATAACTCGAGAACCACTCTTTGTGAGGGCAAATATGAAAAGATGCCCTAGAGTCCAGAATCCACACATCAGTTTGATGTCCTGACTCTCTTGCCACTAGGACCATGTCCTCATCTGAATCATGCTCAGCTGCTACTGCAGCTGTGCCAGAACTGTTCTCCTGCTGTTTCTTTCTCTTTGGACAATTGGACTTCCAATGTCCCTGCTCCTTACAGTAATTGCAGACATCTGTGGATTTAGGGCCTTTGGACTTTGTCTTCTTGGAACTTTTCTTCCTAGACTGACCATGCTCTTTTCCCTTGCAGCTGCGACTATCGATCCCGCAGCTCACAGCTATCTCGCTCCAAATCGCCTTATGTCTCAGCTCCCTGGCATGTAAAGCTGACCTTACATCATCTAAAGCAACTGTATCCTTCCCAACTATGAAAGACTGCACAAAGTTCTCGGAGGAAGCCGGTAATGAAACCGGAAAAATCAAAGCGACATCTTCATCCTCAATCTTAACATCAATATTCCCGAGATCAAGTAATATTGTGTTCGGTGATCAAGATGATCTCTCAACCGAGCCCCTCATGCATCCTTAGGCTAAACGGCCTACCTGCAAGAAGGCAACTTATTGGCCAATGACTTAGTAATATATTGGCTTTCAAGCTTTAACCATAACTTGGCAGCAGTGTCTTCCTCAGTAACTTCTGTGATAACATCATCAGACAAGCACAACATGATGGTTGAATGTGCTTTCTCCTCCAGACTGGCATAATCTGCAGAACGGCATCCCCTCTACCGATAAAGAAGTCCACAATCCTTGTTGCTTCCACAAGGCCCGCATCTTGATTTGCCATAAACCGAAATTGTTCCTCCCCGTAAATTTATCAATCTTCACGTTCATTGCGACATGCTTCTAATTAAAGAACAAACCTTTGATCACAAAATCCTAGCACCGGTCACCGGTCTTGGTGAAGATCAACTCTATTCACCCGCAACTCCCCGAATCTTGAACCTCGCTCCGATACCAGTTTGTTATAAACACAGACAGAAAGCTTACAGTTTTAGAAAGAAACAAACACAAAAGCAATGCAAACGTTAAAGAATGGCGGAATTGATAAACACAGAAACAAGAAGAACACAATGATTTAACGTGGTTTCCGGCGTTGTGCCTACTACTTCACGGACAGAAAAGGAGATATTTTATTATGCACAGAATTACAAGGTTTTCACAAGTGTGTGAATAACACTTTGAAAGACACACATTTCATTGATTACAACTTCGGTATTTATAGACATTAGTCCCAAAATCCTAACCGCCATAGATCTTTGTCGGAACTACCATAAATACCCCAGATGTGGACTCCAGCTCCAGCTGTTATCCACCAGACGAAACTCAGCTCAAAAAAACTGACTTCCCAGACTTGTAATCAACGCCGGATGTAGAACTCGGATATACTCGGTATAACTCGGTAGTCCGAAACGGCGCGACTTCGAGAAGAAACTCGGTTGCACTTTATCAAATTGACTTTCACGAAACTAAATATACTTAACGAACTGACCATCAATCTCAGTTTCAGTTTTCCCAGATTATTTCCACATGATATTTCTCAGTTTAGAGATCAAGTCACCAAAATGACATTACTGCCTTGAGCTTCAGTCGTTACACCAACACTGATTTGTGGGTTTGTCACAATAGGGGTTGTTACTTCAGCTGTTCCTATTGCAGCTGCGGTGGAAACCGCGGTGGACGCCATATCTCCCAACTTTCAAGAAGACAACTGATTAAACGGATCCGAACGCCATATCTCCCAACTTTCAATATTAAGCTTATCAAAGTCTGCCTGCAAGCCATAATAGAAAAAAGGTTTGGGAAACAATATTATTCGCACTTGGGTAAAATAATTGTATACCAGTATCTATAGTTACAACAGAAGCATCCGGAGATATCTACACAATTAATAATAAATTAGTATTATCTACGATTAATGCCAAATACAATTTAGCTCGGCTATTACCACCCCTCAAGTTGGCCGAGGGCGGAGGCCTAACCTGGCGCGTTGATAATGAAAGGCAGGAAGGGGTATGGACTATGTAAGACATTCAGCACTTCACCTTCACCCTTAAAATTGAACCCGCTTGATCTCCAGGTAGGCTAAGATATACCAAATTCTTTGTCGTCGTGGAACATGTCTAACATCTTTTAGTGTGCAGAATCTAAAATTATCTATCCTCAGCTGAACTGAGACAATCCCCACTATATTGCAGACCTTGATGTTGGCCAATGAAAATAAGAGCAATCCAGCGCATTCGTTTGATTGAATAAAAACTGGTAATGAGAATTATCCCTTACAAAAGACAACTTGAGTACTTATAAAGTTTCAACCCTAATACACATAAGATTCTAATATTCACCTCAGCAAACACATAGGATAAAAGTAAATATTACATATATAATATAAAATGGGAAACAAGGCTGCTGCTACGACTTGCACTGGGCTTTAATTTGGATGTAGGGTTGGTCCTCCACTAGATTGTGCACTGGGCTAAGGGTCCGGCCCAATAGTAAGAGAGGTGAAAAGAGTAGTCCCCACGTCATCATCTGAGTCATGCTCAGCTGCCACAACAGATGTGCCATAATTTCTCTCCAACTGCTTCTTCCTCTTTGGACAATTGCACATCCAATAACCCCGCTCCTTACGAATTACCGACTTAGGACCTAGATTTCTAGAATCAATCTTCATCCCGAATGTCCATGCCCTTTCACACTATTGTTGCTAGCTATCAAGCCACCGTACTGGTTGTCGTACTTGTCTTAGATACCATATGTCTTATCTCTCGGCATGTAGAGATGATCTCCTCCAAAGACAATGTATCCTTCCCAATAATAAAGGTCGATTGTACAAAGTTCTCATATGATGCCGGTAATGACACCAACGGGATTAAAGCCGCATCTTCATCCTTAATCTTATCATCAATATTCCTCAAGTCCAGCAATATTGTGTTCAGCTGATCAAGATGATCTCTCACCTGAGTACCTTTATGCATCCTCAGACTAAACAGACGTTGTTTCAGCAGCAACTTGTTGGTTAATGATTGAATCATATATATGATTTCAAGCTTAGACCAAAGCCCATATGCGGTGTATTCCTCTGCAACCTTTGTGATAGCATCATTTGATAGGCACAACATGATCGTTGAATGTGCCTTCTCCTTCAAACTGGCCATCTCATCGGAACTAGCGTCCCCCTTATTAGATAAAGAAGCCCACAACCCTTGTTGATTTAACAAGGCCCGCATCTTGATTTGCCAAATAGTTGTCATTACGTTGCTTCTGATTCAGGCTTTTTAAGACACAATTTCAAACTACGAGGGGTGCTTATGACAAGTTTCGGATACCCAAATTTAAGTTCAGTTACTATACGTCTGATGGGGTGAAAGCTATGTAGAAAATGGGCTTGAAGTCACCATTTAATGAAGGGTTAACGGAGATGGTAAATGAAAATATACTAATATCCAAAATAGTTCAAAAGTCTTTTATTAAAGTAGATGAGAAAGACACTAAGCTGCGCAGTTACTTTTTCATATAGTTGTCATGCTAGAGGTAGTAATAAGTGTCCGAGGCCGAAGCCGGACTTTATTGCAGATCATCCATTTATGTTTATGATAAGAGAAGAAAAGACCAAGTTTGTCCTATTCATCGGGGTTGTTCTTGATCCTACACTGCATTGACCAAAGTCTGTGACTTACATTATGCAAATTTTTTTGTTTTTTTTTTCTCATTTTTTTTACGTGCAGCAGTTTTAAATTTTGACAGCCTAAATTTTGTGGAATAAGACAAATGGATATATTTTCTTTATTATGAAATCGTACCTTTTGTTCTGTTCTTTTTTTTTTTTCTATGTTTGATTGATTTTGCTGTGTCCATTTTAGTTACGGGCTTTAGATTTAAACTAATTTTAGGATGGTCCACATGAAGTGTTGGGACCACTGCTCATCAATTTCAAAAAATTGATTGATAGTTGTTTTTTTTATAGGTAGGGGCCATTTTAAAAAGTTGAAATCCCATTGGTTTTGATACACCGACAAGAGGATTTAATTTGGTCGAACGACTAACCTAAAATTTGTGATAGATTTCACTTTTATTAAGATAAATTATTAATTATCTATCTCCCCATAAGCTTAAGTTTTTGAAAGGATGGTAATTCAAAATAGTATATATTAGATTCAAGAGAGTGTGACTCTCTGTTGTCAATCACGCCTCACTTGATTTCAATCCTATAATTTTCTCTTAGCTTTCGGCCCTCTCCACGCCTCACTTGATTTCAATCCCATAATTTTCTCCTAGCTTTCGGCCCTCTCCTCCTTCGTGTCGGTCAAACCATCTAGAGTATTAGCTCTCCTTCTTATAGACAATGAAGATTAAATGTCAATTATCCAAAACTATACTTACTAGTGTTCGGCCTATCTTTATTCTTATAGACTCACACGAGTCCGTCTCCCTTCTTATATAGGCTCACACGGGCCTCTCTCTTTTCTTATAGGCCCACATTTGAGGGGTGTATTAAGATATATTATTAATTATCTATCTCTCCATCAGCGTAAGTTTTTGGGAGAAATGATAATTCAACTGTATGCAAAAAGCCTTTGAATTTAACTCAAGTCAAAGAGTGAATTTTTTTTGATGCAAATGGCAATTTTTAGGATAAATCTACGGAATAATGATTCAAGAGTTGTTTATAACAAAGCCCTCGGATGATGATGATTCAAGAGTTGTTTATAAGATTTGGGAGGCGATTCGAAAGGTAGTGATATGAGTGTTATGGATTAAGAGAAACAACCTGGTTTTTAATTCTAAGACGGTTACCGGCGAGGAGGTTTTCAAGGAGATTCGATCTTGTAGTTTCTCTTGGATCATTGGAAGGAAAAGCGGTTGCTCCACCAATTGGGATGATTGGAGGCAAAATCCTTTTGTGTCCGGCACTCAGTAGATATGCTTTGCTTTTGTTTTAGCTTGCTAGCTTTTGCTCTAGTTTGTTGGGGGTTTTCTTGGTTTTGTTGTAAGACTTGACAATCTTGTCTAGTTGACTAGCTTCTTTATAATAATAATAATATATAATTTGCCGTTCAAAAAAAAAATCTTGAAACCTTGGAGTATGATTTTTTCATAGACAAAACTTTAGTTTTGAGTGCTAGATGGACATAGGGATGTTCATTGTTGATCTAGACCATAAGGAAGCGGCTAACAATCAGTTTGTGAACGAGATTTAGTCCGCTATGAAATTATATTTGGGGAGTAGGTCTGTGTTTTGTTTTGTTACAGTTTTTTTTCGTTTTGTGCTCTTGTTTGTGCAGCTAGTCACTTCTTTCCTCGCTATGAAATTATATTTGGGGGTGTCGAGTGCTTTGTTGTGGTTGTCGGAGTTCTGTTGGTTATGGTCTTTTTTGTAACGTCTCAACATCTTGCTGTCTTATTGCATTAATAAATAAAATTATTTTCGTTAAAAAAAAAGACTCTTTAGAATGTTTGTGAATGAAATTGCTCATATTCCAACTTCAATAGCATTTGATCTCCATAATTTTAATGAAAAATCAAATAAATGAGCCACGATTAAGAGGATAAACTTACGTAAAGGCTATTATTTGCACTATCAATGCACTACTAGAATTTCCTGAATTTGTCACGAAAATTTGTCACAAAAATATTTCGTCACAAATTAACGACATTATCTACTGGTGCACCACACTGTTATGACATGCTATATTGTAAGTACTTTTTTCCTTCAATGAAAGATGCATTTATCCTGTTTCGATAAATTACGCATTTTAACGGGATAAACATGTATTATTACTTGTTTTCTACTATCATTTAATCATTTACAATTTTTTTGTGCTTTCCAACTTTTTATATGACAATTTTATACTCCTAAAAATTGGCCAGTGCAATCGAATCGTAATATGATAAAATGAAAGTATTAAATGATCGTGTTGGGAGAGATTACCCACACTCTTTAATGCCTAAAAAATATAGTTGCACATTTACTACAATCAATTGGTTTAGTACAACGGTGAGCCCTTGACCCTAACATGGTATCGGAGGCACCGGATGTCACGTGATCGAACTCGGTTGGAACACTATTTAAAATAAAATAAAAAATTGTGCAAGTGTTGGGAGAGATTGCCCACACTTGTGGGGGGGGGGGGGGGGTGTTGGAAAAGATTGCCCACACTCTTGAATGAAAAATTGTGCAAGTGTTGGGACAGATTGCCCACACTTTTGGGGGGGGGGGGGGGGTGTTGGAAGAGATTGCCCACACTCTTGAATGAAAAATTGTGCAAGTGTTGGGACAGATTGTGCCCACACTTGAGAGGGGGTGTTGAGAGAGATTAAATTGTTTTAGAGGGATGGTTGAATAAACTTGTCACAAAAAACTAGATTTTAAAACAAATTAGGTTCATTTATAAACTTGTATGGAGTTAAGCCGATCGAGTGAGTATAAGTCAAACCGACTTATGCTTAAACCGAGTCAACCGGCAAATGGATTAAGTTTTAGCCTTTTAAGCGATCTTGTTGTATCTTTGAAAAAGCTGATATTCACACAGCACATAAACTGACATTCACCAGAATTCAGTTTTGCATATCATCTTTTTCAAAGATACAACAAGGGAGTGTTGGGAGAGATGACACACACTCTTGAATGCCTAAAGAAATATAGTTGTGCATTTACTACAACTAATTGATTTTAGTACAACGGTAAGTGCTTGATCCTAACAGATCGTAACATGAGAAAATAACTATATGAAACGCGTAACGCTGTAAGATAACTACACGATAATAGTGTAAAAAAACTTTTAAAAAAAATGACGGAATATATTTTTTTTAGATAAAAAAATTCTTTTCCCGAGGGAGGTGGGTCGGGTCAGCAATGGTGCATTGCCCATGAGAAACAAAACATTTTCTTTGACAAAAAAAATTGCGCTCGGTGGATTAGGTGGGGTTGTGGCACGTTGACTGTGCGAAATTTGACCATTTTTCACTTCCATTAATTTTTTTAATTAATTTCTTATGTTTTTGAAATTTCTATTTTTTAATGAAATTTCCCTTTTATTATAAAACTTTTTTCCTTTTTCCTTTTTGTTTTTTTTTTTTTTTTTTTTTGGTCGTCTTTCCAATTTTTTTTTTCTTTTTAGCAAAACCACCAAATATATATTATTAAGGTAAAGCAGAACAAGTTCATGGGGTGATGTAACCCAATCCACAAAGTCTAGATAAAATTCTAAGCCTCCCGGACTAAGAGATGAGCCGGCCTATTGCCAATCTTCCAATAAAAGAAAACGAAAGTGAATAAAAAAAACCCACCAAATGTAGGCAATCATGGACCAAACAACCAAGAGATGTGAGATCAGCAGCTGGCGACTGAAGGCGCTTAATGCACGATAGAACGATATAGAATGATACCCCCACTCGCGGGTCAAGAGGAGACCCCAGTAAATAGCACTAAGCTCCATAAAATTAACATCAGAACTTCGACCTAATCTGCCCGAGCAAGCACGCAGTAAATGACCATCCGACCCCTAATCACGGCCCCCTAAACACAAGCATCCACAGAAAGCGCCGTGTCCATATTAATTTTTAAATGGCTACCAACAGGCGGTTGCCAAGTGGTAGGCCACAATGAACTAACCGGCTCATGGAGGGGAGACCACAAAAGATCCGTATATTCACGAGCATCAGACTCCACATTTGTAACAAGTCTGCCAATATCCACAGGCTCACCGCCAAACAGCCACACACACCGTGCTTTCTAGATATACCACAAAGTTGTGACCGGATATCCCAAGCGAGGCTCGTCGCATGCAAAGAAGAGGTACCACTAGTAACGAACGGAAATGCAAGCATCTCTGAAGGCTTCCTTAAGGGCTCTATCCCCCACCCAATCCCACACAGCTTGGGGGATTTCATAGTGGAAAAAAGTACTACACAAATCACAAGCACCACTACCCATGACCCGCCTCCGCAATGACTCTCCAACCGATAAGCAAACTTCTAGACACCTCCACAGAAAGTGTGCAATCCATGGTAAAACCGGCAAAGACCAAATCTGGGGCCAAACTCCATCTTTCTAACCAGTTGTCGAAGGCCTGGACTGCAAAAGCAATCTACGGTGAAACCGGGTAGCCAACTCACTCTTTTTAATTTTATCGTTTTCATGCTTTTCATTAAAATATAAATATCAATATAAATTGTATGGGTATGAGAATGTGATACCATCAAAGTGTATATCTCTTTGACACAAAAGTAAAATCTTAATAAACAATATTTTTGTTTCCGTTTTTACCATTTAAATTTTTATGTTTTCCAAACTCGTTGACTTTGACATAATCTTAAGTAGAATGTTGGTAGTTTTTCACACTTAATTTTAATCAATTCCTCACTCAAAATATTTGAAAAGAGGCTCGGTCAGAACATGTCAAAAGATGTTCGGTTCAGAATAATCAGTTGTGTAAAAAAAAAAAAGGTCAGATTAATGTGCTGTGTGAAAATTAAATACAAATTTTATAAAAATGAGAAAAAGAGAAGTCCATGTTTTTATCCATTGAATACGGCTTTTTTTTGTTTTAGGTTAAAGGTTGTAAAGATCATTTTTGATCTAAAATAAGGAAAAAGGACGAAAAAAAAAAGATAGTGGTTGAAAATGACAAAAACGCGCGTGTTATTACGTGTTCTTACATGTTGCTACAACCACATGTGTAAGTAACGTACGTGTTTTTCTTTTCAACCACTATTGTTTTTTCTTTGTCCTTTTTTCCCATTTTCAGTATCTTATTTTGTCCTTATGGCCTCTCGACCCTTTTGTTTTTTTTGCTCGTACAAGGTAAGTTGGTTGTCATTAACATACACGCTAACTTTAAACGTGGCATATCCATCAGCCATTCATGTATATTTTGTTTCCTTGTAAAGATTGATTTTTAACTTGTCAAGTATGCTGTGTATATATTTGCACCCTATATTCACAATTATTCAAAACAAGTGAAACACACTACTCTTATTTTTCAGTTCTGGTTCTTTTCAATAAGCAATGGCAATGGCAAATTACACTTTCTTGAGCAAAGCAACTTTTGGCTTTCTTCTTCTCCTCATGTTTGCATCGGGTAATGTTTTATTTATTTATTTATTAAAATAATATATTCTAATCAATTAATCTTTATCCTTAAGAATGTTTCAACAATCAATTAGTCTATGTATATTTCAATACGCTGACAATGTTTAAGACACAGCACAACTCCTGTGAATGCTCTCTATATATTCTTATAAGTTCAAAGTAGTTTTTTCATTATAAAAATGTTTTTCTAATTTCGGTTGTCCGGTGTCGGAGGAGTTTGGATTTGGGGAAAACCCATTTTTGGCGGGATGAATTCATGGAAAAATTTCGAATTCCGTTACTTGATTTGGCCAAATTTAGACGATATTTTAGCAATTTTCGTGCAAAAATCGATTTTTTTTTTCCCCTAAATTCATTGATACGTCAACAAAATCTGGCAGAAAATTTTCCCATCAGCCTTTTCGAGAAAAAAAAAACAGAAGCTAAAAACAAAAACTTATTAGACGTAAATTGCAACCGGGGGCGTGGGGACATGAAACCCTTAGCAAACCAAGTTATAGGATTAATCTTTATATATATTTTTCCCAACTGATCGTAACTCACGTATAATTCCGGGGTATTGAAAGTTTTTATTTATTTATTTTTATAACGAATTTGCAGGGAGCAATGGAATAATCGTTGAATCCCCGGCGAAAAGGTGCAATACAAGCATCGGCGTATGCGATTCGAGTTGCAGTGACGACTGTTGTCATAATAATTGTATGCAACAGTACAGTGGTTTAGAGCCGACCGGCGGTTGTCAATTCTATGGGAAAAGCTCTCAAAAAATCTGCTTTTGTTCTTATGATTGCTAGTGTTAAATGAATTATCATACTTGGTCTAATATGAGAGATACATGCGAAAGAAGAAATAAAATATAATCGATCCGTTCCTATTTAATTGATGCACTTGCCAAAGTATTTTTTTCTTTTTATTTGATGTATTTCGATTTCCAAAAAAAAAAAAAAAATGTCTTTTTTCCCATCATATACCCTTGTTTATTGCTTGGTAAGTGACGAAATAGAAGATTGCGTCAATTTTATCCAAGGGGTTTAAGGTAATTTAATTGTTAATACCAAAACATTAACGACGGCCTCAAATAAAAAAAGGAACAGGGGAGTAGTAATATATATGTATATCAAGAAATTAGTTTTTAATCCAGTTTAGGTGGATGTATTAGGTTTTGTCAAGAAAAACAAACCCAAGAAACAGTACTTAACCACGATAATATAAAATAACTAATCAAAGGAAAAAGACAAAATACCAAATTAACTCGATTCGAAATCCTACATTTACGGGCGAAAAAAGTATATTATGTAACGTCCCGTTCTCGGACACCGAGTCCTTATCCGGAAAAAGCGCTTGGCACAAATATTATCAAATAAATTCAATAATATATGTAAGTCTTACGTCATACATCGAAACTAAAATGACACGGAAGATAAAACGACTCGGGAAAAGAAAAGATCGAACACACGGTTTTCAATGCTTTGCGAAAACTAAATCCAATAAAGAAAACTAAATCATCTAACATTCAAATCCAAAAGAACTCAAACGGAACTAATCCAAAAGGAAGACAACATTGTCTGAACTTGAATCAACAACTTATTGAAAGAAACAAAACTAACAGAACTAAGTCTTCAAGAGCTCCGTCTCACACGTCATCGTCGAAGAACTCATCGTCATTAGCAACTTTGTTCATCTTCTTTGGAGAAAGAGAAAGACAAACAAAAAGTAACGGGGTAAGTACATAAGTACTCAGTAACGCGTAGAAGATCGTATAACGTCGGTCTCATATAGAAATAAAAGCAACACCGTCTTTTATTAATTCATTTCGTTATTAACCCTAGCTAACTATCATATTATGTTCATAGCATAACATGAGGTTCCAAATGTATCTAGCTTAGCTCAAGTTTGTTACATCATGAATAACAAGGGCACTACGCCTAGTAATAGGATGTACTAGGACAATCGGGTGCAACCTACTTAGAGACACGCTCTAGTAGCCCCGGGAATATCCGAGTCCCGATAGTGTGATGACCGGCAGAGTGCACCAGATGCTTTATCTAGCCAATCGATTGACCGGTGTAGGTACAGTCTACTTTGTCTGGTAAGAGAACACATCGCGATATTGTACTATGCCTTACCAAGCATTGCATGATGTTTAAGATTATTAATCTAACACATACGTTTGATTAAATGTTTAACTAGCCACCTAAGTTGATTCACATAAAAGACTCACCTATCAGTCTACTCCCTCTTCTTAATACCACTAGACTCTAACAAAACCTAGCACATACACAGACATCGATAAATCCTAGCTTATCGAAGCACAAGGCAAATCCGAAGCTTTCGACGGTCCCATACTTCATCTTTTTAGGGAATCCATATGGTGCCGGATCTAAATGCATCAAAAGCTAATTCAAGGCTTTGTCACATAAGGTGAAGCAGTAAAAACATGATTATGAAGCCCGAAACCAAGCCGACACGATTAAACAAAAAAACGAAGTAAACATGTCAAACGCCCGTTTGACACCACAGTAGACGCACGTTTGCCTTAAACGAACGTCTACTACTCCCCAACGCCCATTCATGAAAAATAGCCACATCCTGTATCAACTGTCAAACACTCAAACGCCCGTCCAAAATACCCAAACGCTCGGTTGAGCTGCAACGATCGCAAACGCCCGTTTGCCCTTGTGCAAACGCTCGTTTGCCAGGTTTTCCCCAAATCGCAAGCGTCTAAACGTGATTTCCAACCCAATTCCGCCCCAAACTCCAACTTAAACGGATTACAAACAATGAAAATAACATACAAATTGCTCTATAACCTTACGACACCTTAGTCACCGGTACTACGATCCGAAGCTTCAACCCGTCAAAGGTTTAACCTTTAACTTCAAACCTATAAACGATAAATCCAAAAGATCACTACGATGCTTAAACTCGGAAAAACACAAACTAGCAACGATGATGAACAAACCCTAATATCAAGAACGATGAGGGGAAAACTTACGTTAATTGATTTAGGGATTGTTGATATCAAAAGTTACCCCGTCTCGCGGTGATCCTTTTTCTCTTGAGATGTCTGCATTTTTTATCAACAGATTAGCCTAGAGATTCGAAAGCCTCTTCTCTCTTTTTTTTCTCAAAACTTGCGCCTCCCAGTTTATTTTTCACGTAAAACAACAACTAGGTAAAATTAGGATTAGTTTTCCTTTTATAATCCCAATTATTTAATTAAATCCTTAAATACAATAAATCCTTGTTAATCCTTTTTTTTTCTTTTCCTTAAATCCTTTAATTAAATAACATAATGTTCGATTTTTGCTAAAAGATCGAATTGCTTTTTTCAAAAATCGGGATATTACATATTATTATAGTGAAAAAAATACAAAACATAAACCTCTCGTGTAGCCTAAAGACAGAAGCGAATACTAGCCGGTTAAAGCAATTGAGAGTGTAACTAATTTGGTAGAACAAAATAAATAGGACTAAACCAAGTCCAAAATTCACAGCAGATGTGGGAATTGACCCACTCAACAAAACATATTTAATGTTTTAATCATGGATTGTGCATTTAATAATTGCAATAACGACAAAATCAATAGTTCTTATTAAAATAGAAAAATAAAAAAAAATTCGGCCAAATGAACAGCTTTCCGGCAGCAACCACTATATAATTCTTCATTAACCGAGTTATTAGATCGCAACATTTTTAATTTCTTGACTAGTTTTCTTTTCATAGCCTTCATCTTTGCTCAAAAGAACAGTTTTTAATTTATTTTATAGATTTTTGTCGAAAAGACAAAATTATCAAAAAAATCCGGATAGAAGAAAACGTAATTTAATAAGGACAAAAAGTAAAAATATGAAGTAACAAATGTGGAATAGAGTTGTGGTAATTGTGTATTGTATTAATTGTATAAAAAGAGTTTACAAGATACAATATATATACTAGTTTACAAAGGGTAATACGGTAAGAATACGTTAACTAATAGTATTATCTAAAATATCTTTAACACGCCCCCGCAATCCCGTGGGTAGGGAGTAGACACGGAGATTGGTCTTCAAAGTAGTGAAGCGCGGATTCCCCAATGGCTTGGTGAGTAAGTCCGCAAGTTGATCTTTAGAGGTGAGAAAAGCAACCGTGAGCTTCTTGGCGGCGATCAATTCGCGAACATGGTGGAAGTCTATCTCAATGTGCTTGGTGCGAGCGTGAAAAACCGGGTTGTGGGCAAGGTACGTGGCGCCAATATTGTCACACCATAGCGTCGGAGTAGGAGTAACAATAAGCATGTCGGTGAGAAGATCTGCGAATCCATTGCAATTCACCGCGAGTGTTGGAAAGAGTTTTATACTCGGCTTCGGTGCTACTTTTAGAAACCGTAAGATCTTGTTTGGAACGCCGGCTAATAAGGTGATCACCGAGAAAGATGCGGTAGGCACCAATAGATCGACGATCATCCGGGTCGGCGGCCCAATCGAATCGGAGTAGGCACGCGGTGAAGGGTGGAGCGACGCGAGAAAAATAAACCCTCAGAAATCGTGGACTTGAGGTAACGAAGTAGACGCTTTACTGCTAGCCAATATGCCTCGGTGGGTGCATGCATAAATTTGCTAGCCTTGTGAACCGCAAAGGCAATATCCGGACGAGTAAAGCTCAAATATTGAAGACCCCCAACAACGGTGCGATACAAGGCCGGATCCGAGAAGGAGGGGCCCGGATCATGATGGAGGCGAGTGGAGGCAGCCATAGGGGTGGAACACGGCTTAGATTTATCCATATTAGCCTTTTGCAGGATGTGGAAGATATACTTACGCTGCGTCAGGAATAAACCATCCGACGTGTGAAGAGCCTCAATACCAAGGAAGTAAGATAGGCGGCCAAGAACTTTAACCGGAAAGTGAGTCTTTGAGAAACTTGATAACCTCTTCAATATGAGCAGGGCTAGTGCCAGTGATAATTACGTCATCCACGTAGATGAGAATGTAGAGCCGAATGGTGCCACGAGAGTAAACATACAGGGACGTATCAGCCTTAGAGCCATGGAAACCGAATTGAGTGAGGACATCAGTGAACCGAGAGAACCATGCCCGAGGGGCCTGTTTCAAACCATATAAGCTGCGTTTCAGCCAACAAACATGATCAGGGTGATCCGGGTGCACAAAGCCAGGTGGTTGAACCATGTAAACGATCTCGGTAAGATGGCCATGAAGGAACGCATTTTGGATGTCAACTTGGCGAAGAGACCACCCCCGTGAGATAGCGAGAGACAACAAAATGCGAATAGTAACGGGCTTAACAACCGGGTGAAGGTCTCGGTATAGTCTATACCGCCGACCGATGAAAGCCTTTGGCAACAAAGCGGGCTTTGTGACGCTCAATATGACCATCGGCATGGAGCTTGGTGCGAAAGACCCATTTATTTCCAACCACATTCATATCCGGGTGGTAGGGCACAAGCTCCCACGTGTTAGTACGAAGTAGTGCATTAACCTCGTCTTGCATAGCATCACGCCACACCTTATGTTTGACGGCTTCGGTGTAGGAGGTGGGCCCGGAGGAAGACGCAGTGGTAATAAGAGCTTTGGGCAAAGGGTAACGAATAAAGTCCGGGTTTTGTTTGGGTTTGAGTGTTTGGGTTCGGGTACGAGTGGTCATAGGGTGAGGCGGGGGGAGGAGGGGGTGGTGGAGGAGGTGTAGGTTATGGGGGGCTCTCGGGTTCGGGTGAAGAGGGAGTATTGTCGAGTGGCGGGAGGGGTGGAGGGTTGGGGCTTTTGGATGGTGGAGGTAAGGAGGTGTGTCGATGGTGCGAGGGGCCGTAGGGTGGGAAGGTAGGTAACACGGAAGGGGTACAGTAGGAGTAATGGTTGGTGGAGTAGGGACGGTGGGAGTGTAAGGAAAGACCTTTTCATCAAAGACAACATGCCGAGCGATGTAGACGCGCCCGGTGGAGAGATCAAGGCATTTATAGCCATGGTGAGAAGGACTATAGCCAAGGAAGATACATGTTTTGGAGCGAAAGTCGGTTTTGTGGCGATTGTAGGGTCGAAGGTAGGGCCAGCATGCACAACCGAAAACACGAAGGAATGAGTAGTCAGGAGTGCGGTGGTGGACAAGCTCATAAGGGGATTTATTGTTGAGCACACGAGAGGGAAGACGATTGATAATATAAGTGGCGGTGACAAAGGCATCCTCCCAATAGGATAAAGGAAGATTCGAATGAGCAAGGAGAGAGAGGCCAACCTCAGTGATCTGGCGATGCCGACGTTCAATGGCACCGCCTTGTTCGTGGGTATGAGGAGCAGAGCGACGATGTTGAATGCCGAGTTGGACTAGGGTGCGGGCGAAGTGACGGAATTCGCCGCCCCAATCGGTTTGAATGGCTTTGAGTTTAGTATTAAATTGTCGTTCAATAAGGGAAAGAAAGTTGGGAAAAATAATCTCAACGTCGATTTGCGTTTTAACGGATACAACCATATATATTTGGTGAAGTCATCAAGAAAGCTCACATAGTAGTAATTACCATAAATAGAGGACTCGGTGGGTCCCCAAACATCCGAATAAATCAAATCTAAAGGTGCACTAAAGTAAACGAAGAAGTACGTAAAGTATGACGATGACTTTTGGAAAGTTGACACGGAGCACAAACCGCTTCCGGTGATTTATTAGGAATAAAAATAGACAAACTACGCAAAGCTTGGCAGAGGACGGGGTGAGAGAAGTGGCCAAGGCGTTGATGCCACGTGGCAGACGACTGAGGCGAAGAGTGATGAGCTTGGACTGGGCTTCGAGTGAGGTTGTGGAAGTAGTAGAGACCGTCTTGGACAAAGCCTTTAAGCAGGGTGGTTCCCGAATGATCCTTCACAAGAAAGAAAGACGCGTGAAATTCAAAATAAACAGAATTATCGGCACAAAAACGTTGAACCGATAATAGATTTTTGGTTAAATTTGGAGAAACAAGGACATTAGAAAGGTGGTACGTGTGCGGAGGTGAGTAGTATTTAGAGGAACCAAAGTGAGTGATAGGCAAACCTGAGCCATCGCCGATGTGAACTTGATCAGTGCCATCATAAGGTTCAGAATGAAGGTTGAGGTTGCGAAAGTCATTGGTGAGGTGATGGGTGGCACCAGTGTCGGGAATCCATTCAGAGTTAGGATTATATTGCGCGTGACTAGCATACGCTTGGGGTGGGCGTTGAGGACGTAGGTTGGGTGGGGGAGGCGTGGCGGATGGGTCGGCGATTCGAGTACCCGTAATAACACGCATGGGCGTATGCCCTACTTTAGCACAAATTTGACAAGTAGGAGAAGGTTCATTACCATTATTATTGGGGCGTTGATTGCCACGACCACGACCTCGACCACCACGACCTCGATAATTCGGAGAGTGACCACCACGGCCACGAGTACCATTATAACCATTATTATTATTATAAGGGTTGTTGTTGTTATTTCCATAGTTGTCGTTGGTGGTAGGGGCACGGCCGTAATTTGCTTGTGCCAATGAAGCAGTGGTGGACGACGCAAGGATAGAGGGCCGATGATGCTGAATTCGTGATTCAGTGGTGAGAAGAAACACATATAGTTCATCAAGAGTGAGGTTGGCGTTGGTTGAGACCATGGTGACAAGAGAATCATATTCACGGTCAAGTCCGGCGAGCAAATAGGTGACAAATGTTAGGAAAATATCATCGCAACGGAAGCGATTTATGGATCTAGATCTATATAATACACGTAATAAAACATTAAATCTACATCTACAAGGGGGTTGTAGAACATACCTCTTGGATCTCAAAATCCAAGTTGGAGAACCGCAATAGGAAGATTGCAAGTAGATGTGAAGAGCACCACGATCTTCCGCACGTGTGATCCAAGCAATTCCCGGTGGAAGGAATTCTCGACTCGAACCCCTCCGATATGCTACCCGGAAAATCTCCAAGATTTTCCCCTTAAACCCCTTGGCCGAAATTATCACTTCTTCTCTCTAAGAGGAGAAGTCGAAATTTTATTGTTGTGTTGAGGCTTGGGAGAACTCTCTTTATATAGAAGAGTAAAACTTAGCCTCCAAGGATTTTATTATTCCAATAAATAAATCCATAAATAAAAGATAATCTCATAATATTTTAGAACAAATCTAAAAATAATATTTATCTTTATTTATTACCATAAATATTTATCCAATAAATATTTTATACACATGTCTTTTTAATACACAAGAAAACTAATTCCTTGTTAAAATAAAGACACATGTGGCGCCACAAACATATATTGACCTAGTCAATATTAATTTTGCCATTACACAATAATTGGGCCAAGATTATGGAAAATGTCTTTTCCACATATTTAATTATTTAGCCCAACTAATTTAATAGTCCACCAAACAATTAATTCACATATCGTTTTAATAAAGTCCAACATGAACTAAATTAATATTATTAGGATTCGACGTCCGAGAATATACATGCTATATTAGGAGGCACGTCGGGGACCATGGACTAATAATCGGTGGCTCCGATAAATCAAATAAATAATTATCTTATGAACGAATAATTATATTCGATAAATCAATCACGGGAATATGCCACCATAATCCCGTGATCGCACTCCTCCGATTATAAGATTATATTTATCTCCTCACGAGAAAGTAATAAGCGTCCACCGATATAATCATTTCATATGGATTAATCCTCCATAGATCGTTCATTCTAAATCGGGAAGTTACCGTTAACCCTTTTCGAACATCTTGTCCTTACTTACCATTAACCCCCTAGTGATCAATAATTCAAATAACTCACCGGTAGCTAATCGTTGTAATATGAATCCCATGGATCGATCAATGTCTAGGATTAACTCATAAGGGAACTCGCTCATCTACTTCCATAAATGGAAGGAATGGATTCCGTATCCGTGATAACACGGACTACTCACTCAATCCAAGTACAATGCCAAGATGGGGTAATTCGGATCACGGACTCGGTGTAATCCTTAACCGTCAAGTCAAACCTCATACCGATTCAAGCGATCGATTTGTGATCACCTCGGATTAAGATATATCCATAATATGATCATCTAATGATTCGATAAGACTTCTCATTTACGGAATTATATTGAGAACTCGGATCAAATCGGTCCAAATTTCCCTATATGATATATCTATCATATATAAATGCCCCATTAGGTTCCCTTAACCGAAAGTCCGGATAAGACGATCACACATATCGTGTTATGGGCGCATTAATAGTACGTTAAAGGGAGACCCGATACTCTCGATTAACTTTACTACGGACTAATTGTATTTTAAGTACATCTTCACTAACTCAATCCTCCCGTGTATATCTCATACACTGAGTTAAGTGATTACATAAACGATATACTCAGGGTTTTCTGTAGTGTAAATACTATTGTCACATCGGTGATTATGAGAATAATAAATATGAATAATAATATCATTTCATTTATTAAATAAAACAATTACAAAAAATTGTCTTTCGGGCATCACACCTAACAATCTCCCACTTGCACGAAAGCTTGTGATTAATTGTTTTAGAGCACACCCTATTATTTAAAACTACGAAGAAACTACATCTCCCACTTGCTCTAAAGCAATGGAGACTCATCCCGTATTTTAGTACCCACAAAACTTATCATAACCATTTCAGATTCCAAAGTACACTCCGAGTATGCCATCGTAGGATAGGTCAGTGACTCGGGGAGCACCTATATCTGAATGTCATGGGTCTTAATGATCGGTCAGGTTGTCGGCTCGAGGCGATCCGTAGAATCGAAACGTCGCCGGTCCATCTAATCATGTGGTACTTTCCCAATATGCTCTTGAACTCAAGTGATTTCGGAAATCCTTATAAGCTACCCCTTCATCGTTTGCACAATGATGTGGTATCGGCTTTCCAAATCGGAATCACTCCCAGAACTGAAAAAGGAAATCCTGAGGCTATATCGCCTCTCTAGCTACTACAAAAGCCGCTAATCACCCAACTAGTTAAAGTCGAGTTGGCGTTGCTGGATTCCTCCAGGCAATAGCTTCAACACAAGAGTAAACACCGAGACCGAGATCGACTTAACGATCATCCTTAATCGACACAAAGTCGAACCGGTGTATTCTCACATATCCAAGTTCACATTTGAATATGCCCGCATATTATTCCTCGTTCTCTCAAGATACTAAAGGACATACTAAACTTGCTTTGTTAACTGCCGAATCTAAGATTCGATCAAAATTGACGTTCAATAACCTGACCATCTCTTGTCACAAAGAGAATCCATCCCATTTCTCTTTATCCGAAGATTTAGAGAGTCATTCCTGAGGCATAGGGTAGAACTTCCTCGTTGAATGTTGCATACACAGATGCATCATCTTAACCAATAAGATGGATGGGAAACCAATGACTGATTCTAATGAATTCGACCGAGTCAAACTCTTCAGAATGTTGTCCAAATCTCTGTTGCAGAGAATTGTGGCATTGTCAGATTCTGACTTCAGATAACACACCCATGTTGAGTCCAACTGGTGCAGCGTTATCCTTCACAAACACTAATATATATGTATATATTCACTACTGTACTAAAATTGATATCCACTCTACACAAGACTTATCAATATTCTGGTCAAATCCATATATTATAGAAATATATGACTTCCAATGACCAAGAGGTTTGCTTTTTATCCACAAAGGACATAAGCCTTGACGGTCATCCCGTCATAAGTTCATAAGGCAATACCCTTCTCATTCCGAATGAATCCGATTCCGTTTGTTTGGCAAGAAAGTCTCGGGGAATCACCCCTATTTTCTCGCTTTTGAACGAAATCATGAATTACCGAATTCATTCTACTCTTTTCCGTGTAGATCCAATTACTCCCACCGGGCTCGAGACACTCGGTGGTTCTACAAGAGTATGAACGACTCTGGAGTACCAAACTCCATTCACGGGGTTATGGCTTGTAAACCAACCTCTATTATCGAAATCCTATCTTGCTCACAAAAGAGCCATAGGTCATCAATCGATCCTCAGACTACAAAGTCCGCAGAAACCGTAATGGGTAATGGATAAACCATACTCCCACTATTTTCTTGGTGGATCGAAATTCTGATCTAGTTTAGCAGTATTTAGTGTTATCACCAACAACCAAAGTTGGGTGTGGTTTGATCTAATCAGTAAGTAACTACCTTGAGTATCCGTACTCTAAGGTTCAAGGTTTGTTGTTCATAGACTCTATCAGAAAGGATGCAACAGCATAGCTGTCCCTTCCAGATGTCAAGAATCTGATAACGAACCTTTCTCTCAATTCTTCAAGATATATCACGATTTGGTCACTGACCGAACGTGTACGTGAAATTCCCGGTCCTACCATCAAGCATCATGTGCTAAATGCTTATATTGACGGAATTTGGGTGAACCGAATCCACTCATTATCCGTTAATTCCAAAGCACATTCTAGGTAGACTTCTCGGTTCTACATTTCAATGTAAACCGTTATTTCACTTCCAATATCTTTATTGAGTTAAGCGATGTATTGTAGCTCATCTACAACTATGTAAGGCAATTCAATGGTTTCTTCCTTAGTGAAAGCATTTCACTATGAGGCGAGCCGAACATCGGTCTCAGGACTATGTGATGGCCCATTTCGAGTATAGAATACTCCATCTCGACGAATCCGAGACACCATAAAATATTTTGGATAAACTTACCGGAGTGTTTGAATAGTTATCGGACAAGAAGTCACTACTCGGAAGCTCTACTAGCTTGTATCTTTCATCGGACCCCGAAGGTCGTCATGAACAAGCTATGTTATTTCTTTATAACCATTATCCTTTCCCGATTGAAAGGAAACTTAGTCATTGAACCTTTGAGACAATATAACCGGACGGGGAGAAAGGAATCACCCCGAGCCGGTCTTCGGTCTTGTCTTTTAGGGACTATGCACTAACTATGGAATATGAAGAAGCGTTTATCTAAATATAGAAACCAATTGCTTTTAATAGTTCTTAAGATGGTACATATACGTATTTCGGATTTCTTAGTGGTTTTGACTTTATCAAACAAAAGTCCGAGTCTTAGATTCGTACTACAAATGGTATATTCACTTTCTATAAGACAAACAAATTATCGAATAAAAGGTAAATCCATTCGTTCCAACGAATCTTAAACGAAAAAAATAAATCTTCTCGCGATATCCAAGGATTGAATCGAGATTCATTTCCTCATATCACTCCCACTATTTTGCTAAAATTACTGCCCGTTGTCTATTAATCGTTAATGCACAACTATCTCGTTCTTCCAAAGAACATAGCCTAAGAGAAAATCACCAAGGATTCATAGGTTGGTGATCCGAAATCACTATCCTTATCCTATGACTTTCAGTTTGTTAATTTTCGGATTTAGCCTTAAAATCAACTCAGTTTTAGATGACTAACACTTTTAGACATATTCCCCCATTCTTGACTTTTCCGTAAATGGAAACAGTCTTGAACTAGCAGTTCGTGTGAGTAGACACTACTCTTGAACCGTGGGATGTCTATTTCGAGTGTTACTTGTCAGGACTTCTCGGATTTTCTAATATACCGAAAAAAAAAATACAAATCATAAAACTCCCACTAGTTCATCGATTCCAAATATCGTCTAACTAGCAACAGTTCATGATTTTCCGATTTTTCAATTAGAATGGTTACGTGTTACACTTTTCTAATGTTCTAGAAAAAACAACAAATCATAAAGCTCCCACTAGTTCATCGATTCCAAATATCGTCCAACTAGCGACACTTCATGATTTTCCGATTTTTCAATTAGAAAATTACTCGTGTAATCACTACACACTTAAAATTCACTAAAAGAATTTCAAAGTCCGAAATCACCTTTGATCAAACTAAGTTTGTCTCCCGTTTAACACGAATGACATTAGTGACATACCCATATGTCACTCTGGTTTTAAAAGGCTTAAGAGAAAATATCTCTTCCGAAAAATAATTGCATTATCGATTAACTAGTTCAACGTCCTAGTTACTTTCCACTTTTTAATGAAGTCAATACTAGTCAATTATAAATTTTAAGCAATTTAGTAAGGGATATAATGCTGTAAATAAAATGACATATATTAATTCAAGTTTAACACTACTATATTATTTTATTTTAGGAATTGTAAACTAAAAGTAAGTCTACTCTACCATTCCAAGGTTTTAACCTTGCATCTCAGTGCCGCCGTAGGGTAGGTCAAAGAGATCAACGGTTAAATCAATGAATAACTTTGTGAGAATCAGACATCCCACGAGAATCGAACATCCCTTTATTCATTGGCTACCTTCCTTTTTTAGCCTAGGTATTACCAAAAATACCCTTGATGAGTGTGACCTACTATATCAGATCTCTTAGGTACGCCCCGAGTGTGCCGTCGTAGGATAGGTCGGTGACCCGACGAGTACCCGTAAATCCTATCCTTTCGGAGACCAAGCCATGAATGTTGATAGGGGTGAACACCATCCGTAGGGGACGAAATCAAAGCGCCGCGAGGCGTCACCCTTCTCTCACTTACTTGCATCTATAGTAGAGACCGTGGGGTTGGTTGTCGCCTTCCCCGCTCCCACTCAATATTTTGGAAGTGGTGGTGGGTTAACTAACCGCGTCTTTTTGATGTTAACATAAAAGTACATGAAATCAAGGATTCCGAATGGTGTCGGTGACGTAGGCAAGCCTACCCGTCCTATTCGTTGGAACATATGTGACAGTCGGACGAAATCGGGTCAAGAGAGCCGCGTTTGAGATGGGAAGGAATCACCCCTCCGTTCTCCGGTGTGGCTTAGTCTTGCCGGACCCCCGTGCATACATCACACTAGGAGGGTTAAGTCGGTCGAGCCAAGCTCAGTTGACCACCCAACCTATAGGCGAACCGTTTTTATCCAAGATTTATTGTTCTTTTACCATCATTCAATCTCGTAGACACTACGAATCGAAAACGTGATCTCGTTGGAGCTTTAAGGCGGTTCACCGAGAACACACACCGAAAGGCTAACGATTTCATAACCCGTCCTCGGATCTTTAATTAGTTACTAAATTAATTAATTACCACGTATTAATTAAATTTCAACTAATTACGCGAGTTTGTATACATGCCTATTTTAATTACCAAAATTAAAATTCTACATGTATGCATGGAGTGGATTTATGATATGAATGCATGTCATGGCAATTCCGATTTTATGTCTATTTTATGATCAAACACATAAAAAATAAATTGCGGAAAAATTAAACACCGAGATGGATTGTTGGTACCCCCGTATCTAATCTATTGTAGGAAAAATAAATTAAATTACAATCTTCTTGTCTTCGAGTCTTGATCTTCAAATCTTGAACTCGAACCGTCGGAACACGAACCACGAACACCCGAGAGGAGAAAAGGTCTTTTTAATTAAATAAATCCAAGTTATTATAATTAATTAATTTTTTTTTTGTTACAATGGTGCGGCCTAAAAAAAATATTTCCAGAAATTATTTTTTTTTTTTTTTTTTGTTTATGTCGGCTGTTCTTTATATTTTCAGAAAAAATAAAATTTTTTTTTTTTTTTGTTTTTTGTTTTTCTGCCATAAGCAGATTTTGTTACCAAAAAAAACTTAACAAAAAAAATAGTTGACAGCCGCCTTTTCTGAAACCCTAGCCGCAGCATTAATGTATACGGGACTTATAGCGACGCTTTTCGGCGCCGCGAAAGTCCCGTAGCGCTTTATTAAAAAAAAAATTATCCGTTTCTCCTCGTTCATACCTTGGGTTTCGCTTTGATCTTCAAATTCTCCAGCAAGATCTTCAACTTATCCAGTCCGGATGATCAAAATTATAATAAAAGATACTACTTTTACATATAAATTTGAAAATTGACATAAATAAAATACAATTCCTATGCTCAATTGTTACCAAACAAAAGAGCTACAATGGATCTAACGAGTAAACAATACCAACCCCAATCCATCTCTTCAGCCAAGACAATCATAATCATAAAAAAAAAACAAATTTTCGGCCCTCTTCTTTTTTTTTTATTTTTATAAAAAAAATGGGACAAAAAAAACTACATGTTTTACCACTCCTAGATCTAATATTTTATACGTATAAATATAGATCAACTTGGCTCTGCTACCACTGTTAGGAAAATATCATCGCAACGGAAGCGATTTATGGATCTAGATCTATATAATACACGTAATAAAACATTAAATCTACATCTACAAGGGGGTTGTAGAACATACCTCTTGGATCTCAAAATCCAAGTTGGAGAACCGCAATAGGAAGATTGCAAGTAGATGTGAAGAGCACCACGATCTTCCGCACGTGTGATCCAAGCAATTCCCGGTGGAAGGAATTCTCGACTCGAACCCCTCCGATATGCTACCCGGAAAATCTCCAAGATTTTCCCCTTAAACCCCTTGGCCGAAATTATCACTTCTTCTCTCTAAGAGGAGAAGTCGAAATTTTATTGTTGTGTTGAGGCTTGGGAGAACTCTCTTTATATAGAAGAGTAAAACTTAGCCTCCAAGGATTTTATTATTCCAATAAATAAATCCATAAATAAAAGATAATCTCATAATATTTTAGAACAAATCTAAAAATAATATTTATCTTTATTTATTACCATAAATATTTATCCAATAAATATTTTATACACATGTCTTTTTAATACACAAGAAAACTAATTCCTTGTTAAAATAAAGACACATGTGGCGCCACAAACATATATTGACCTAGTCAATATTAATTTTGCCATTACACAATAATTGGGCCAAGATTATGGAAAATGTCTTTTCCACATATTTAATTATTTAGCCCAACTAATTTAATAGTCCACCAAACAATTAATTCACATATCGTTTTAATAAAGTCCAACATGAACTAAATTAATATTATTAGGATTCGACGTCCGAGAATATACATGCTATATTAGGAGGCACGTCGGGGACCATGGACTAATAATCAGCGACTCCGATAAATCAAATAAATAATTATCTTATGAACGAATAATTATATTCGATAAATCAATCACGGGAATATGCCACCATAATCCCGTGATCGCACTCCTCCGATTATAAGATTATATTTATCTCCTCACGAGAAAGTAATAAGCGTCCACCGATATAATCATTTCATATGGATTAATCCTCCATAGATCGTTCATTCTAAATCGGGAAGTTACCGTTAACCCTTTTCGAACATCTTGTCCTTACTTACCATTAACCCCTAGTGATCAATAATTCAAATAACTCACCGGTAGCTAATCGGTGTAATATGAATCCCATGGATCGATCAATGTCTAGGATTAACTCATAAGGGAATCGTCTATCTACTTCCATAAATGGAAGGAATGGATTCCGTATCGTGATAACACGGACTACTCACTCAATCCAAGTACAATGCCAAGATGGGGTAATTCGGATCACGGACTCGGTGTAATCCTTAACCGTCAAGTCAAACCTCATACGATTCAAGCGATCGGCGTGATCACCTCGGGATTAAGATATATCCATAATATGATCATCTAATGATTCGATAAGACTTCTCATTTACGGAATTATATTGAGAACTCGGATCAAATCGGTCCACCCCTATATGATATATCTATCATATATAAATGCCCCATTAGGTTCCCTTAACCGAAAGTCCGGATAAGACGATCACACCTATCGTGTTATGGGCGCATTAATAGTACGTTAAAGGGGAGACCCGATACTCTCGATTAACTTTACTACGGACTAATTGTATTTTAAGTACATCTTCACTAACTCAATCCTCCCGTGTATATCTCATACACTGAGTTAAGTGATTACATAAACGATATACTCAGGGTTTTCTGTAGTGTAAATACTATTGTCACATCGGTGATTATGAGAATAATAAATATGAATAATAATATCATTTCATTTATTAAATAAAACAATTACAAAAAATTGTCTTTCGGGCATCACACCTAACAACAAAGTCGTTGTTGGACAGGGGATGGCCGGCGAGGTGCAGTTCATCAGCAAGGTTCTTGAGTTTAAAATAATATTCAGTCGCAGATAGCTCATTTTTGCGGGTAGAAGCCAATTCGGTGCGGAGTTGTACCGGTTTTGCACGACTTTGGGACGCAAACGACGTACGGAGCGCCGTCCGGATGGCGGCCGAGGTGGTTGCCGTGTAAACTTGAAGAAGGACTTCATCCGTTAGCGAGGAGGTGATGGTGGAGAGAATCATCGATCCGTTTTTGTCCAGTGCCGCGAGGTCTTCGTCGTAATCCGGGTTGTCTTCAATTTTTCCGGCGGCGGTGGTAAGCTTGGGTGACGGCGGGGGTATGGTGCCGTCGATGAAGCCAAAGACGCCACGGCCGCGTAGGTAGGGCAACGGTGGGCTCTCAGAGGTTGTAATTCGCCGAGTTAATTTCGTGATATGCAGCGAGGATGATCTGGTGAAGGTTGGATATCGAGTGCCGGTGGAGGAACCATCTTCAGACATGGTGATGCCGGAGAAGAAGAAGGTGATGGCGGCAGGTAAGGTTTTTTTTTTTTGTGGATCACTTAGGGCTCTGATACCATGTGGTAATTGTGTATTGTATTAATTGTATAAAAAGAGTTTACAAGGTACAATATATATACTAGTTTACAAAGGGTAATACGGTAAGAATACGTTAACTAATAGTATTATCTAAAATATCTTCAACAAGAGTAAATATGAAATAACAATTGTGAAACACAAAGTAACATTAACACGTGAAGTAACATTTTTAAAGTAACAATTGTGATTTTTGTCCTTTATAATCATGAAAATATTACTTTTGTCATCCGGGCCCCATTTATTAATATTTTTCTCCTTGTGCCCCTTCCCCCTTTATTTTATGCATAATCTAATTTTTAGATTTGTGAGATAAATGGGGATGGATTAGCTTTTGAGCTTTTGGGATGAAAAGAACATACGAAAAGTGGACGTAAGGAATAAAAAAAAAAATGTCAAAAATAGGAATGCAAGAACATTGTTCATTTTGGGTGGCTAATAAGGACAAATTAATAATAGATGAATCAAACTACCCATGAATTTTTTTCTGGAAAAAGATGGAATAAATGCCGTGCCATAAGTTGAAGTAATTGCCTTGCTGTAAATTGAGTAATACTAAATATGACAAATGAATTTATTCAACCTTTTAAAAATAAAATAAAAAACAGAAAATGAGTCCATCATAACCGGGAAATTCTATCACGGGGACTCCGGTGTAGGGAGTCCCCCATGTGTTCAATTATGAACCACATGTTTTTATTCTGAAATAAATAAGTGTGAATAAAAATTAAAGATATGTGGTTCAAAAGGTGCCACACAGGAACTCCTTACCCAGGAGTCCCCGTGATAGAACTTCCCATCATAACCTTCCCACATTTAAAGCCATTGACTTATATTTCTCAATCACAACGTAAAGGTATTAAAAAGAAAAGAATCAAACACTTTTACTTCCCACATTCTACATTTGAAGCTTGATACGTCACTTTTACTTCCCGTTATTACTTCACTCGTAATTATTCTTATATACGTTGAAAATAATCCTTCTTATTGTGTTCTTACTTCATGTTTTACTTGTCAATTTACTCGTAATTGTTACTATGTGTTGAAAATGATATTTTTCATTGCACTGTTACTTCATTCGTGACTGTTATTTCACTCGTATTTATTACTGTATGTTCACTACTACAAATATGGGTTTTTAGGACACTAAATATAGGACATTTATTTAAAAACGTCCTATTAAAAATTGTAATGGGGCGTTCCATTTTTTGGGGCAGTTGGCTTTGCTTTAATTTTTATTTTATTTTATAAATTTGGGTCAAAGGGCGTTTGAACACGCCAAATCCAACAAAAAAAAATAGAACGCGGGAGAAATCCCCGCCTATCAATTTCCCTAAATTTTCACTCTAGTCAATTAATCCGTGTAGAGACAAGGATATAGGGTAATTTCCATCTCCATTTCCACACCTTTTCTCCTCCGCCTCCTTCTTCCCTTTTCTCCTCCACTTCATCTTCCATACTCGGCGTCTTCAAGCTGTATCTTCCAGAGAATCGGACCTCTATCTACCACACAATCCCTCTTCTAGGCGAGGTCAGTGAATATTTTGTTTACTTTTCAATTTCTAATGTGCCTCTGTTTAGCCTCTACTTGTACTCCGATTAGGCTCTTCTTGTACTCCATTTAGTCTCTGCTTCACGTTTCCGGTTTGTCTCTCTCTGGTAAGCGTCTCAATGGTTGACTGGATCAATTAACACATGGCTGCTTCCTTCTCGTTTTACTTTCATATACCTGAGTTTTTTCATGTTTCCGAATTTGGAATTCAATGGATGTATTCAGTTTCAATGTACTTGTCAAATTAAGAATGAATTTCTTTACTTTCATGCCTATTTTTTGAGATCGCAGATGTATGTTGTGTTAACTTTTGATTTAGTGAAGCTTGTTCGGGTTGCTCTTTTAGTATCAGACACCATGTTGGAGTTTGATTAAGTGAATTGTGCATTATTTTTCTGAACAGATCAAGGATTTTAGGTTGGTTGAACTGCTTTGAGGGAGGCAGTGAATTTTGCTTATTTTTTTTTGGTAAAGGAGGACGGGGCAAAGTATGTTTTATTCTCAATCTCTCCTTATAAACAAATGAATAAAAATAGGTTTCAAGGATTAAAAGGCAGATTGAGGTTTAGGGCTTTATGGTTGATAAGGATTGAAAGTTCAGAGTTGTGTTTTGGAGGCACCTTCTAAGGTGTAAGCCGGAGGTGGGGAACCTGTGGGCATATGGGTGAGAGAAAAGGGTGATTTTTGAATATTTTGAGAGGAAAAAAACAGAGGTGATGGGGAAAGGGTCACATGGGGCTTACATGTTTTCTTTTCTTTATTTTTAATGTGTTTGTTAGTAATTAAGAGGCAAAAATGTGATCAGATTTTTTATTTCAGAATCTATTGGGTCTGTCCTTTGGGCCTAATAAGACAGTTTTTTTAGGATTAAATAAGTTGGTCGAGATTTTCACGTAATGTAAGCTTTACAATTCCTATAGACAGTAAAAAAAATAGAGGAACCTTAAGTTTTACAGTGTTGATCACACTGGTCTGCACTATCAGGCTGGCTGAAGATCATGCTTCTGGAATTTTCCTTCCAAATAGATTTTTTATTGACTGATTTACTTGTGATTTTATTTTCTTGCATATACATATAGTAATTAGTGTTCAATATGTTAATGGTTTTGATTTTGAATCTTTGGTGTTTTTGTCTTTTGTATAATCAGGGCTTTATGTTTGGATTTTGTTAAGTCTATTGTATGAGATTAGTGTTGTATTAGTTATAATAAATATTATATGATGAGATAATTTTGAGAGCATAATATACATATTGCTATGTTTAGCATAGAAGGGGATCTTCCCAAAAAAAAGCATACGAAAAGTTTTACATATGAGTTTTAAAACTGAATACCAGTGAATGATGTATGAAAAGTTTGTCTTGGATTTGAACATCCTTTAATGATGTTTCGTTTGTCGGAGTGTACAATGACTACACCTCAGTCCTCGTATGAACCACGGCTAATCAGCTCAGGCAGCAGCATTGATCAACACAGAATCTGCTCAGAATTTGAATCACCACCCTTCACTTTTTGCAGTCTTTATTTTTTGACTAAGTCCTTAATTTAACAATCAACAGATTGCTCAAAACAAATAGAGAAATTGATGAGGAACACATTGAGCATTTGTTGATTGTTAAGTTACCATGAGCTGGTTTGACCTTTTTTCTTCTCTGAAATGGCTTATATTTTTAAACTCAACTCACTTCATTGTTCAGCAAACTAGCCGTTGGATTTGAATTTCCGCATCAGAAATCTGCCCACTTCTCTATTTGATAAACATAAGTATGGGATGTTGTGCTTGTTAAGAGCATCCGCTATAGCCAACAAAAATTTGGTGGGTTACTGACAAGTTTCTGACAATTATATATTAATATTTTAATTTGAAATTTTTTGTTCGCACAATAGCTCATTTTACGGAGGTTAGGAAACAGGAAGGAAAGGTGAAAGGAGGGGATCATAAAACAGGAAAAAGTAGAAAGAGTGAATAAAATAATATTTTTTTATCTTACTTTCTGTATAGGACTTTGAGCCACCGGTAGAAAATATGGTGGACAGAACCCCCTCCAACTTCACTTTTCTATCATTTACATGGTGATATCATGAGCTATAGTATTGATAAATAAACAATACCCCAAATTTGTTCAGAGTTTCAGAGTGGAACTTTGGGCTATAGCCAATGCTCTTAAAGAGTTGATAACACATTCTTGTGATCCAGATTTGGCTCGATTGATGTTGTAGAGTTGTAACACTCTTTGTAATAGAAGTAATTTGGTAATTAAAGAAATCTAATTGAAGGTCATATTTGATACAGGATTGACTGCAAGTTACATCATCTTAACCTGTCTAGCTAAGCAAATGTGTTCTCTAATTATCATTTTTATTGCATTGTACTTCAAGTGTTACTGTTACTTCACTCGTACTTTTTACTATATGTTTGAAATTATTTTATAGCATTGTTATTTCACGTGTTACTGTTATTTCACTCGTTGCATAAAATGCGGAGATGTATATATATATATATATATATATATATATATATATATATATATATATATATATATATATATATATATATATATATATATATATATATATATAGTTGTAACCGAAGCGTACTTATGATTGTGTTATTTTGTTTTTTATTTTTATTTTTTGAAAATTGGATAACAGTTTTAGGAAGATTCAATTTCCTATAATTACTCCACCTTTAATTGTCGGATTTCCCTTTATTTACGTTTTGGATGAAACCGCCAAATATGAAAAGAAAAAAATACACTCATAATTATAAAATAGGGGTATTATTGAAATACTAAATTAATTTTGTCCTTTTTATCATCTCGTGTACTTCTACCGATTTATTAGTAAATGTTTCCTTCCTGACTAAAATCTAAAGAACGTATAGATATAAAAATCCGAAGATAATGTCTTGCTGAGGAAATTGGAAGTCGTCTAAAAGGTTAACGGCTAGAAAGTAATTTGTGGCATTATAAATTTGAAATTATATTGTGGGGAGGTGTTCCCCAATTTGATATTTGGTGGGTCATCAAATCACCAAAAACAAAATCACCTACAACCTCCATAGTTTGTCACTACTACAAAAGGCGTTATTTGGGATGACCTTTTTTGGAACGACACACGGTCGTCGCAGAAAAGAAGTTTCTTTTGTCGTCCCAAAAATAATTTCCGGGAAAAGTCAAATTTTCAAGAAGTTTTTTGGTGGAAAAAATTGGCGGGATACTTTTTTGGGACCACACAATCTTTTTTTTACGACGTTGAATCGGAGGGAAATTTGACTTGGGGGGAAATTTTTTGCAGGAAATTAAATTTCTTTTTTTGGACGACAACGTTATTTTTTGGGACGAATGCATGCCAACCTAGAATCCACATGGACACTCTCCTTTTTTGGGACGACCAAAGTCGTCCCTCTAAATATTTATACAATTTATTTCATAAACTTTGTGAAATCCACGAGGGCTCTCTCATTTTTTTGTCGTCCCTTTAAATATTTACAATTATTTTTCCAATTTTTTACAAATTATTGCACGGTCAAAATTTTGTTTATTTAAGAGGACGACTATGTCATCCCTTTAAATATTTATTTTAATCTTAGTTTTGATTAATGATGTTTTTTTAATTAAATGAATGAATTATATTATTTTTATTATTTTAAAAAAATTGATAATTAGTTCATTTCTAATAACATATTTCTTTTTATTTAAATAAATTTTTTGGAACGAAATAATTATTAATTATATAACTTAAAGTTGGGGTTCGTAATGATTTCAAACACGATGTTCGTTATTTGACTTCGTATTTGAGATTCGTTAGTTAGTTCAAGATTTCAAACCGATGTTAGATACTATGTAGTGATTACAAGCCTGGGGTTCATAATTATTAGTCGGTTGATGATTTCAAACCTGAGTTTCGTTAGCTTGTTTAAGAATTCAAACTCGAGATTCGTTAGTGAGATCCTTATTTAAATCACGAGATTTGTTAGTGTGTTCCTAATTTGATTATATCAAACTCATGGTTCGTTATTTAGTTCATAATTTCAAACCCGAGGTTCGTTAGTGAGATCCCGATTTGAATCACGGAATTAATTAGTGAGTTCTAATTTGATCATTTCAGACTCATGGTACGTTAGTGAGTTCATGATTTCAAACACATGGCTCGTTAGTGACTTCATGATCTGAAACCCGAGGCTCGTTAATGACTTCATTATTGAGTGGTGATTTGAAACCTATGGTTCTTTAATTAGTCGGTTGATGATTTTAAACCTGAGCTTCGTTAGTTAGATCAAGATTTCAAACCCGAGGTTCATTATTGAGTTGTGATTTCAACCCGAGGCTCATTAATTAGTCGATTGATGACTTCAAACCCGAGGTTCGTTAGTTATTTCACGATTTCAAACCCGAGGTTCAATATTGAGTAATGATTTCAAACACGGGGTTCGTTAGTTAGTCGGTTGATGATTTCAAACCCGAGGTTCGTTAGTTAGTTCAAGATTTCCAACACGAGGTTCGTTATTGAGTAGTGAATTTCAAACCTGAGGTTCATTATTGAGTAGTGATTCAAACTCGAGGTTCATTATTGAGAAGTGATTTCAATCTAGGCTCGTTAATTAGTCGATTGATGACATCAAACCCGAGGTTCGTTAGTTCGTTCTAGATTTCAAACACGAGGTTCGTTATTGAGTAGTAGATTTCAAACCCGAGGTTCATTATTGAATAGTGATTCAAACTCGAGATTTCTCTTAAGATTTGTAAATAGATGGTATTTGGGTTTTTCTTTTAACTAATTTCTTGAAAAGTAAAGGAAAATAAAATTAAAATAAAAAACGAAGAAAATTTCCAAATAATTAACCGTTTCACCCTCAATTCCTACGATTGATCATCGATTCAAGGATGCCTCGTTAAATTATTAAAAAAATTGGTTACGATTGACCACAACCGTGAATCAACCAATCTCTCCTAAATTCGTTAATTAGGACAACCGCCAATAACTACACCCTAATTATGGCACACCCCGCAACGACCGTATGGAGTTTGGTGATATAACGACCATAATTAAATATTAGAGAGCCCAATTACTAGGCATTAATCTAACCGTCTTAACTTTAATCATAGTATTATCTATTTTCAAAACGGAGAATCCTACGGGCCGCGAACTTACCAATGGCAACTCGCTTAAGATGGATTTGGGTGCTCGATTCGAAAACCAATTAAACTATTGTACACAAATAACCAAATAATGTTCTAGTCATGTATCGATGAACGCAAAAAATAAATAAATACTAATAAAATAACTGAGGTACGAACAATTTGATCTCACTATCATAAAAATAAATCAGGCATCAAGTTTACTACACCACTTATCTTTTTTTTTCTGTTTTTTTTTTTTGAGGGAACACCACTTTTCCCTATTCCCTATCGTGTACCCCCACTAAATCCACCGTGTACCCCCACTAAATCCACATGCGTTTCATTTTTTTTGGTTTTCTTTTTTCTTCTTATTTAATTTGCAATTTTGTTATTTCTTAAAGTTTGACCGTGGGCAAGAGCCCATACCCTAGTGGTTACTACCCGTGCTCCCGTGGTTGGAGACCCGGGTTTGATTCCCCCCTCCCCCTCTCCTTTCGTTCCCGGCAAAAAAAAAAAAAAGAAAAAACTTTGACCGTATTTTTTTCAATGTTTCATTACTTCGTATGCACTTATATGTAAATAAACTTAATAAGATGATTAATAAATCAATAAATAAATTTATAATACCTAAAAAAATTTAATAAATCGTCTTTTATATATTTTTGTAACAAGTGAGGAGTTTTATTTTTTTATTTTTGTTAATACTGAAATCTTTATTTATTTTGACCAAATATCTAAAAATAAATATTCAACAAAACTAAAGCACCCCTGTCACTTGATTATGATATTCAACAACACTAAAGCACCACGTCAGTTTATTACGATTTTTATGTACTTTACATAAGCTTACTCTATTTATATGAAGAGCGAGCATCGATGACCTGGGTTAAAGTCTTGTTGGCTGAATAACTATTGCCTGAGTACGTTGAAGATTTATACCAAGCTGCGAGTCCCGGGCTAAGGTGAACTTGCACCATGTCAGCGGTACGAATTAGCGATTATCTTACTTCGAACATTAGGCAATGGACGACCTGCGTCATGTCGATGTATTACGAATGTCCTACACTTAGTAATAGCCACTTTGCTAAGGTCAAAGTCCGTCAAATACCCGATGTGGTGCTGAGCTCGTTAGGACCGTTTTACTTAGAACCCACCGAGTGCCATATGTATATGATCGACTCATACCCACGCCATCGATGCTCTTGAAATAAATAGTCTCGGCTTAAGTAAAAGAAATAAAAATCATAATCGGTGACGGGGTGATTTAGTTTTGTTAATTTTTATTTTTAGATATTTTGTCAAATAGTAATTAGTAAAAAAAGGGGGGGGGGGGGATGGGGGGATTTATAAATTTATTTAGGGACAATTATCCAAAAGGACGCATATTGGACATAATTAGACAAAAAGGACACTCAAAACAAACACTTAGTTATAAGGACAAAAATTAAGTAGATAGACCCAAATACCCTTAATGAAGGAAAAAAAAAAACAAACAGAAAACAAAAATGCGGCAACACAGCGCTGAATGTGTATTTTTTTATTATTATTATTATTTTTTTTTTATATTTAGAATCTCATGTTGTTGTTGATGTCTTTTGTTTTATTTTTTGTCTTTTTTTTCCTAGACGTGCAAAATGTGGCTTTTTTTTCTTCTGGATCTCGACGGTGATTTTTTTTCATTGACCACCGCGATGCATTGACCACCACGATGCACCGACAATCGCGGTGCATTGACAACCGCGATGCGGCGACAACCGCAATGCATTGCCCAACCCGATGCATTGACCACCCCCGATGCATTGACCACCGCGATGCAGTGACATCGGCAATCATATATGCAGAGACATCGCGATGAAGTGAAACCGCGATGCAATGGCCACCCCCGATGCAGAGACACCGTGATGAAGTGGTCACCCCGATGCAGAGACACCATGATGCATTGACATTTGATGAAGCAACACCGTGATGACATTTGATATTTTCCCACTTAATTTCATAAGCTTGATTTCTTTTCTTCATAAAATCGACTTCAAATGACTATATCTTTTGATATAAAACTACGATCAACATAAATCTTTCACCTTAATTCATATTTTTATGCAGTGACATCGGCAATCATATATGCAGTGATATCAACATTTTATGCAGTGACATCGGCAATCATATATGCGTGACATCAACAATTTATGCAGTGACATCGGCAATCAGATATGCAGTGACATCAACATTTTATGCAGTGACATCATCAATCATATATGAATGACATCAACAATTTATGTAGTGACATCGGCAATCATATATGTAGAGACATCGCGATGAAGTGAAACCGCGATGCAGTGGCCACCCCGATGTAGAGACACCGCGATGAAGTGGTCACCCCCGATGCAGAGACATCACGATGCTGAGACCATCGAGATGCAGTGATCACCGGGACGTAGTGACATTTGATAAAACAACACCGTGATGACATTTGATATTTTTTCGACTTAATTTCATAAAATTGATTTATTTTCTTCATAAAATCGACTTCAGATGGTTATATCTTTTGATATAAAAATACGATCAACATAAATCTTTCACCTTAATTCATATTTTTTATGCAGTTACATCGGCAATCATATATGCAGTGTTATCAACATTTTATGCAGTGACATCGGCAATCATATATGCGTGACATCAACAATTTATGCAGTGACATCGGCAATTTATGCAGTGACATTGGCATTTTATGCAGTGACATTGGCATTTTATGCAGTGACATCAACAATTAATGCAGTGACATTGGCATTTTATGCAGTGACATCGCCAAATCATACACAAACCCACCATCAACGTATATATTTGCTTTCTTTGTTTCAAGGTGATGCATGTTAAACTAATTGATCATTATTACATCATGATCAACGATGTCGATACATGATATACCACTCGTTGTGTCACAACGGTTGTGTCCGGATCATTACTCAAAAAAAGAAAGGAAAAAATTAACATCATCCAAAGCCTTTCATAATCATACCAAAGCATCAATGTCACGAAAAATTTAATAACAACAAAAGGTTGAATGCTTTGCTAAAGTCACTTCATCAAATAATTAAGTTTGAAATTGAACGAACAAAAATGTGAATTACAAATTTGCATAAAAGCTACATTTACTAAGATGGGGCATGCTATCTATTCGATCTAAAAGCTTATATACGAGATAGAAACCGCAAAATTTATCTCTAGTATGGGTTCGAGGTGGACTCACCGGATGATAATGATTCGATCCTGTACTCAAGTACCTTAACCGGATACTCTTGGAGGAGAACATGGACGAGAGGCCCAAGATGTTCCTTGACCCTTTTTCTTTACAAGCGGTGAGAAAACTCTATATGACACCCTTGGCAAAAGGGGCCCCGCTTCTTCAAAACAAGAAAATCAAACTCGCCGACAACCCCGTAATCCCCAGGGTGTAATAGCAATGAGTAATGGAATCTTTAAAACTTTCTCCATTGATGACCTAGCATCTTTATGGACATAAATTTGTAATAAAAAAAGTGGTTTACCCTATGCACAGACATCAGCACTACTCAGAAGAATAGCCCTTCAATTTAAAACAACTGAAATTCTTCCTCTGTCCGGAATCTACACTCTGTTCTTCGTATGGACATCCCAAAAATGAGCCCGCCCACTTACGACATTCAAGTAACCAATTTATCTTTACTACCAAAAGTGTCATTGTTATTAGTGAAAGAAGACGAGCATTAAAAGCCGAAATTGGGAATGGTTCAATTTATCAATTACTATAATCAAATTGCATCTCTTTGATACAGGACTACGGATCAAGTATGGAAGGAGAGAGAAACATATCCAATCATCAAGTGAAAGTATAGCATGCCTACTCAAAATGCATTTACAAAATTAAAAAACTACAAAACGAAAGACGAGTGGAAAAAATGGTAGAAACATGCCGTGTCGTTTTCGGGAAGTGATGGAGTACCGGGATATAATAACTTGTCAGTAGCTTCTCGCTCCGGCGCGGTGGAAGTGTAGGCTGCATGGAGATAGTTAGGGATTTATGTTGCCGTCTACGATAGTACACGGTCGGAGAATGGATAGGTAATTGATCGGAGAATTTGTGTACCGGATGAAAAGCTAGATTAGAAGATGCAGATACATGGCCATTTGTGTGATTGAGAATAGGATAATTAGAAGATGAAGAAATTGGAAATGGCTGGACGTTGAAAGAACAGATTATATAATAGGGTTAATTTTGTCAAATTGATGTGATTTTGTCCTTATAACTAATGGTCTTTTTTGAGTGTCCTAAGTGCCTAATTAAGTCTCAAAACACGTCCTTATAAACAAACAACACATTTATTTATTGATTTATTAATCTTATTAGGTTTACATAATTTTATAAAAGTAAACGAAACATTTCAAAAGGAAGTCAAACATTAAGAAATAAAAAAAAATACAAATTAAGGAGAAGAAAAAACCAAAAATAAAAAACCGATAATTTACAAAATAAATAAATTAATAATAATAATAATAATAATAATAATAATAATAATAATAATAATAATAATAATGCAACGCATGTGGATTTAGTTGGGGGGGGGGGGGGGGGGGGGGTACAAGGTAGGGAATAGGAAAAATTGGTGTAGTAAATTTGATGCCAAAAAATCAAGGGTTCAATAATTAATTAACTGGAATTAAGGAATAAACTACTCATTCTCATTATAAAATCACATGAAAAATAAAAAAAATACCTTAATTTATCGGAAAGAACAAAAAACGATTACAAATAAATGCGAAAGTATGAAAAAAGATGAAGATGAAGAGGGGAGCAAGAGGCGCCCCTCTTGTTTTTCTCTTGTAAAAGTATCAAAATTAGAGATTTTTTTAAAGATAAAATTAGGGATTGGGAAATTCTTATTATTATCGAAATAGTAATAAATAAAGTTGGACCCACCAATAGGGTTAAAATAACATAAAAGAGTGTTTAAATGGTAATAAAACTGATTTAAATTCGATGTTGATATGTGTCCATTCTGCCAAACACGCCCATGGAATGGTAGGATCCTACCATATTTAGTTTTAGGTTTCCAACATTGTTTTCTTTTTTTTAGCTTGACCACTTCACTTCAACTTCGTCCAAACCGCTCCAAATGACTCCGAAATGCCTCAAAACATCCAAAATCATGCCTCCATCATATAGATCCTAAAAAGCATAAAACAACTATTCGAGTAATATCTTTTCGCACAAAACGCATCAAAATACACTATATATTTCACCATTTGTGGGCTCATCAATAACCCAATTATATTGAGGGGATATCTCAATGCATTCAGAGTTTTTTGAAGGTTGTGTTGGATCATTAATCCAACGTTGGACTTATATGTGAAATAATTATTTATTATGGATTTGTCAATAAATATTAGCCCGATGTAAAAGTGATCTAATACGGTTTACGGTTGTTGGCTATAATGTATCATTAGGGTGTGGGTCTTTTATATGTAGATACTAAAAGGTTATTTCTATTTTTATGATGGGCTGAAATGGAAATACCTAAAAAATATAATCACACCTTTCTATTCTCCTCTGACTCCCATTATCAAAGAGAGAACTACAAAGAATTCTAAAGGGTTCTTCTGATAATTACTAGAAGGTGTGTAGATCTAAAAGACCGATCCTACAACACCAAAGGGGATTTTCGCTGCTATTGATTCAGGTATGTTTGCAGTTCAATTTTATTTTGATTCTCAATAATTTAGCATAATCGATTCGGAGGTGATGTGATTGAATCACATAAGGCTAGTTCTTACAAGTGGTATCAGAGAGACAGGTTATGTTAAATTGTCGAGAATCGATTCTATATTGGATTCAACATCTTTGCGTATCTCGATCAGTATTTTTTTTTTATGTACTCCCTCCGTACCTATTTATACGAAGCGATTCCAAAATTCATACATAAATTTATTGAATGAATCTAGACACTTTTTAATTCAAGATTAGTTGTTATTTAAATGTACCTAGACACTTAGACTTTTGGCAACTGCTTCAAATAAATAGATACGGAGGGAGTATCAAGTATATAGCCTGCCGCATCTGCAATCGTAATTGCTGTAATTTACAATTTTTTTTTTTTTTTTTTTTTTTTTTTTTTTTTTTGCTTTTTCTGGTCTAATGAATATTGAGATAGATATATTCTTTTTAATATATCAGTATGAGAACACAATTTGATTGTGTTCATCGGTAGACTACATATTCAGGATATGAGGGCGGCGCAAACATGTATACGGCAACTTTAAGTTTTTAGGTTTTCTGATGATTGGGTTTTACGTTATATTTATTTTGTACTTTTTTTTTTGGCTGAAAAAAGAAAAGAAAAAAGGGACAGTAGGTTTCGACAAGTATATTTCTTTTGTTGACATGTGATAATAAAAGGCTTGGCTGAAATTTAATTACTGTAGTAGGATTATTTTTAGGCTTTAATTTAGTTGGACACAGGGCCGGCCCTCGATTTTATTGGGTTTAAGGCATCAAATCTCCGAATTGCCTTTTAGATGAAATTGTTTTTTTTTTAAAAACATACTTATTGTTAGATATTTTTTCATAAATAAATATTTTGGTTATCGTTTGCATACGAGTTGCGTACGAATTAATGTTATCGCAACGAAACGGGGTACCCAACCCTTTCGTGCAAGGAGTACCTCCATTCGTTTATGGAGTACTTGCAACCTATAAAAGGCATAAGTATGCGACGAAAATTCATAAGTTTGACAACAACATCGAAAAACTTTGAGTGTCCTCGGGTTTGATTCAAACAAGTCACCGTTTGAATCAAACACCTCCATTGTATCCCGAAAGAGATTTTCATTTGATCCCTTAGTGACAAATCGTGTGGGACGAAACAAAATTCAACTTTAAAAGACAACGTTATTAACGTGCTTTGGAGTTTCTAATTCTCTCCGTCAAATCCTAAGTACTACATTTTTTCCAACACTTATCGCTTTTTTAACATCCGTAAATGCAAAAAATTAATAAAAGTTGTTTGTATGTCTATTTTTTTATTTGGGTCAAGTAAATTTTTTTATTGGGGCCTTTATCAATTGAAGTAAAAAAAAGGGCATTTATCAAAAAAGAAAATTAACATATTATACTAGGTTGGATCGGATTAAATCTACACGATTTTTTTTTCTTTTAGCGAAACATGTACCGTTGGGCCCTTTGACACAGTTGGGCCCTTTGACACCGTTGGGGTCGCAGGCCTTAGCATAGGGCCGGCCCTGGTTGGACAGTTTGCTTTATAATCGGTTTTATATAAGGTATTCTGGTAAGATCTGAAGAAATAAAGCAACATATCTTTGACAAACCCATTTTTACGGTCGTTATGAAAATTCAAAAATTGGTATCGTATATATTCTGGGATGGATTAAGAAATGCAGAATGTCACCAAACATGTGATAATTATTCGGTTCTTATGTATAAGCAGTAGTGCGGCTCAAAGGAAGTACTATTGTTTGATATGTTCTTATTATCAATGTGCATTACTACCCAAGATATCAATTCCAAGTCAATGTTATATAATCAAACAAAGTATGATATATTGCGGTATGTGTATTTATTATGTCTCTAAGTAGATTTGTTGAAGTGATATGACGTCAAAATGACCTCTACGTGGAAATTGATTTACGATGGGATGTAAAAAGGTTTGTGTTTTTATAAATTCACGCGGATAGTATTCAGCCCAAAGGAAGGATATTATTTGGCAGAATTGTAAATACACATGTGATGATAAATATGTGACAATTATTTGGTTTCCATGTGAGTAATAGATACGGTCCAAAGATTGGTATATTATTTGACACGACTTATTGTCAGTGTTTGATCACTACCCCAATATGTCAATTACGAGTTAGTATTATCGTCCAAATATGATATATTACCGGCATTTTGTGATGGGAAAGTATATCATAAATTTGTTTGATTTTGGATATTTTTCGGATATATATATATGTATATATATATATATATATGTATATATATATATATATATATATATATATATATATATATATATATATATATATATATATATGTGAGCTTAAGGTTAATTAAGTTGTTATATGTATATACTTTTAAGTTCTCGCTTTAAAGTATATCTCGCTCCTTGAAGCATTATATTCCTCCACTAATTGTCTATGACATGAAGCGTTAGAAATAACAACATTGTTCTTGACATTGACACCATGGATCTAGACTTGACATTTAGGTACGATCATCTTAAACCTCTTAGTTAGGATAGTAAATTCAAACACATTTGTACTTTGAGAAGTGAGAGTGATCAAACATGTTGAGTCAGGTGATCTTGCAGGAAGCCATTCTAGATACTCTTAGAAGTGGCATAAGGATTATGGTGACTATTTAGAAAATTGTGTATTCAATAGAGTTGCACAATGTCCAGGAAGAGAAAGACGATGCATACCTTGCCATGTCTAAATTAGTCTCTATAAGGCACAAGAGCTAATGCAACATAAGGGGCACACTATGGAAATGGCTCATCTGATTTCTAAACTTCAGGTCTTTGATTTGGAAATCCATGATGGCCTTCTGGTGCAATTTATCATTCTTTCTCCTCATGCACAATATGGTAAATTAAATGTCCGTTGTAACTGACATAAAGAATGGTGGGAGTAGGAATCAATTTTCCCACTAAGTACAAGAAGTGGAATGATTGAAATTTGGGCAACCAGAAAGTGCTAAATATGGTCACCATTAAAGGTAAAAGGCACAATAAAATTGAAGTTTAAGGAAGCTGTTGTATTCAACACTAGGGGCATAGATGACAACATAAGGATATTAGTTGTTTCTTATTTCAATAGGTAGGTACACAATGAAGACTGCTTGTAGTGTAATGCTTACTGAGCAAATTAAGTTATTTTTTTCCTTTCTGATTTGTTAAGGGGTTGAGTAGTTTTTGTGCCTAAACACACTTGGTGGATAGATTCGGATACTACTATGCACTTCAGCATGAATATGCGAGTAACTAGCATCATCAATCACCGATTGATGATGAAAGATACGTGTTTAGGGGTGATGCCGATGCAGTAAAGTTTAAGGCTATTCAGACACTAGATTGTTACCGAAGATTGAACATTTTATACACTTGGAAGAGACTTATCAGGCCGTCTTTACGGCGGAATTCGGTTTTGTTTTTTCATTTATTGATTGGACAAATTAGGACATTCTTGTTCAATTAAGAATGACACCTTTAGTCTTTTCCGGTATTCGATTAAATATGTTCTAATCATTTGGCTTTCGGTGATAATCTAAATTTGGTGGGTACCATTGTATCCTTAATAACACTCGCATATAGTTTTCATGGCATAAATCAAATTTAATCGATGATATGATGGTTCCTACATGGTTTGTCATCAACATTTATGGAAGATTTCTTCAAAGAGAATATAAAGGCTTGTGTCGGATGGAACATTTGGTCCTCTTGATATGTCGATGGTTTTGTCCGAGTAGGTTGTATTAAGGGCAAAACAAACCAATATAAGGAAACTAGGTGTTGATTCTCTAAGGACGTCTTAAAATTGATATATATGGTCACTTGTTGTCTATTCCCTATGGTATCTTGGAATGGTTTGCGGTGTAAAATATCAAATTCATAGACGATTATTCGAGTTTCAATTGCCTATGATAATGAGATGCATGTCATTGTGAAAATTAAAGTTAGCAGCTTTCAACTAAGTAAATACCTACTACAACAATACCCAAACCCCTTATTAAATATGGACTGAGAAAACCCAGTATTCAGTGTAATCATATTGGAGGGTGTCCAACTAAGGTTAGGCCTTATAAGCCAAAGGAAAGATAATTGGACTGTGGTTAATTGTTATGTTATGTGGTGTTTTTAAAAAATCCAGGGGTTTTAAGTTCTATGGTCCTACTTCCAGTTTTTTTTTGTTTTTATTATTAGACAGGATCTGCAAGGTTCCTTAAGGATATTGAGTTTGCGGGGAAAGATAAGGTATGAAATATTGTCTTTAAAGAAGAGCACATGCCATGACTCTTCCTACGGTGGCGATTGGTAACAATTTGTTTTTCCTAAATGGGATGTATACTATTGCCGGATATGGTTTATGACAATATTCTTGAACTTCCAATTAGGCAACCTCAACATCCTCAAGAACTTATACAGAGCAACATGAGCATATGAGGTACCACTTGAGAAATCAGTGACACCGCAACTTAGGAACTCCACTAGAGAACATGAGATCAACAATTCAGTATGATTATATTGTTTACCTCTTTAAGCATAAGGATCCTGGCATTATAGAGAACGATCCGGTTACCGTTCCCCAAACCATGGAAAGCTCTAAGTCTCATAAGTGGACTGAGGTTATGCAATATGAGATAAAGTCCATAAAGGACAATGATATTTAGGATCTTCTACCATTATCAGAAGGATCGAAACCCATTGGTTGTAAATGGACATTTTAGACCAAGAGGGATTCAAATGGTAATGTGGAAAGATATAAGGTATGTCTTGTCATTAAGGGCTTTACTCAAAAGGAGCATATATGTTAAAATGCTCTCTGGTTTCTTTGGAAGGCCTTTTCAGTATACTTATGGCTCTACTTGCTCATATGGATTATGAGTTACATTAGATGGATGTAAAAGACAATGTTTATCAGTTGTGACATTGATTTGGTGCTGCCAGGAAACTTTGCATTTGGTGACGCAAAGAATATGGTTCGCAAACTAAAGAAACCCATCTATGGACTCAAATAGTTTTCCCGTCAATAGTATGTTAGATTTCATCAAATCCTTGTCTCGTTTAGTTTTGAGTCAAATTCGGTTGATGAATGTATCTACCATAAGTTTAGTCAGAGTAGGTTCATACTCTTGGTTTGACATGTCGATGATAACTAGTAACGATATAGATTTTGAGTGTTAAACTAAAGCATTTATCTCATTCGGTTTTGAGTTGAAATATTTAGGTGACACTAATTTTAGTTTTTCAGGATCCATGTATATTAGGATTATTCCTGAGGTGTCATTAGATCATTACAACTAGACTATATTGATAAATTTTTCTTAAGAGATTCGACATGCTGGATTGTAAACCACATGGTACCCCTGTGTCTAAGTGAGACAAGTTTAGTCTCAAACTGTGCCTTTTCTAATGATATAAAGTAGGAGGAAATGTAGAGATTCCCTTTGATTCATTTGTTGGGAGTCTAATGTGTGCTTAGGTTTGTACGTGACACGTTATTACGTACTTTTCGCTTAGGTTGAGCGATTTAAAAGATCCCGGAAAGGGTCATTCGGTTGTAGCATATAAGGTTATAAGGTACTTATGAAAAAAAAAATAATGCTCAAATAAAATGAGTCAAATTGGTTTGAGAATATTTGGTATATCTTGACTCATATTTGGTGGATGTAAAGATATATTTAAATCCACATAAGGTTATGTCTTCATTTTGTCAAAAAAAGTCGTTTTTCTGAAAAGTGCTAAGCAGACACTTATGACTTATTTGACTTTGGAGACAAAATTTGGGGCTTTTGAAGCCACTAGTGATGGGATATGGATGCGGAAAATTTATTTCAGGCTGCGTGTTTTTGATCATATAAGGACCATTAAGGATTCTTGTCATAATAGCTCCGCAATGTTTTATCCCAACAAAGATTGGAATTCATCAATGTCTGAGAACATTGATATATGATTCCTAGTTGTTAAAAATAGAGTTCAAAGTGGAAGGGTGTCTGTTGGGAGGATTTTCATCATAAAAACAAAAGAAAATTTAAAACCTATACTTAACATGCAAACTAACTCCCAACCGACCAAATATCGGGTAGTTGATAGCATAGTAGGGTAAGTACAGGGTCGATCCACAGGGAAAAGGGATGTTGAATCTAATTTCACTAATCCTACCAATTGTTACTCAAAGAACGAATAAACAAAAGAAACGAAAGAACAAAACATAAAAACAGAAGAGAACAATCAAGATAAATCTAACCTAAGAAACATAAAAACAATCTAAACTAAAGAAACAAAAACAAACAATCTAACCTAAAGACATGGGGTCAAACATTGAACAAGCCTAGTGATCTCAATTCTAGTTATCTCATGATTTTAATTCAATTTGTGGTTTCACCCTCTCACGAGACACAAATCCCTAATTCCTTAGTGAATCTATTTCTCAAGCTATGAACTCCTACTTTCATAGCGAATTCAATTATCTATCTCTCATCTTTCGAGTGTTGAGACTGATTTACCAAACAAAACGACGGGTGTAGATTCAAGTTACTCTCGTATAATCGAATCTAACAACCTAGGAATCTAACCAATTAATTTGTCACATAATCAACGGCTAAAAACCCTATCTTTCTATGATGATCTAAGGTTTATGCAACTTCCGTATTATAAACATCAATAGAAAACAAATCTTTCAATCTATTCTCATGGCCTCGTAAGCACAAAGAAAGATACAAAATAAATCAACAATCATGAAGAAAAACTGGAATTGAATTAATCAAAAAGAACTCACATAGTTTTGAACAAGGATTGATCCATGGAAACGAAAAGCAAACATCTAATCTACTCCTAATCTAACATCGGTTCACCCGAGCACAAGGCTCGGGTGACCGGCCTTCAAACTCTCAAGACGCGGCTGCTGGCCTCTCTTTTGATGTGAAGAAATTTCTGAATCAATTTAGGGTTTGGGGCTGCTGTGCTTTTATAATAAAACTAAGTCGGCTGCTACAGTAACCTAAGTCGGTTTCAGCAAAAACGGCGGTGGACGCCCGTCCAGAATGCTTGGACGGATACTGGACGCCAGTTCAGCCAACGTCTGAACTCTCTGTATGTGAATTAGCTCCCTGGACGCATGTTCGCTTTATCGACGCCCGTTCGATATAAACGCTTCTCGGACGCTCGTCGGCCTCAGATGAACGCTCGTCCATCTTGATGCAGAATGGATTTCTTGATAATTATCCTTTCTTTCCTCCATCTTTATCCTCTTGTAACATCTCTATCTCTTCATCAACACTTCAAATTCGACTTTAGACTCTTCCAAATCCTTTCCAAGTTAAAGATATGTATCTACACACATCGAAAAACATACCAAAACGTAACACGATTCCAAAACAACATAAAATCATCAAATAAAGCATATAAATCGATACGTTTTCATATTTTACAATTAAAAACACCATTTACTCAATATTTACATATATAGCTCAAAATCTATGAAAATCATACGAATGTAGGGGAAATTGATATAGAAAATATATATAAAAATCACTATAATTTAGCCCTTAACAACACCCCCACACTTAAACTTTTGCTCGTCCTCGAGCAAAACAGAACAAAGATCAAGCTCGAGACAAATAAACATCTACACAAATATAAAGTATATTCAATAACTTAGAAGTTCACCCGTGTAGTGTGTGCATAGCCATAATAAATTTCCACTAAGTTCCACAATTTGAAAGTTATTCAAACCAAAACTAGCCCGGTTTCCCATCTAAGTTAGAAATATTCAAAAATTATAACAGGCACTTTACAAAACATACATATCCCAAAAAGAAATAGTAGAGAATATCTAAAACATTTCGACGGACTCGAGAGGATAATCCCTACAACATATCCTTCGGTTTATACTCGGGTATAAGATTAACGATAACTAAGTCCTTACTTATTCATAATAATATATTTCAATATTTTCACTTTTTTCACACTTTTCTAACACACATCGAATAAGCCGTTGCCCTCATAGCGAAATAGGACATTTCAAGATAATCCCCTACCTTACTCCAATCATAAGGCGACTATAAACCGACCGTCGTGAGCTTTTGGTCATCATAGTGGAATAGGACATACGTGGTACACCCTACCTCACCCAAATCATAAACCGACTTCCGACACACACAATTACAATTATGTTTACTTAGAGATTTCTCGGTGGCGAAAGTGGAAAAGATTATTTTCTAGTAGCACGGACCACTGAGCATAACACCTCAAGTAAACAATTTATTACTATTGCAAAGACTTAATCACGTTTCACTTATCACATTCAAACTTACAGATATTCACAGTATGTCATACTTTAATCCTAGAATACAAACTACTAAAATTTTCAAGAATTGTACATAAGCAAAGAAACATGCTATAATCATAAAAATTTCCAATTAAAATGGGGTAGGCTTTCAACATTTAGCTCATCATTTACTATGGCATGTGAAAAAGAGTGTCGGGTGAAACAACTAAAATTACTAAATATACAGAATATAGCAAAAATAATATAAACTCAAGCAAAGATATGCCTTTGTTCACTCGGGATATAACAAAAAATTTGAAAATTAAGCACTTTTCATAGAAATACTAAAAATATGAGCAAACGAATGTAGACACATAAATCATCTATCCCTTCCCCCACACTTAGATTGCAACTTGTCCTCAAGTTATACAGAAATAATAAATTCGAGAACTTAGCTGATTGGATGCTGGCAATTCTGGAGGAACCAACAAGAACCAGGATTGCTTGCATAGCTCAGTAGACTGTGGAGCATCACAGGACAACTGAATACATCGTGAAAGTGCACAATAGCTATAGAAAGTATCCTGCAGACTTGATTAGTGCAAAAAGAGTCTACGGGGAAAAGATTAGACTTATACAAATAAAGCACATGGAAAAGAATTTATAGAGGTATTCAAATTATGCTCACATAAAGATGGACACATATACATGAAAATATCACAAACTCGTAGGCTAGGTGCAACTATATGAAAATATACTACAATGCAATCTACATGATATGCAATCCTAAAAATAAAATAAAAAAAATAAATAAATAAATTCGACGAGGCTCGGCCGAGCGAGTTTGGAGGACAACCCTACGGGACTACGGCCTATGCGAAACTAAAAATAAAAACGAGGTAGTATTACGGAAACCGACGAGTTAGCTACACTCAAGAAAAATAAAAGAAAAATAGAAAAACAATGCAACTAGATGACATGCAACTAAATGATATGCATCCGAATGATATGCAAAAATAAAAGAAAATAAAAGAAAGAAAACTAGCCCACTCATTTGCAACATGACATGTATATAATAAACGTCTACCGATAATGACAAAGTTACGATAAACGACAAGATCGTTCATTACATGCGTGTAGACGCGCCTTAAGACTCGTCAAAAGTGATAGCATTATGGAAACCAACATTAGCTATACTAAACGAGATATAACTCATATGGACCGGACGTAGCATACGGAAAACCGACAGTAGCTACCCATATGAGTTACAAAAACAACAAGGAAGCACATAAGTCATAAAAGCTAACAAGATTCATCACAATGGTATGTAGCATACGGAAACCGAAATTAGCTACTAATTAACAATCAGACCAGTTATAGCGTACGAGAACCGACAATAACTATAACTTGCATAGATGAATCATGTATAAGGAATAAGATCATTTACTTAGCATGAATTCATAGATGGAAAGGTATAACATTCATATTCAGGACATCTATGTAAAAATTAAATAGGCCACAGATGCTCGAATGTAAGCAATACATACTAAATAAAAGCATTAGGAATGAGATCAAGAAAGACCTGGACTACTGAACTGGCGTTCAGCATAACAGACGGGCGTTCACCTCAAAATACAGCTTTGGACGAGCGTTCAGCAAAAACAAACGCTCGTTTGACTTGAAAACCAACCGGACGGACGTTCAGAAAGCATAGATGCTCGTCTGGTCCTTTAAACCAGAACAGAGTCGAAAATATTTGAACGGACGAGCGTCCAATACTTTCAAACGCTCGTTTACCTCAAGCTAAAGAACCGGACGGACGTTCACTAACTTGAACGCTCGTCCATACAACGAATACACACGCGAGAGCAGAAAACGCGGACAAACCCTAAAAACTTAAAACACATATTAACACGGATCACAAGCAAACGACCACTTTCAATTAAAGCACAAAGAGGTTAGATCGTAAAACACATAAACACATACTTCACGTTTAAATAAATCGAGTAAAAAACTTTTGCACATTCTTAACCTTATGGTCATCGAAACACGGCAAAATAAAAACTCTCGATTTGGTAAACGCTACTTTTATTAAAACGAAAAATAAACGTAACAAAATCGAGAAATAACAAGATCAGATTCAACATGACACCTATTCCCCGGCAACGGCGCCACTTTTGTTGGGAGGATTTTGCATCATAAAAACAAAAGAAAATTTATAAACCTATACTTAACATGCAAACTAACTCCTAACCGACCAAATATCGGGTAGTTGATAGCATAGTAGGGTAAGTACATGGTCGATCCACAGGGAAAAGGGATGTTGAATCTAATTTCACTAATCCTACCAATTGTTACTCAAAGAACGAATAAACAAAAGAAACGAAAGAACAAAACATAAAAATAGAAGAGAACAATCAAGATAAATCTAACCTAAGAAACATAAAAACAATCTAAACTAAAGAAACAAAAACAAACAATCTAACCTAAAGACATGGGGTCAAACATTGAACAAGCCTAGTGATCTCAATTCTAGTTATCTCATGATTTTAATTCAATTTGTGGTTTCACCCTCTCACGAGACACAAATCCCTAATTCCTTAGTGAATCTATTTCTCAAGCTATGAACTCCTACTTTCGTAGCGAATTCAATTATCTATCTCTCATCTTTCGAGTGTTGAGACTGATTTACCAAACAAAACAACGGGTGTAGATTCAAGTTACTCTCGTATAATCGAATCTAACAACCTAGGAATCTAACCAATTAATTTGTCACATAATCAACGGCTAAAAACCCTATCTTTCTATGATGATCTAAGGTTTATGCAACTTCCGTATTATAAACATCAATAGAAAACAGATCTTTCAATCTATTCTCATGGCCTCGTAAGCACAAAGAAAGATACAAAATAAATCAAAAATCATGAAGAAAAACTGGAATTGAATTAATCAAAAAGAACTCACATAGTTTTGAACAAGGATTGATCCATGGAAACGAAAATCAAACATCTAATCTACTCCTAATCTAACATCGGTTCACCCGAGCACAAGGCTCGGGTGACCGGCCTTCAAACTCTCAAGATGCGGCTGCTGGCCTCTCTTTTGATGTGAAGAAATTTCTGAATCAATTTAGGGTTTGGGGCTGCTGTGCTTTTATAATAAAACTAAGTCGGTTTAACTACGGTAACCTAAGTCGGTTTCGGGAAAATCGGCGGTGGACGCCCGTCTAACCAATCGGACGCCCGTCCGTAATGCTTGGACGGATACGGACGCCGCCCGGCCAACGTCCGAACTCTCTCGTATGTGAATTAGCTCCCCGGACGCACGTTCGCTTTATCGACGCCCGTTCGATATAAACGCTTCTCGGACGCTCGTCGGCCTCGGATGAACGCTCGTCCATCTTGATGCGAACGGATTTCTTGATAATTATCCTTTCTTTCCTCCATCTTTATCCTCTTGTAACATCTCTATCTCTTCATCCACACTTCAAATTCGACTTTAGACTCTTCCAAATCCTTTCCAAGTTAAAGATATGTATCTACACACATCGAAAAACATACCAAAACGTAACACGATTCCAAAACAACATAAAATCATCAAATAAAGCATATAAATCGATACGTTTTCATATTTTACTATTAAAAACACCATTTACTCAATATTTACATATATAGCTCAAAATCTATGAAAATCATACGAATGTAGGGGAAATTGATATAGAAAATATATATAAAAATCACTATAATTTAGCCCTTAACAGTGTCTAATGAAATTATCATGACAAACTCCATTATTGTGGATCCACTCACTAAGGGACAACCACCCAAGATGTTCTTGAGCATTGCCTATATGGGTGTCATGTCAGTTAAAGATGTTTAGGTTTAGTGGGAGTTTGTAATTGATAATGTTCGCTTCGATATAGACTCATTTTTCGGTTATTCAGTTTAATGTTAAGGTTGAATTTAAAGTTACGGTTATTTCTGCAGAAATTAAAGTTTTGTTGTTCACACTTTGATCTCAATATATTATTCTGGTCTCATTAAAGTTTAAGGGGGACCAGTTGTAAATATACATGTTAAGATCACATTTCATGTTATTTTCGATGCTACGCATCCACATCATGATCCATGTCATTCAGTTTTATTAGCATAAGTGATCATTGATGGGTCCCGTTACGATAGATGTGACGAATGCCGCTTTGGTCCTATGTTGATGGGATTGATGGACGAGATTGTTATTGATACATTTTTTATGACAGCAAAGTTGAGCGCTCATTCGGTTATCTGGTGATAAATAATTATAAGGTTACACATATAGCCGAAGTGGGAGATTGTTGGATCATTAATCCAACGTTGGGCTTATATGTGAAATAATTATTTATTATGGACTGTCAATAAATAATAGCCCGATGTAAAAGTGATCTAATACGGTTTACGGTTGTTGGCTATAATGTATCATTAAGGTGTAGGCCTTTTATGTGTAGATACTAAGAGGTTATTTCTATTTTTATGATGGGATGAAATGGAAATACTTAAAAAATATAATTCACTATATAAGCGGTGGCTATGGTCCCTAGGTCACACACCTTTCTATTCTCCTCTGACTCCCATTATCAAAGATAGAACTACAGAGAATTCTAAAGGGTTCTTCTGATAATTACTAGAAGGTGTGTAGATCTAGAAGACCGATCCTACAACACCAAAAGGGATTTCCGCTGCTATGGATTTAGGTATGTTTGCAGTTCAATTTTGTTTTGATTCTCAATAATTTAGCATAATCGATCCGGAGGTGATGTGATTGAATCACATAAGGCTAGTTCTTACAGGGTGTGGTGGGGTGAGGTTCATATTGTGTTTTATAAGTATCTTTTTTATTTTCAATTCAGCATTTTTTTCACCTTAGGAAGTTTCTTCTTCGCCACCAAAGAATTCCATTGATTTTTTAGCCCCTGGTTACAAATCTACCACTTTCGCACGACGGTATATGGTCTCCCAAGTTGGCACAACGTACTCCAAATCTTCTTCAATCCAAAAAGAACTGAGAAATGGGTGATAGAAAGAGAAGAAACAAAGAATAATGATAATACGACTTGTTTATACATTCTTTCAATTTTTGATTCAACATTTGTTTTGGTGTGACTGTAAAAAGTGTTGACACTGCATAAGTAAGGTGTTCTTGCAAATAGTCACTGTAAAAGTAGTCTAATTGAAATACATAAGGTGTTATTGTATACGTAAAGTGTCACTGTGAGAACTGTGAGGGTGTAGGTGTTACCTCATACGTAAGGTGTCACTGTGAGAACTGTGAGGGTGTTACCATGAGAATCGTAAGGGTGTTACTGTGAGTCACTATGATGGTGTCTCCGTGAGAACTATGAGCGTGTCAATGAATGCAATTGATGTAACAATTGTCGTTAAAGAAAAAATATTTCCAGATTTAAAAAATTACGCCGGAAGGGTATCAAACGGGATATCAAAATAAAGTTGACGAAAACAATATGAATTATGGTGGTGAAATTTTGATGATCGGAGTTCGAATTCAAAAGTTCCGACTGTGTTGAAAAAATTATGGAAGAGAAAATAATAATTTTTTTTTAACACAAAAGAAATTATTTTGGAACAAATTCTTATAGATTGTCGTTTTTTTCCAGCCGTGTGTCTACTTTTTGAAATCTTCTCAAAATTTTACAAAAATCACATAAATATTAAGAAAAAAACCCTCATATGAGCTTATAATGGAGATTCAAAATGAGATTTATCGAGTAACAATATAATTTCTCTCACATCTAATATTTTAAACATTATTCTCTCTGTCATTAAAACCAAATATTACTATATCATATTTTTTTTAATTGCGTGCTTTTTATATCTGAAAGTAACTGTCCAAATTCATTGCTTCACCGTCTAAATCCACCGTTTTTTAAAATTACAGTTCAAATTCGACAATGAATCAAATGAATATGGATCCAATTATATCAAACGATGTCTCAAAACAAAAATGATGAAAAAAATAAATTGGTGTTTTTATCATTGTTAGAAATCTAAATCATAAGATATGAGAAGGAAAAAAATGTTACTATTGTTTTGAGAGACTAGGAAAAAAAAAGGATCAAGCGGCTTTTTTTGTTTGTTAATAAGGTGTTATTTAACCTATAAATTCGGAAGAATGTGCAATTTACCTGGTAAAACAATTTACCAAAATGTGTTGTGTATAATGTTGTGGCCATTTTGTAGTGATATTATCATTACTCTATTATGAAATGAGCCAAGATCCTATTAATTACTAGTCTTACGTGATCTTTCAAATACAACTGAACTAACAACACACTAAAAATATGAAAATGATCTAGTCGTATATTTTTTTTTTTCGAAACAACGTAGTTTTGTCGATAATATCTAAAAACACTTATACTTGAGCGATCACTTAAAACTAGTACTTGACATAATCCTTGCAATTATGGATATACTTTTATTAAACATTTAGATAACAAAATCCAAGAAATGAATAAAACATTTATTAGTAAATTTAGTGACACGGCAGGAAATCTTTAAAAAAAAAAATGTACATGCATACTCTTCAAAAAAAAAAAGTACATGCATAGAATTAATAACAGCATTTATCAATTTCAAACAATATTCCCTTGAGTTGCCTAAACTTTTGACTATAAAAAGGACTGATATGGTACACTATCACTACCTAAGAATTCCAAAATTTTAAAATCTTGTGGTTAATTAAGAGATACAGTCGAAAACTATAATATATATAGGCGTCATGGCCTCCAGGTCTCAAATTGGCATAAAAGCTTCAATCATGGTTGTTCTTCTTTGCTTTATTTTGTATTATGATTCAGGTAAAAGTTACTCTTTTGTTATATATATATATATGTGTGTGTGTGTGTGTGTGGGGACCACGGGAAGGTGAACCTCTAATATGAATTCCAACTTTTCAGAAGTCGAATATACATATTTGAACTAGAAAGTCGAAAGTTCACATAGAGTCTTACGTTTTGGCGTTGCAACTCGAACAAATTTTTACATGCTGATGTTTATATGTAATATTAGTGACGATGATGAGCGAAGCAGCAGCCCCGGAACCGAGATGTTTTTCGAAAGATTCATGCCCATCACTTGCTTATTGCAAGAAAGAATGCGATGCAGAGAAATTAGGGAGAGCAAGCTGTGTTCATATCATACCAGAAGATCCAACCTCTTTCCTCATTTGCTGCTGTGGTTTATGAATATAATCATTTGTAGTCCTATTTAATTACTACTATTGTATCACTTTTTATGGAATAATAAAAGTTATATATATACATAACAATACGATCGAATTAATTTGTTGCTCTTCATTTTGATTAATTTGTTTGTTCATAGTCAGTAATTTCGTGAATTATTCGTGTCCGAACGAATCTGTTGAAGAATAACTGCTTCATGCACCCATTTTAATATCTTGCGAGAATTCGTCTTTTTTTGGTATGTCAAAAAATTATTCAAACTCAAAGGTTTTTTCCAAAATTTTCTTTTCCGCAAACTCTAACCATTTACGACAATCATCATCCGGCAAATTATAATTGAAAACTATATGAGACTTGTTTCACCACTTAAGCTGACAACCGATGGCCGGCGGTGAACCAAGAGACTGTTGAAGCTAGGGTTTCAATAGAGCCGGCGGCGGCGGCATAGGGCGGGTGGTTGGGTGGCATGGATCGCAAGGAGCCGGACAAATCCCTGGCAAAACAATTGAAAGCATAACTTGACGATTACATAAAACATCTTTAAAAGCATCTTTAAATGCATATAAACAAAGGCGGATCTACATCTATGTAAATGGGGTCCACGGACCCCATTAAAAATAATAAACTCTACATTTTACCTATAGGATATTATTTCGGACCCCGTTGAAAAACTTTTCTGGATCCGCCCCTACATATAAACCATGATCTATTAACTACGTTTAGTTCGTCTTGCACATAACTTGTTCGTTTCCTTAACAACTTACTAACCGTGTTTAGCTCTCGCGATCAAACATACGTTAGTTACCTACTAATCCGTTCATCACTTACCGACATGTTCGTGCCTTATCTATCATGTTAATGTCTCGTGACATAGCACTAATCACTTAACTTGAGGGCACAGTATCCAACACAGCTAATACCACGAACCATACCTCTAACTTGGGACTAAAGGAAGCAAGGTATTACGTACAATATGTCATCTTAAGAATAACATGACTAATATAATTAGTCATACCTCCGACACAGGACTTTTAATACCCATTATACTTTGTATATATAGTACATTACATTGCAAGGTAACTAACTAAACCTTATCTTAACACAAATAGGAGCACATAAAGAACATAATTTCATGTTAAGTTCCATATTCTATCCTACGTGAGCATACATATCAACATAGAGCTCCCATCCTATCTCCACTACTCGCATAAAACAAAACACAAAAAGGTAAACCCAGAATGCAAAATAACTTTTTCAAAACACTGTTGACATCACAGAACGGCTCGAAAGCTTTTCTAAAGGCTTCCCTATGCGATTTCCCAGGTGAGAGGCCGGGGAAGTGGCTTAGACTTAGCCTCATAACCACTTTTTGTCGTCACATTTTCATACAGTTTAACATAAAATTGTATTCAAAACAACTTAAAAGCTTAATCTTTAAACTGGAAATGAAACCTTTTGATAAGACGAACTTCGTACTTTAAAGACGAAACGAACTGCGAACCGATAAACAACTAGCTTTTAAATCTATGCGAATCTAATGACATTTACCATTCGAATATAACCTACTTATGGTCAAATCCAAGAATTACTACAAAAATTTAGATCTTACCTTCTGAAGATGAATCTAAGCTTAAAACTATTATTTGAGTCAAAACTGTTTTGAAATCACTATTGTGACCTACGAGACAAACCCAAAAAAGCTAGCCGAAGCTCTTAGAGACTATGTATAGGGCACTTTCCCGGGTGATGGGCCGGGATAACAACAAGGCTTTTTAAAAAAAAACTCAATAAACGCCAATTTTGTGAAGTCTAAGGCTATCTAAAGACCTATATTGGATTCTGAGCCTAGGTCAGTTGTAGTGGCGGATCAAGACAAAAAGTTCAGTGGGGTCACCCGTCACAAAAATGTAGTAACACTAAAAAAGATTGGATTAACCGGGTTGGGCGGGCAATTAGGTCAAAAGTTTCTGGGTCGGAACTGGGTTGGAAGGGTAATTAGATCAAAAATTGATTTTTTTTATACCAAAACGGCGTATTTTTGCAAAAAAAATTTAAAAGTTCTGTGGGGTCACGTGGCTTTGCCACTGGTCGGTTGTAAAGTGACTTGGAGGGAAAGAAAAGTTTAATTAACCTTAAAGTTCTAAGAAAACGAAACCTAAATCCAAAAAGACGACAATACCTTTTAAACAAGAAATTGGGGTTGCACTACTACTACGTACTTAATCAAATTGAGGAAAAACAAAATAATTAAGGGAGGATTAAGGAAAAGGACAAGATAAGAATTTGAATTAGTGAACAAGACATCTTCACAAAATTTGTGAAAAAAGGACAATATTACGGACTTATATTATTAGAGTAAAATTATATTTATTGCAAGGGTAGTTTGGACATTGTGGATAGATGTTGAAGCACTAGAGATGGCTATATATTTGTACTACGGTGATTGGTGAATGACAAAGAAAATTATTAAGTGATCAAACATTGGGTATCCCTCTCCATTGTGATAGTCAGGCCACATTGCATATTGCATAGAATTAATCGGGTTTTCATGAGAGGACCAAACATATCGAAGCGGATTGCCACTTTGTTCGTGATGCGATCATGAGGGTCTGATTGCTCACGGATAAGTGCCCACAGGGGTTCAGCTGGTGGACATTTTTACAAAAGCCGTGGGAAAACAATAGTTTGAAATTTTGTCACGCAAGTTGGGCGTTCGTGATCTTCACGCTCCAACTTGAGGGTATTACGGACTTATATTATTAGTGTAAAATTCTATTTATTGTAAGGGTAGTTTGGACATTGTGGATAGATGTTGAAGCCCTAGAGATGACTATATATTTGTACTACGGTGAATGGTGAATGACAAAGAAAATTATTAAGTGATCAAAATTGTCAGACAAAAATATTAAGAATAAAAACTTGCTATGCTCCGATGATAGAGATCCAAAATTTGATTGAGAAACAATATTATTAATTTCTCAATCAATATTTTTTTTGGGGGATTGAGGGAAAAGGACAAAAAAATTACAAAATGAATAAATAGAACACACTCCTCTTTTTAGTTGCAAAAAGGACAAAAAAATTTCAGACGGAAAAAAATACGCCTTATATAAAATTCGCGCTAGTTTGTTACGCTGGGTTTTGTAAGCGCTGCTTATAGCCTACCTGCTTGGCGCCTTGGCTTCATCTTTTTTTTTTTCAAACAACCGTAACTTTTGATTTATAACTCCGATCATCGAAATTTTTTCACCAAAATTCATATTTATTTTCCTCTTTAATTTGAGCCCAAATACGATACCCTTCCGACGTAAATTTTGAAAGCAAAAAAAATATTTGCATTAACCGGAGCATTTTTCTTATAAACGACAATAACTTTTGATTTAGAACACCGATCATCAAAATTCTTTCACCAAAGTTCATATTCTTTTTTTATCTTCATTTTGAGACCTCACTTGATACCCATTCGACGTAATATTTGAAAGCCGAATTTTATCGCAGCGTTTACACTAACACAGTAACAGTAACACATTTTATTAACAGACAAAATATCACCATTAACATTGCGTAATACAACAATCCAACAAAAAATGGTTCATATCGTAATGAAACAATCTTTCAAAGCATTATAGAGATGCAACTCCCAGGGAATCAAGAGAATAAAAGCCTAATACTATTGAATATAATCAAAAAGCATATCAGGGGAACTAAAACATTCTTCAAGTTGTTGAAGACCAAAGCAGTATGTTTTACCATCTATAGATCTTTATCCTTCAAACCCGTACCACATCAATACTTAATGAAAGATGTATGAAGTAGAAAATGCATTAAATAGCAGCAGCTCGGCCTTATCAATAGAGAATCTAGGCTCCTCAATTTTTCTAAACACAAAAAAACACCAACATTGCCTCACCATTTGAATCAACAACCTTCAATTACCTAGGCCAAAACCACACCACAACAAATAATGGAATGCAAGGAAATATTAAAAACAATATATAGACACCGTATGCCTGCAATAACACATTTTACGAAGAATACATAACGATATTAACAATAACACAGTAACACCTTATCATCACAGTAACACAACCAATTCTGTTTTCCTATTCAACTTCTCAAAACAATTTTCAGTACTAATAACCACAGAAAACAAATATACATTGCATTTCTTATCCATTAATGACTGAAATATCATCATTAGTATGCTTCCCAATGTAAGGGAGGGGGTTTGAAGCACACTACAACCGATTCATTTTTGATTTTTTTTGCAGCATTGCATCTTTCTGTTTATTAGAACAAGGTAGAAGAAGGCAACAACATGAAGGCAATAAAAGTATTTGAAGTTTTTCAAGCCTTAAACACTTGGTTTTCTGCTCCAAAATCTGATTTTTCAGCCTTATTTTTGGCGTATATATGGCTGAAATCTCACAACACATAGTGATATTAACAGTAACACAGTAACACACCCAAAACTAGTGTATTAGAAAGCTTAATGTTATGAACCAAGTGAACAACACAATCAATCTTCTTTAAAACATCATAGATGCATCCTTAAACCAACCCTTAAACTGTGGGATCACCAATATTATCAACCACAACAGACTTACCATTATTTGTGTTCTCAACAGAACTATTAATTTCAGCTTCATGGTTATCAAAAGAGTTGACAATGGTAGCTCCAATATCTACAATGGCAGTTTCAATACCTGCCTTGGGATTCCCCTCAACCTCAGTTGCCTGAAGAACGGTCCCAGACTCAATACATGAATTTCCAGACTCAATACGTGAATTTTCAGAATTTATAACACTTGAAATGTCCAAAACAGAAACATTAGAAGTGTTATTTACCTTTGAATTAATCAACGAGAGCCGGACTTTTTAATGAGACCAAATAATTTGAATCTTTAATGTATAAAGACTAATAATGCTACCAACAAATATTTGGGGATAGAGATTAGCCTAACAAAATCTTTAGAAAATTCAGATCATTTAAAGACAACCCAAAAAATAAGACATATCCTAAGCAAATCTTCAGGACAACATAGAAGACACCCACACAAATAACCATCAACAATTTTGTCTCTCTCAAATTAAGTCCTGAGAAAATTACAAAAAAAAAGCCTATAACATTCCACACCCCAAAAGCTTATATATTCAGCTGAACCAAATTCACCTTCTATTAGTTAAAGATCGCTACTTTGATATAAAAAAAGATTGTGATTATACACCATTTTTGCTCAAACCTTAGTATTTACAGCTATATTCTCAAAGAAAGTTTTATTTTAATTGCAAGATGACAAAGTTAAGGATTCCTTCACACAATTAGGTCTCACTAAATGAAATCAATGACCCCAATCAAATATGGTTCTGTAGCCTAAGATGTATATACTAAAGCTTTTTCAAATACAAGATTGTGAAGTATTCTTCTACATAACTACATTTCACAAAATGAATATATAGGACACGGCACCGCACTGAATCTACAGTTGAAAAAGAGATTATAGCAGTCTCGACTAGGCACACCATTGATACCCATTGCCCTATGTTGAGCGAATCTCCAACAAAAACCAACCTTTTGTTCCTTAATCTTTGCAGCAATGCTGTACCATTGAACCTTCAATTATATATGGAAAGGATCTTTTATCGTGTTTATCCATGTTCCATACATTTAAACACAGTAAAAGATATAGATCTCGTTCATTCATTACTGTTTCAATTATGAAAAGATAATTGTCTGAAAATTTTAACAAAAGGTCAAGAATTAAACATAACGAACCGTGGGAGATCACAATGATGAGGCTGCCACTTTCAAGTCACCAAATCTACCATCGGTATTCTTCCTTAATAAACTGAAATAAGCCACATTCCATTGAGCCAAACTTCCACACTGAATTAAAGAAAGGATATGCTCATCAAATAAAAGACCCCAGTAAAATCGCCAACTTTTTACTATGAACATTAGTGACTAAAATCAGATTGCTTCCTTAATCACTTTATTCTTTTCACTCATCACTGATGAAAACCCGTGAATAGAGTCCCTGATTCCTCGGCACAGGAATTTATTGTTCAGCTTAGCAGTTTGAATAAGCTAGGAAAATACAACAAGATGTTGATTGCTGTTGCTCGTCTTAGAAACAAAATTTACAATACCACATGCCTAAAGTTACAGAAACAGTAGCACACAAATAAATTGGCTAAATTAAAATTTTGGTCCTCTAACTAGACACGTTTTTCGATTTTGGTCCTGGTTTTTCTCCGGCGACAATTTTAGTCTTGTAAGTGGTCTTTTTTTGCAAAAATTGTCCTGAACGCCGGAAAGACCACTTACAGGACTAAAATTGTCGCCGGAAAGACCACTTACGGGACTAAAATTGTCGCCGGAAAAGACCAATTTTAGTCCTGTAAGTGGTCTTTCCGGCGTTCAGGACTTTTTTTGCAAAAAAAGACCACATACAGGACTAAAAATGTCGCCGGAGAAAAACCAGGACCAAAATCGAAAAACGTGTCTAGTTAGAGGACCAAAATTGTAATTTAGCCCAAATTAAATTGGTGGCAAAATTCTTGAGAAACTTACACGGAGTGCGGGAGGTTTCGACTTCTTATGCTTGGTTTGAACCATGTTTTATTGCTCGTTGGAATTTAGCTTCAAATGATCGATTACCCGGCCGGAGAACCATATACGGCGTCAGATTGTTTCTGGAACAAGGTTGTCGAGTATCAGCAGCGGAATTGTCTGCAGAAGAAATATACTTGATGAAGGTCGCCGGGGAGTGGTGGAAAGGAGAGGTGTCAGTGGTAATAATAGCAAGTGGCAAACTAGTCCAAAAGAAAATGTTTTGTCTTTAAATCAACAAAAAAAATACAAACTGGATTAAAATTTATATACAGGGCGGAAAGTGGACTAAAACCTGATATTCCCTTTTTAAAAACATTATATCTCTTGATCTATAACTCAAAAATGATAATTGTTTTATATCAAATATTTTCTTCTTTAATAAGCGAAGCCTTTTATTAAAGAAATATAAAAAGGTTCATACGCTGCCGTATCCTCGTCCTCTCCTTATACCGAAAGACGTAATCGAAGCCCTGCCTCCTTAAAGCCTATGTACGTATGGCAACCTCGATGTGGGAAAATCCAAGAAATAGGAAAGAATACAACACCCTACACTTCTAAAAATATGCAGCCCAAAAAATGCAACAGTTTACCGGGAAAAATGAAGGAACAACAGGAAGCTTGAGACATTGCTAAAAAATGTAGGTTTGAGCTTCTTCCGAGCAGCTAATTTCCTTCTTGTGAATGCAGAAGACTCCAAGTTTAATCCAAGTGAAGTCTTTCAGGTCAATCCATGCAATGTGACAGTCTACCAAGCGTTTCCACGAAGTCGAATTGTGGCGAATCTTCAATTATTGATCATAATTGGAAATAGAAGCACGAAAGCCGTGTTAAAGGTGATGTAAAAATTGTGAAGAAGAACAATACAATCTGATTTGCACTCTTCATGAAAATGAAGAGTGCTTCCGAGATAGTAGATCCAAATTCCATGCAAGCATCTCCCATTGAGAGCCCATTGTCGGTTTGATTAAAATTCATGGTTTCTTGCTAGCTCAGCCGATTGTGCTTAATAAAACCCTTCTTCTTTTTTTTGGAACGATCCATAAATTTATTATCAAAAGTGGAAACCAGATAATACATCGGAGTTCAGAGAAAAAAACAAAATTAAGAAACAACACAGCGAAAAGTTATAATCTATGTCCCAAGCTAGGCGAAGGTTTCTAACTCGGATCTCCATCTTCGAGAGCAAAACATTTTATTGGTGGATGTGAAACTTGGCATCCATGGTGGATCTTGTTCCTCCAAAACCCAATGCAATAAGCTATATCTCTGAAAGTGTAAGGCCACTGACGATCACCTCTCCTCCCTTTCAGATTGTTTTTAATCCAGTCCTTGATACTAGAGTGCGAGAATAAATCTCTCCACTGGTCTCTAGTAAGCAGTTCCTCCATATCATGGTTGGCATCTTGCAATCTCGCAAGGAGTGAAGAGCAGTCCCTCCTCCCTATTACAAAAGATGCAGATAATTGTGCTGGTAATATGTCTCCTCCCTAGAAGAGAGTTTGTTGGCAGTGCATTGTGAGCACCCTGCCATAACAAAAATTTCAGTCGTGATTGTCCCTTAAGTTTCCAAACGTCGGCCCAAAGGCTGTCTTTTCCAGGATCAAGATCTTGATTTAAATATTCATATCCTGATGCAACAGATTATTTATTGTTATCTCAAAGCTTCTAGATTTTATTGTCCCCAACCACATCAAACCCATCTCTAAGTAGTGCGGCAGCAAACCCTTCTATTCCGTTAAATAAATTTGATTAATGGTTGATTTTTTTTAATGAACGAAGCCTTTTATTAGAAAGAAAAGAAAAGGTTCGTACAAAGCCGTATCCTGGCCCTCCCCTTATTCCAAATTACGTAGACGAAGCATAGCCCTGCCTCCTTAAAACCTATGCGTGGCAAACCCGGTGTGGGAAAATCCTGCGTATAGGAAAGAGTACAGCACCCTATGCTTCCAAAAAATAAAGGCTAAATTACAATTTTGGTCCTCTAACTAGACACGTTTTCCGATTTTGGTCCTGGTTTTTCTCCGGCGACAATTTTAGTCCTGTAAGTGGACTCTTTTTTGCAAAAATAGTCCTGAACGCCGGAAAGACCACTTACAGGACTTTCAGCATCAATTTTAGTCCTGTAAGTGGTCTTTCCGGCGTTCAGGACTATTTTTGCAAAAAAGAGTCCACTTACAGGACTTAAATTGTCGCCGGAGAAAAACCAGGACCAAAATCGGAAAACGTGTCTAGTTAGAGGACCAAAATTGTAATTTAGCCACCCCTAAAAATACAGTCGAAATGAAAAATATAGTAATAGAAGCTTTGTTTGTTGATTAATGGTTGAATATCACTGAGTGAATTTCTATAATTAATGACACGATTAACGATTTAAGGATATCAAACGAGCTATCAAAACGAGATGATGAAAAAAGAAAAATAAATTAGTGAAATGTTTATCAATTTTGGATATCAATTTTTAGTCCGGTTTATCATTTAAAAATCATTTGAAAAATGTATTATTTCCTAACTGTCTAAAAATTTAAACAAATGCATGGATATAATCATGAATATATAACATCCAAGAAAGGAATAAACATTTATTGGTAAATTTAATGATATGGCAGGAAATCCTTAAAAGAAGAAAATAAGCAATGTACATGCATACAATTAATAACATCATTTATCAAGTTCAGACAATTTTCCCTAAAATTTGACTATAAAAAGGACCGACATTTTTGAAATAATTCATATCACAGCCTAAGAATTCCAAAATTTTAAAATCTTCAAGTTAAGATATACCGTGGAAAACTAATATATATAGGCGCCATGGCCTCCAGGTCTCAAACTGGCATAAAAGCTTCAATCATGGTGGCTCTTTGCCTTATTCTGTATTCTGATTCAGGTAAAAGTTACTCTTTTGTTTTATACATACATATATACACATATATACACACACACCCACCCACACACACACACACACACACACACACACACACACACACACACACACACACACACACACACATATATATATATATATATATATATATATATATATATATATATATATATATATATATATATATATATATATATATATATATATATATATATATATATATAATATATATATATATATATATATATATATAGCATACACTTTCTTCAACAAAAAAAAATAAAAAAATAGCATATCACATATAATCTACTGCAATAGCGTTATATATATATTTAATTGACCTTTTAAAAGTCGATCTAAGGTTGCAGGCCGTCTGTCACATTTCGATGCATAATAATCGACTTTGAAAAAAAAAGTTGGTGGCGCTGAAAACATCCGTTGCATAAATGAGTTTTTTTGTTGTTTGTTTTTTGTTTTTTTTAGGGTGTGTGTGCAGGGACGGACACATGATCTCGGGTTAGGGGGGCAATAAAATTTTTAATTACAAATAAAAAATTTAAGAGAGGAGGGGGGGGGGGGGGTGGCAAACGATATGCTTTGTACATATATTAGTGTAATTTTTCCGAATATAGGGGGCAGTTGCCCCCCTCCCCTGGTTTTATGTATCTCTGCCACTGTGTGTGTGTGGAAAAACTTGTACTTAGAGCACTTGTAGTACATGTTGTAAACATTTTAAAAAATGTATTTTATATACCTTTACCTTAAGATATAGGAAATATAAAAATGTAGCAACATATACTCTATTTTTGGCACTAAAATACAAAATTATGTAAATTTTCCTCTACATATATATACCGCATATATCTTACTTCTGTAAATTTTCCATTATGTCTTCTAGATTGTGTAAAACGGATAATCTAATTCATTTCTTCATTGATATAGATTTCATAATCTCGAAAAATATGTATTTAAACCGTATGCACATAATTCAGTAAAAGGATCTCAGTTATTTTATAGTGGTCTAGCCATACCATTTTATTAAATTCTCCACCAATCACATTTTTTAAAAATCATAAATTTTCCTAAACACGTGGGACCAGACAAAAATAGTGAAATATGATTGGTTACGGACCACCATAAAATTTGCCAAAGGATCTTATGCATGTGTTCTTAATAAGGCCATTTTTGCGTTAAAACCTATACAACCATCAATGTATTTTTCTGTGAATTTTATAAGAGTTTTAGTGACACCATAGGAAGACTACTTTTGAGGTATGATGTTGAACCACGGGAAGTTGAACCTCTTATATGATGTTTGGTTTTTCGGAAATCGAATGTCTACATTTGACCTGTACAAAGTCGAAGTCCACATTGAATTTTATGCTTTGGCATTGAAACTCAAACTGAATTTTATGTGTTGATGTTTATATGTGATATTAGTGACAACGATGATTGAAGCGGGCCGAGAACCAAGATGTTTTTCGAAGATTTCATGCCCACCATCACTAGGGAACCAAGGTGGACGGATTTTACAAAGAGGTCCTGTGCCTCCTTCTGGCCCAAATCCATGCACCAACATCCCAGGAGGCGGCAGTTCTGCCTGTCCGCCGCCCTTGAACAAAATGAACTTTGCCGGTAGAGCTTTGGGCCGCACCGGTGGTGTTGGCCGTACGGCCGTTCCTTTCCGGTTAGAAATGAAGATGAATCATTGAAGAGAGTGATTTGCAAAGTTTTCTTTTGTTAAAAAAAGATTGAGGTTCCATTTCTCCAGACATAATAAGATCAGATCCTCTATAGTGAATTTTACCATACTGTCCCGTGCCATCCTATGAATGCCGAAGGATCAAAACGTCTCCATTTTGGTGTTTAATTTTTTAATTTTTTTTTGAACTGCAAAGGGAAGTTTTATTAAAATATATCTATAATGGTGACTTAAACCAGGGCCGGTCCTACGTTTTGAGAGGCCTTAGGCGGAGAAAAAAAATAGGGCCTATTAACACGAAAAAAAAATTCGACCGAAAAATGATTTTTTTCTAGTATTCAAATTCATTTCATCATTTTCATACCCAAAACATAAAACATACATATATATATATATATATATATATATATATATATATATACATATTACTAAATATTAATTCAAGTATTCAACAATTCAACAACGCTCTTGAAGCACATTTGGAGGCGAAATCACTAATCAAAGTATAATCGTCAATTTCATTAACCGATTTCCGCTCAATCGATATTATGGCCAACCCATTCAAGCGTTCTTGAGTCATCGTGCTTCGAAGATGGGTCTTTATTAGCTTCAACTTCGAAAAACTTATGAAATTTTTTATTTTTTTGTATTATGAAATTTTATGAGGCCTTTTTATTGGGTTTTTTTTTAAAAAAATAATTTGGCCTTTTTATTGGGCTTTTTTTCTAAAACATTGGGCCTTTTATAGTTTTTTTTTTTTTTTTTTTTTTTTTTTTTTTCCGGGTATAAGCAAGACATATATGTGCTGGGCCTCCCGGTGACATTGGGCCTAGGCGGCTGCCTGGCTTGCCCAAGGGTTGGGCCGGCCCTGACTTAAACTATCACTACAAGAAAACTGTGTTGTAGTGACAAAAAATGAATGACGGGAGGTTAAACCCGTCTTTAAATTACTAAAAAGATGTGAATAGTGACGAAATTTTAAATTCCGTTATTCTTTATCATATTTCCCGTTATTACCCCTACACTAAAAAAAATTACTGTCATTGTTTGTTATTCTTTTTCTTAACCAAACCCCACCCACCCAATTCATCATGTATTCTTATTAAAAAAACAATTACTTGTACTTAACAGAACCCATCTCCTAAAAAAATGGCTAAATTACAATTTTGGTCCTCTAACTAGTCACATTTTTCGATTTTGGTCCTGGTTTTTCTCCGGCGACAATTTTAGTCCTTTAAGTGGTCTTTTTTTTGCAAAAATAGTCCTGAACGCCGGAAAGACCACTTAGTCCTGTAAGTGATCTTTCTGGCGACAATTTTAGTCCTGTAAGTGGTCTTTCCGGCATTCAGGACTATTTTTGCAAAAAAAAGACCACTTACTGGACTAAAATTGTCGCCGTAGAAAAACCAGGACCAAAATCGAAAAACGTGTCTAGTTAGAGGATCAAAATTGTAATTTAGCCAAAAAAACCCATCTTACTTCAAAACAAAACAAAATTCCATATCAACCCTAAATTTCTATCGACGACTCCTCCCCCTCCCACCTCCTCCTCCATCCTTCTCCGTCGTCCCTCCTTCTCCGTCCTCCATCAGTCAACCACCGTCTCACTCAACCATTGGAATGTCCTTGGTGGCAGGCCCACCCACAAGCTTCGGTCAATTCAAAAGGACAATGGCGGCAATCAGTCAACCCCCGTCGCACTAGACCATCTGGACGTCCATGGTGGCAGGGCCACCCACAAGCTTTGGTCAAAACATAGGGATAGTGGCACCGCGTCGTCTATTTAAAGCCTCATCACTAGGCCGGAATCCTTCATAACGTTATTCATCTTCTTCTCTGCAATGTTTTCTCACGAAAACCCTAACCTTGTACATATTTATATAAATTTTACTCTTTTCAGATATGGGTGTATCTAGTTTTCTCTATTTTATGTGATTTAATTTCTGACCTTATATGCTCTGTTGTTTTTGTGCTTAATGTATGCTTAATCTTGCCTTGATAATCTGTGTAAGAGAATCTTTGTGTGAGCCCCGAACTTGATGTTATGTTGTTAAATTGTGCACATTCTATTTTATGCCTTGAACATCCTTCTATAAGCCTGATTAGAATTGGTTTAGCAGTCTGGTACCTGGTTTTTTAGCTGCTCTGAATTAAAGACTAAGTTATTCTTCTATCACTACATGAAATGTGATTAATTATGCCAAAAAAAGAGTATCGAGTTATATGCTTATGTCATGGTTGCAATTATAAATACTACAATTTTCAATAGGTTTGTCTTGGCTGCTTCTGTTTTGTGTGTTTTTTTTGAGAGTGAATTCCTATGCGTATTGTTTCTCTGCTTTGTTTTAATATGTGGAATACTGATAGATTACATTATTTATCACATTTGTGTTTCTGTTTATGTTTCTAGTTTCCGAGTAGCTTAGCTTGTGTTGAAGTCCTGTTTGGGTTTAAAAGCATATTTCTGTCAAAGTTCATGATAGATGTTATTAATTGATGCTTTGTCCTTGTACTTCTTATCTATGATGTGTAAACATTGTTTTTTTAATCCTTGATTTTGATACAAGGATAGTGGAGATAGTGGAGATATATGACATGATTATTGAAGCCATGTATTTGAATGGAAATTCCTATTTCTCAATGGATGTAATAATATTTTAATATATGTTATTGCATGATGAACTATGGTGCATGTAATCATATTTTAATAGGGGAGAAGACTTTTGATTTGAGTTAATCAATCAAATTTTAGCCATGTCGGCGCCTGAAGCTCCAGTCCAGTCAACTATGTCGGAATCACCCGAAAGTCTGCTTCTTTCTGCCTATGAAACAAATGGAATGGAAAGAAGGAGAAGGTTTGGGCACGGATAAACAAGGAATCAAATATAATTTAAAAAAAAAACCCACTTCATTGTCCAGAAAACAAATAAAAAAAAAGCAAAACAGCACAACAACTAACGCTTCAAACCAAAAAAAAAAAAAAAAAAACATTCAGCTGCGCTCCCATTCCCGCGTTCCCCTCTTTTTAATTTTTTAAAATTTTTTTTCTTCATTAAGGGTATTTGGGTCTATCTACCTATTTTTTGTCCTTATAACTAAGTGTTGTTTTGGATGTCCTTTTTGCCTAATTAAATCCAATATGTGTCCTTTTAGATAATTGTCCCTAAAATTTAATAGCTAATGGTCACCTTTTAGCTATATAATTGTTTTCCCCTCACCCTTTTCCTCACTAAAACAGTCTTTTATTGATGGGATTTGCACCCTTCACTAAATATCAGTCACTATTGGCACTTTTTCTTGTAGTGTTTTTAGGCTGTTATCTTGTTTTTAGGTTGTTATTTCTTGTTTATTGGTTGTTACTATTTTTTCATTAGATGTTACGACATTTTATGGTTTACTACTTGTTCTTTGGCTGTTAGTACACTTTATCTAGCGTTACTATGTGTTTAATGTGTAAAAGGGTATTTTTGTCTATTTATTATGAATTTGTCTTTTTTAATCACATTAAATGTAGTAACATACTTCTAAACCTATTTATGATTTTTTTTTGTCCTTTGGCCCTTCCCCCTTTTCTTAAATTCTTTTCACCATTTCATGGTTCTAATTCGAATCATCTGTCAAATGTGAGTTCTTGCTCTTTTCTTTTACCGATCTTTGATTCATAAAGTAATACGATTGCTGCTTTTTCACTTTGGTCTGTGGTGTGTGTGTGTGTGTGTTTTTTTTTTGGTCTGCATCATTTTTTCTTGTAACGGAGAACATAATTTTTTTTCCATCGAGTTGATGTAGAAAGTCCCTTTTATAGTTTATTTTGTTACTTGGGTGAAAAATTGCCTTTTATTTTGTGATGACTCGGCAGTGAATAGTCATTTCAAAATGTACATTTAGCCCCAGAGGAGTAAGTTTTAATTTTATGTTTTTATTTTTCACGAGCAGAGAAATTTAATTGAGTTAGATTATTCTCGAGCTGTGGATTTTGAAATCAAAGTTGACTTCTTCTGTTCGTAGTGGATGGTGTTTTCAAGGGTTTCTCGACACAATGACTTGTGGGAATGATACATATGTTGAGTCTGATTTTATTTTTTTGGTCTTCTTCCAATAATTGTTTCAGTGAAATGATGGAAAACACCTTGTTAGCAATCACACCTGAAGCTGTTAAGTCTGAAGAAAGAGGAGGAATCTGGTACAATACATCTGACATTGACGAATGGATCTGGTACAATACATCTGGTTATACATCTGTTTGAACGAGAGTTCAAGTCAAGGTGGAGATTGTTAAAAAAATGGCTTGACCTCTCATCTGATCTGGCTGAGTACTAAGTCAGCTGAGTACTGATCAGGGCAAGGGCAATGCCAGCAGGGGCAAAGTCAGCAGGGCAAGGTCAGCAGGGCAAGGTCAGCAGGGCAAGGTCAGCTGAATATAGTCAGCGGGGCAAGGACAACTGAGCAATATCAGAAGGGCAATGTCAGCAGGGCAAAGTCAGCAGGTTACGTCTGGTGAAGTTAGCTGAGCTGAGTTCACATCAGGGGTATTTTAGTCAATCTACTAGCAGGTCTTTATATCGGCTAGGTCTAGGGTTTTGTGACTATAAATACTCATCTGTTGTAACCTAGAATATTTGCAGAAGCAGTTAACGGTAGCAGTAGCAATTGCATATGCAATTGCAAAATCTTTAAAATCTCTAGTGATAATATAATCTCCTCGTTTCTGCACGTGGACTAGTCGGCAAATTTCCGGAAACCATGTTAAATCCTGTGTTATTGTTTCTTGTGTGATTTATACTTTCTCGTTTATTCTTGATTATTGCAATCCGTTTGGATCCTTGACGGTCCTGTTATAACAAAATACAAGGATCTTCCAGGAAAAAAAGAACAGTTCAATAGGAAGCATTAGCATATACCAACAGTTTTCTCAGCTCAAAAAGATCAAATGGAACAAAAAGGAAAAACAAAGTTTCTAAGTATTCTAGTTTAGACATCCCTAATATTTTGATCCCCCTTAAGCCGCCCACTTATCATTTGAAATACACCCATCAAATGCAGATATGGACTTCAGCTAAATTTAAAGCAATAATGATCAAACAAAAAAAGTGCCCAAGCTATGGTTTCTTTTCCTTTACCTAACCAAAATCCGTAGAGGAAAAAATAAACAAAAAAATCACTAATCTAAATGATTTACAAAAATGTCCCAACACAATTTCCATTCACTATTCTTCAAATATTTGAGCATAAGTAGTCTAAATTCTGATGAACTTAAAAAAGTATATCTTCAAAATATGTAACAAGTGGAAGGATGGTATGTATTTTTTTCTGCCATAATATTAGAACATAGTAATGATAACTGTCAATCCAGGCAGAAACTTAAAGAATTACATCAATTTCGGGATCAATCGAAGCTGAAACAAAGTAAGAAGTTCCACACCTTGTTGCAGTTCTAAGAAATGAACTCAAAACTAACTTAGATCAATAAAGAACAGATTTAAGGAATATATCTTAACTTTCAAAGTAAAGACGGAAAAAGTATTGTTTGAAGGACTTTCAACAATAACATAACATAAGAATTATCTGCATACCAAATTAGTCCTTTTTATTCCAACCGAAGGAAATTACCTTCTAGATAGATGGAACAAAGTCCCCAAGTGAACAATTGTTCACTAAACTCCTAGAAATCCTCATAAAACCTTGAAGTAGAAGATCCAAGCTGTACCATATTGCAATTAGACTAAATAAACATCAAAGTAGAATATTAAAAGTGAAAAGTAGAGTAGCAAATAATTTCACATACGTGCAACTGCAATCCTAAGTCCAAAAGCTTCGGAAGCCTGTAATTGCTTTCTTATGTAGCAATAAACTGCATTTCCCCTTATAATTGATTGGTTGAAGTTGCAAATAAAAGAAGGATGACACTGCACAAACAAAGCATGAAAGAAACTACAAACTAGTAAATCAATGCTTTAGAAATGCAACACAAACAGAACGAAACCCATAATACTATCAAGGAAGAAGAACTATGCATGATAGAAACGCACAAGAGCATGTTAGAATAAGCTAGTATTTATATTATATATTATATTTACTATCTTACCCTTGTACTAGGGATGATGAGACATCATCACCCTTGTTAGATTCCTTACTAGATATGTTGTCGTACTATAACTGAATGAACGTAATGAAATGATTATTCTCTCCTAATCTGTTGTTGAACTTGGTATCAGAGCCACCATGGTCACCACCACTTCTGGTGTTGAAACACCGCCGGAAAACTCCACCGGTAATGTTAGGTCCACTACAACTCCCATATCACTTACCACTTCGATTCCCAGCTCATATTAGAATTCTCCACCTCCGATATTCTCACAGACACCTCCAATTTCGTTTGGGGTTAGCTTTCCCACGTCAGAAACCCTAAATCCTATGTTCAGTTCATTCCGTCCTGACTTCCGTTCCGCTCTGCTTAGTCTCACTCCCTTTGGCGGAAATCTCACACAGACATGTACCATGAAGCTTGATCGAACAAATTTCCTTCTGTGGAAGTCTGCTATTCTTCCGATAGTTCATGGTTATCACCTCGAAGGTCACCATTTTGGTACAGCAGCTAAACCATCAGAATACATTCTACCCACTACTACTTCAGGTAATTTCATGAATGTTCTTATTCGCAATCCTACGTTCGATGTTTGTGAAGCTACAAATTTCCTCCTTGTGGGCTGGCTTATGAGTTCCATGACAGAACAAGCCTTGATAGAGGTTGTTGGGTGTGAATCTGCCCGTGAGATCTGGACATCTCTGGAAACCCTTTTCAACAATCAGTCGGAAGCTAAGATGCTCTAGTTGAAAACAACCCTCACTCGAAGTGAAAAAAGGAATAAGTCTATACTGGATTACCTTGCTCAGATGAAGTTCTATTCCGATGGATTGACGGCGGTATGTTACCCGATTACTATGGGTGAGGTTATTCGTTTTACCCTGGGAGGATAGGCAAGGAATACAAATCTGTGATTGTGAATTTGACATCTAGGATCAGTTCACTCTCATGGCAAGAGGTTCAAGCCTAATTGGTTATCCATGAGCAGTTGATTGCTCGGTTCAATCCTTATGCTGCAACCGATTTTTGTTCTCCTGCTACACATTATGCTTCCAATAGATCCAATACTGGTAGAGGTAGAGGTTCACAAGATTCAAGCAGGGAAAGATGAGGTAGGAACTCTGGTGTGAGGTCTAGAGGCAGAGGTGGCAGATCTCTCAGTTCAAACCCTAATGCAAATCCTAATGTTCTCAAACCTACCTGCCAGATTTGCAGCAGGACTGGTCACATTACATCTAAGTGTTGGTATAGGTATGACTCCACAGTCAATCCATCTATTAAAAAAGGAACCAACAATCAGAGGGGCAATGCAGCTTATTTGGCTTCACCAAACACCCTTGGAGATCCCAGTTGGTATGCAGATAGTGGTGCAACAAGCCATATTACTGCTGATTTAAACAATCTTTACTTGAATTCTGTCTATGAGGGGTCAGACAACTTGACAATAGGGAATGGTGAGCAACTGCTTATTGTTAACATAGGACAAACTTCCATTTCTACACCTCACTCCACCTTTAATCATAGACATATCTTACATGTTCCTGAAATTAAGAAAAATCTGCTTTCTATTTCTAGACTCACTTCTGACAACAAAGTATATGTTGATTTCACTCTTGTTGTTGCTTTTTGAAGGACAAAACAAATGGGGAAGGTCCTGCTGGAAGGCATGCTTAAAGATGGTTTGTAACAGTTGTCAATCCCCTCTACCAGTGAGTCCAACTTCAGCTCCCTTCATTCCAAGCATCAATCTCTCTGCCACTGTCCAACCTTATATTAGGTCTACTTTTAATAGTCAATCTGTTACTTTATGGCATGAGAGGCTTGGTCATCCCTCTGCCAAAGTGTTGAATTTAGTTTTAAAAACTTGTAATAATCCTTCTGCTACAACTTTTGACTTTTGGGATGCTTGTCAGTTAGGGAAACTTCATGCTTTACCATATCAATTATATTCTTCTAAATCATCTTGTGTTCTTAAACTTATACATGCTGATCTTTGGGGTCTTGCCCCCATGAAAAATTCTAATGGTTATCTCTATTATGTGCAATTTCTAGATGATTTTAGTAGATTCACTTGGGTGTATCCCTTAAAACTTAAGTCTGAAACTTGGCAAGCCATCTTGCACTTTAAAGCTCTTGTTGAGAATCAATTTGGAACTAGGATTAAAGGACTTCAGTCTGACTGGGGAGGAGAGTTTAGGAAATTTGCACCTTACCTTAAAACATTAGGTATATCCTTTAGACATCCCTTTCCTTATGCCCATAGGCAAAATGGAAGGGTGTAGAGGAAACATAGGCATATTGTGGAAGTAGGACTCACCTTGCATGCTCAAGCTTCCCTGCCTCCAATGTTTTGGTTGTATGCTTCCCAATATAGTACCCACCTTATCAACATTTTGCCTACTCCTGTGTTATCCAATCAGCCCCCCTTGGAAGTTCTGTTTCACACCCAACCTGACTACAAAAGTCTATGTGTGTTTGGTTGTACCTGTTTCCCTTATCTTAGACCTTTCCAGACTCAAAAGTTTTCAATTCCATTCCACCAAGTGTGTGTATCTTGGGGTTATCCCAACCATAAGGGGTTTATATGTCTAGACTTCAAGTCTGGTTGGATCTACATTTCAAAAGATGTCAAATTCAATGAAAAAGAGTTTCCTTATCAGTCTCAGTCCTCTCATTCTGTTCAAACTCCATCTCAACTGACCATTACAACCTTCAATTCCTTTCTTCCTTATTACAGTGCTTCCCATTCTAAAAGTCCTACTCCTCTTTCATACCCAGACTCTGGTGGTCCAACTTTTCAATCTCCAGTGCCTGTGTCACCTGTCAATCCAGAGCCCACACCTACTACTTCCTCCTCTATTGCAATTACCACTTCCAGAACTGTATCTCCAACACCACAATCACCTTCCCCTGCTCCAGTTTCACCTGAACCCAATCCTACCCAGAATGTCCATTACATGAACACTAGAGCTAAAAGTGGGATTTATAGACCTGAGAAACTTTTCTCTTATGTAGCACAAAATAGTTGTTCAACATATCCTGTTGAACCTACTAAGGTGTCCGATGCTCTCACAGATCCCATTTGGAAAAGGGCCATGGACTTGGATACAAGGCCTTGTGTGCAAATCACACCTGGGAGTTGGTACCTCCCAGTCCTGGTCAGAAACTTGTTGGGAACAAGTGGGTGTTCAAGGTTAAATTAAACACTGATGGAATAGTGTCTAAATTCAGCGCTAGACTTGTTTCCAAGGGCTTCCTTCAGACCTATGGGCAAGATTACTTTGAGAACTTTAGCCCTGTAGACAAGGCAACTACTATAAGAGTTGTTCTCACCATAGCTCTTTCTCAATAGTGGCCTCTCCACCAGCTTGACATAAACAATGCCTTTTTAAATGGCACCCTCACTGAACATGTTTTAATGCCTTAACCAGAAGGCTATGTTGACCCTCAAAGAGTGTGCTGTCTCAAAAAGGCCTTATATGGGCTTAAACAGGCACCTAGGGCCTGGTTTGTTGCCAAGTCAACTCCTTGTCTGGTCTTTTGTTCAATCCAAGGCAGACCCTTCCTTATTTATATTTCATCACAACTCCACTGTTTTATATGTTCTCATCTATGTAGATGACATCCTCATCACAGGGAATGATAGCAAAGTGATCACAAAGTTCACTAATATCCTCAATGCCAAGTTTTCCATGAAAGATCTAGGTCAACTTAGCCACTTTCTTGGTCTAGAGGCTTAAAGGGACTCTACTGGCTTGTATCTAGACCAGAGTATGTATGCTACTCAGTTATTAGATAGGCTCAACCTCAACAATACGAAGCCTTGTCCTACCCCCTTGACCACTGCAGCTCTTTTATGTTCCAAAAATACACCTCTCATGCATAACCCCTACTTGTATATGAGCATTCTTAGGGCCCTCCAGTGCCTCACCCTTACCAGACCTGACCTTAATTTTGCTGTTAATACACTCAGTCAGTTCATGTAAGAACCTAGGGAAATACACTGACAGTGCTTGAAGAGGACCCTTAGATATGTAAAGGGTATATTGCATCATGGCATTCACTTCAAAGCAAGGCCTTCTCTACATCTTACTGCTTATAAAAATGTAAATTGGGGGTGCAATCTGAATGACAGAAAGTCCACTGCTTGCTACTGTGTGTATTTGGGGGGCTCCTCAGTGTCATGGAACTCTAAGAAGCAGCAGCTGTGTCTAGATCCAACACCGAAAGTGAGTATAGGGCATTGGCTAATCTTTGTTCTAAAATTCAATGGGTGAGATCTCTTCTGTCTGAACTTAAGTGGCCTCTGAAAACTGTGCCTGTTTCCTGGTGTGACAACATTGGGGCTAATTCCCTTGCCTACAATCCCGTGTGTCATTCTCGTACTAAACACATTGAGTTGGATGTCCACTATATCTGAGATTTGGTTGCTAGAAAGTATTTAAGTGTGCATTACATTCCATCAGCTGATCAAACTGCAGATTTCTTCACCAAGGCCTTGTCTCACTCCAAATTTGTAGATTTTCGTACCAAACTCAATGTGGTTGACACCATATTTCGTTTGAGGGGGGATGTTAGAATAAGCTAGTATTTATATTATATATTGTATTTACTATCTTACCCTTGTACTAGGGATGATGACACATCATCACCCTTGTTAGATTTCTTAATAGATAAGCACATCACGATGGTTGAATGTGTTTTTTCCTCCAGACTGGGATAATCTGCTGCATTTGCATCCCCTTTATCAGATAAAGGAGTCCACAATCCTTGTTGTTTTAACAAGGCCCGCATCTTGATTTCCCACACACTGAAATTGTTCCTTCCTATAAAGGTATCAATCTTGACGATTATTGTTGACATCTTTCTAGCTAAAGAACAGACCTTTGATCACAAAATCCTAGCACCTGTCACCGGTTTGGGTGAAGATCAACTCTATTCAACCTGCAATTTATTTGAATCTACGAACCAACACTCTGATATCAGTTTGTTAAAACACAGACGAGAAACTTGCAGTCTAAGAAATATAAAACAGAAGCAATGCAAACATAAACTATGGCAGAAATCGATAATACATAAAAACAAAAAGAACACAATGATTTAACGTGGTTTCCGACGTTGAGCCGACTACTCCACGGACTGAAAAGGAGATATTTTATCATGCATAAAGTTACAAGGATTTTTCACACAAAATGCATTGATTACAACATTGGTATTTATAAGCACAATTCCCTAAACCTTAGCTGTCATAAGATCTTTGTCAGAACAGTCATAAATAACCCAGATGTAGACCCCAACTCCAGCTGTTATCCACCAGACGAAACTCAGCTTCAAGCTGACCTTCTCAGACTTGTAATCAACTACTCAAATGTAGAACTCAGTTGTACTCAACAAAACTCAGCAGACCAAACTGACCGCTGACTTCAGAAGAAACTCAGTTGCACTTCATTGAACTAAATTTCACAGAACTGAATACCCTTACTCAGCTGACCATTATTTTCATCTCAGTTTCACAGTTTAGTTCCACCAGTTCATTCATCAATTTTAGAGATCAAGTCACTTAATTGACAAAAAAATTCAAAAAAATTGGGCGGAATATTGAAAAATTTTGTGCGGGACCGCCCATCAAGGGCGGTGAGTAGAGCGAAAAATGGGCGGAACCGCCATTTAATAGGCGGTTTCGCTCATTTTTATGCGAGGGATAGGTGTGGATTTTAAAATTCGAGAGGTGTAGATTTAGTTTTTATTTCAAAAAATGGGGTACATTTCGAATTTTCCCTGCAAAAAATTAACCAAATGAAAAATATGGGATAAATGCTGCAGTAAGGAAAAAAAGAGGGAAATTAAGAGGGAGGAGAAGAGAGCAAATATAATTAATATACGTACAGGCATGAAGCCATCAAATTTGGTGGATTGAACCAATTGGCCAAGCCTAAGGATTTCTTTATCGACGGAAGAATTGAAGGTTTTGCAAGAAGATCTTGAAGATTTTGCGTATTCTGCTTTCCATGACTTCGGAGGGTTCGCCATTAATTCAACGTATTGCTTGCTACTCAAACACAATGGAAGAAAGTGAAAAAGCTCCCCAATCATTCTTCTCAAACTGAAAGAATAATTATTTCCGTAATCATCCCATTCCTCGTGTGTACAATATATCCATATACAACATTAACTGCTAGCTAACATAAGGCTAAAGACTAGGAGCTAATCGTTGACAATCTATGCTATTAATAACAAATATATTCTATTAAATATATTCTATCACACCCCCACAGTCGAAGCGGGAGGTTCGTGGATGCTGAGGCTGGCACGAAAATCTTCAAAAAGAACAAGTGGTAGACCCTTCGTAAAAATATCTGCAATCTGATACCAAGAGGGGACATGGAGAACACGCACTTCACCACGCGCCACTTTTTCCCGAACAAAATGAATATCCATCTCTACGTGCTTCGTGCGTTGGTGTTGAACGGGATTCCCGAAAAGATAAATAGCACTCACATTGCCACAATAGACGATAGTAGCCTTGCGTAACGGACAATGCAGCTCCAACAATAAATTCTGAAGCCAACACGACTCAGATACAACATTAGCTACGCCCCGATACTCCGCCTTAGCACTCGAATGAGACAGAGTAGGTTGTCGTTTGGACGACCACGATAGTAAATTATCACCCAAGAATACACAATACCCAGACGTGGAACGTCAAGTATCCGGACAGCCACCCCAATCCGCATCGGTATAGGCAACCAGATCCGACACAGAAGAGGGATATAAACCCAGATGTAAAGTGCCCTGAATATAGCGAATAATGTGTTTGAGAGCCTTCATATGGTCAACACGGGGATCATGCATGTGAAGACACGCTTGTTGAACCGCATAGGAAATATCCGGACGAGTGAACGTAAGATATTGGAGGGCCTCCGTAAGACTGCGATAAAGAGTGGGATCCTCGTAAGAGGCATCACCCGATGCACTCATCTTGACTTTAGTGTCAATCGGAGTAAGGGAAGGCTTGCAAGAAGACATACCAGCACGGTCAATAATCTCAGATGCATATTTGCGCTGGGAGAGGAACAAGCCGCCCTTATGGCGAGTCACACGGATCCCTAAAAAATAATTAAGCGGGCCACGGTCCTTCATAGCAAACTCAGAAACGAGACGATCCATAATCATAGTACGGAGTGCGTCAGACGACGTGGTGAGGATAATATCATCAACATACAAAAGTAGGTAAGCCATGTCCGACCCATGTCGGTAAATAAATAAAGATGTATCATACTTACTGTTTCGGAAGCCAATCGAGGAAACAAAATCCGTAAACCGCTTAAACCAGGCCCGGGGGGCTTGCTTCAGCCCATAAAGAGAGTTACGCAAAAGGCAAACATGATCAGGGTGAGCTGAATCACGAAACCCCATAGGTTGATGCATATAAACAACCTCCTTCAACTCACCATGCAAAAACTCATTCTTGACGTCCAATTGATGGATCGGCCATCGGTTGGACAGGGACAAGCTAAAGATCGTCCGAATAGTGGCTGGTTTGACCACCGGACTAAACGTATCACCGCAATTGATCCCAACCTGCTGAGTTTTCCCATCACCTACAAGACGGGACTTATGCCACTCAAAAGAACCATCAGATTTTTCTTTGTGAGTAAAAATCCATATTGAGCGAATAATATTAACATCAGGAGGACGGGGCACTAAATCCCACGTTCTATTTTTAATAAAGGCATTAAATTCATCAGTCATAGCCAATTTCCAATTCGGGTCACGGAGGGCAGCCAACGGGGTTTGAGGTAGGGGGGATTTGGTAACCGTGTGAATATGGGCCTGATTAGAACCGTATTTAGGATTGGGCCAAAATATTCCATGTTGGGCTGATGTGGAAGTGAAGGTGGCGGCTGATGAGGAGGGGAGGGCGGTGGGCTGGCCTGGTTAATAGGTTGGGCCTGGGCTGTATTTGGCAATGAGGAAGGCTGGGCCGAAGGGGTGTGGGCCGGGGAAGTAGGCTTTTGGATTTGGTGTAGGATAAAAGGATCAAGACCACTATCCAAAAGTCCATAGGCAGCCAGGGTGGTGTGATGTAGGTCCGAAAATGGGAATCGAGTCTTATCAAAGCGAACATGACGACACGTAAGTATTTTATTACTTGATAAATCATAGCACTTGTAACCACGATGATTGGACGGATACCCAAGAAAAACACACGGCGTAGAGCAGGCTTGGAGTTTGTTTATCGTAGTTGACGGAAATAAGGGATAACACAAACAACCAAAAACACGGAGGTGTGAGTACGAGGGGTCTTTGTGGTACAAAGCTTTTAGAGGGGACACGTTGTTCATTAGGCGACTGGGAAGGATGTTAAGAAGGTAGGTATCCATTTGTAGTGCATGAGGCCAAAAAGAAGGGGGCATGGACGCATGTAAGAGGAGAGCCCGCATGATATTATTAATTGATCGGATTTTTCGTTCGGATTTGCCATTTTGGGAGGACGTATGTGGACATGAAAAATGGAACGTTATACCATGTGACTGACACAAATCACAGAATTTCTGATTATCAAATTCTTCACCGTTATCACATTGAACACATTTAATAGCACGTTCGAACAAAGTACGAATATGAGCTTGGAAAATAGTAAAAATGTGTAGGACTTGTGATTTTTTGTGATAGGGAAAGTCCATAGAAAATTCGAATAATCATCTAAAAATAAGACATAGTATCTGTGGCCCGACGAACTCAAAACCGGAAACATCGTCACAGAATGCGAAGCAACAAATGGAATTTTAATTTGTTTTCCGAGTACACAAGATTGACAACTACTAGGGGATCGGGAGACAGAAGTACACTCGATCAATTTATTTTGCTTAAGGCAACTTAAAACAGAGGTGTCCGGGTGTCCTAAACGGTCATGCCACAGACTAGATGCAAGCATAGCTGTAGGAGGGACACTTTTATTGGTACTCGGGGAAGTGATGGGATATAAGTCACCTGTGCTCTCACATCTCAGAAGACAGCTCCCCGTCTGTATATCAAAGACAGAAAAACCAAACGGATCAAACATGACGGAGACATGATTATCACTCATAAATTTCTGAACGGATACCAAATTTTTAACAAGGTTTGGAGCATGAAAAAAAAAATTCAATACCAATGGGGGATTGGTGGGAGGTAACGAGGTATGTCCACAACCATGAATCGGAATAGATTGGCCACTACCGACAATTATTCCATTATTTTTGCCCATATTAAAATAAGACGAGATATTACCTTGCTCGGAGGTCATGTGTGCCGTAGCACCGGTGTCCCTGTACTAATTTGGGTCCGGAGGGGAGAGAGACATCGTGTGCATAGCAGACTCGATATCCGTCGGTGCCCAAGGCTGCATCGCAGAATAGGCCTGCTGCGGTGGTGGTGGCCGAGCCCCCAAGACTCCCTGCTGCATGTTGGGACGAGTCCAAGGCTGAGATGGGTACGGGCTGGGAGGCATACCCCATGGTGGTTGCATCATCGCCCACCATGGCGGCTGGAATCACGGAGGACGCTGCTGCTGAGTGGCACCGGTGGCTTGGGTACCCCCACGGTTGGTACCCCAGTCATTACCTTGCTGTGCCGTCCCTCATTGACCCCGATTTCCACCATTTTTATTTCCCTTGCTGCGGTTGTTATTGTGGTTCTTGGAGGAAGAACCACGCCCAGAAGAGGGGCTGTTGTGTGGCTGTGGTGCAGCAAGGCTACCATGATCGGCGGCGTGAAGGACTGTTGAGGAAGAAGATGCCTCGGTCCGTGCCCATTCCAAACTCGTCGTCTCCTCGAGTGCCAATTTAGACCGAACAGTAGCAAAAGCAGGTAATGATTTCTTATTTTGCATAACTGTAACAAAATTAGAATATTGTTCAGTCAATCCTTGAAGGAGCTTGAGGACCAAAGCATGATAGGTGATCGGAGCGCCGACGTTCTTGAGTTGATCGGCGAGGGTCTTCAACCGGTTGCAATATGCGGTGGTGGAGGAAAATTAAACGAGAGAAGTGTTGGTGAAGTCCTTATTCAAATACAACGCCCTCGAATTTTTGTTATCGTGAAAAAGTTCAGCGACCCTGTTCCACCCATTTTCAGCCGAATCGTCGTCAACCAAAATCGAGGTAAGAATGTCGGAGGAGACCGTAGCATATATCCACTGCAGAACGGCAGCATCAAGCCATTTCCAAAGAGTGGGATTTTTAGCTTTGGCCTTAGCATAGGCCTCCTTCTCGGTTTCATCAGTGGGGGAATGATGTGATCAATCACATCATGAACCCGAGCCTGGACCTTGAAGAGTGCCTCCCAAGAGTGATATTGGCTTTATTCTGTGTCCAACGTAATAGGAAGGAGGGCCTTGACGTTGGAGATCGATAAAGCCGGGAGAAATTTGGTGTTGTCGGCCATGGTTGAACCGAAAGAAAGGGAAGGAGAGCGCGTGAAAGAAGATGACGGCGAGAAAAGGGAGCGGAAGTGATTATCGAAACCCTAGTCGCTTTGATACCATGAAAGAATAATTATTTCCGTAATCATCCCATTCCTCATGTGTACAATATATCCATATACAACATTAACTGCTAGCTAAACATAAGGCTAAAGACTAGGAGCTAATCGTTGACAATCTATACTATTAATAACAAATATATTCTATTAATTACATTAATTACAAATATATTCTATCACAAACATATTTAAGAAATAGAAAAAGGTTAATTTTACATCAGCATTTGGTGTAGTGAAACATGTCGTAGTATAAGAAAATTGTTTGGTTTGTGGGGAAAATTGTGAAAATAGTGTAAATTTGACTTGTCAAGCCCTCCACTATCCGGTGGTTCTGTCACTTGCACTAATGTAGGGATGGTCCTTGCGTTAACTTGACATTAACAATGCGTTTTTACAGGGTACTCTTCAAGAAGAAGTCTATCTTACACAACCGGCTGCTTTGGTTGACTTGGCTCGTCCTAACATGTTTTCAGGCTCTGTAAAGCGATCTACGGTTTAAAACAAGCCCATCGGACTTGGTATGATGAGCTCAAGGGTTTTCTATTATCTTGCCAATATAAAAATTCGCAAGTTCATACATCCCTTTTTGTATACAATTCTGGTAGTACTATCTTGTATGTTTTGGTGTATGTCAATTATCTCATTTTTATAGGTAATCAATCTATGGCTCTGAAATTTGAGACCTTAAGGGCTCGATTTGCCCACAAGGATCTTCGCTCATTGTCTTATTTCCTTGGCATTGAAGTTATTCCAAACTCAGCTGGCTACATTCTATCTCAACGACGCTATGCCACTGAGTTACTTACTAAGCTTCAGATGGATCAAGCTAATGCTATCACCACACCATTACCTGTGAATATCTCCATGCTTAAAGCCACATCTGGCCATCCTTTGGACGATCCTTCTCTGTATCGCATGGTTGTGGGTAGTCTGTAGTACCTAACGTTCACTCACCCTGACATTTCCTTCGCGGTTAACAAACTGTCCCAGTGTCAGTTTTGGTGACTTGATCTCTAAACTGATGAATAAACAGGTGGAACAAATTATCTGGAAAACTGAGACTGAGAATGATGGTCAATTCAGTTAAGTATATTCAGTTCTGTGAAAGTCAGTTTGATGAAGTGCAACTGAGTTTCTTTTAAAGTCAGCAATCACTTCTGGTCTGCTGAGTTTTGCTAAGTATTGCTGAGTTCCACATCTATGTAATTGATTACAAGTCTGGAAAGTCAGTTTTAAGCTGAGTTTCATTTGGTGGATAACAGCTGGAGCTGGGGTCCACATCTGGGGTATTTATGACAATTCTGACAAAGATCTTATGGCAGTTAGGGTTTGGGATTTGTACCTATAAATACCAATGTTGTAATCAATGCAAGAGTGTGTCTTTCACTTTGTGTGGAATACCTTGTAACTTTGTGCATAGTAATATATCTCCTTTTCTGTCCGTGGAGTAGTCGGCACAACGCCGGAAACCATGTTAAATCACTGTGTTCTCTTTTGTTTCCGTGTTTTATAAATTTCTGCCATTGTTTACATTTGCATTGCTTCTGTTTTATCTTTCTTAAACTGCAAGATTCTCATCTATGTTTTCAACAAACTGGTATCAGAGCGTCAGGTTAATGATTCAGAGAGTTGCAGGTTGAACATAGTTGATCTTCACCAAGCCCGGTGACCGGTGCTAGGATTTTGTGATCAAAGGTTTGTTTTTTAATTAGAAGAATGTCAGCAATGAATGTGAAGATTGATAAATTTACAGGGAGGAACAGTTTCAGTTTGTAGCAAATCAAGATGCGGGCCTTGTTAAAGAAACAAGGATTGTGGGCTCCTTTATCTGATAGGGGATGCCACTTCTGCAGATTATGCCAGTCTGGAGGAGAAAGCACATTCAACCATCATGTTGTGCTTTTCTGATGATGTTATCATGGAAGTTGCTGAGGAAGATACCGCTGCCAAGTTATGGTTAAAGCTTGAAAGCCTGTATATGACTAAGTCATTGACCAACAAGTTTCTACTGAAGAAGAGGCTATTCAGCCTGAGGATGCATGAGGGGACTCAGCTGAGAGATCATCTTGATCAGTTGAACACAATATTACTTGATCTCAGGAATATTGATGTTAAGATTGAGGATGAAGATGCTGCTTTGATTTTGCTGGTTTCATTACCAGCTTCCTATGAGAACTTTGTGTAGTACGTTCTTCATAGTTGGGAAGGATCCAGTTGCTTTAGAGGATGTAAGGTTAGCTTACATGCCAGGGAGCTGAGACATAAGGTAGCTGGGGCAGACAGTCAGGCTGCAAGTCTGATAGTCAATAGTAGCAGTGGAAAAGAGCATGGTTAGTCTAGGAAGAAAAATTCCAAGAAGACAATGTCTAAAGACCTTAAATCCATAGATGTTTGCAATTACTGTAAGGATCAGGGACATTGGAAGTCCTATTGTCCAAATAGGAAGAAAAAGTAGGAGAACAGTTCTGGCATAGCTGCTGTAGCAACTGTGCATGATTCAGATAAGGACATGGTTCTAGTGGCGGGAGAGTCAACACCTCAAACTAATGTGTGGATTCTGGACTCTAGAGCACCTTTCATATTTGCCCTCACAGAGAGTGGTTCTCAAGTTATCTCCAGACATATGGTGGTCATATATTTAGGGCAAACAGTAAGGTCTGCAAGGTAGTTGGGATTGGCTCAGTTCAATTGAGGATAGAGGATGGAAGATTCTATAAACTGAGTGGAGTTAGACATGTTCCACAAATGACCAAAAACATGGCATCTCTCACTTCTTTGGACAGCAGGGGATTCAGTTTTAAGGGGGAAAGTGGTGTGTTGAGTGTTTATAAAAACTCAGTTGAGGTTCTCAAAGGAGTCAAGAAAGGGACTCTGTATATAGTACAAGGGTCAGTTGTTGCTGGTTCTGCTGTTGTGGCATCTGCTGAGATTCATCAGTCACAGCTCACAAAACTGTGACACATGAGACTTGGTCACATGGGTGAAAAAGGGATGCAGGTTCTTTCTCAGAAATATCTTCTTGGGGGATGTAAGGTCAAGAATCTGGACTTTTGTGAGCACTGTGTGTTTGGGAAGCTTCATAGGAGCAAGTTCTCAAAAGGGGTACACGACACAAAGCCATCACTTGATTACATTCATTCTGATTGTTGGGGGCCATCAAAGGTGGAGTCTTTGGGTGGTCACAGATATTTTGTGTCCTTTATTGATGACTATACAAGGATGACTTGGGTGGTGATGATGAAACACAAAAGTGAGGCATTCAAGAGCTTCATGCAATGGAAGGCACTAGTTGAAAATCAGTTGGGGAAGAAGATCAAGAGGCTTCGTACAGATAATGGTCTTGAATTCTACTGGACTGAGTTTGATACATTGTGCAAAACTGAGGGTATTTCCAGACATCATACAGTCAGGAATAATCCTCAGCAAAATAGTGTAGCTGAAAAAATGAATCAAACTCTTCTGGAGAGAGCAAGATGTATGCTTTCTCATGCTGGTTTGTCAAGGAGATTTTGGGCAGAGGCTGTAAACACAGCTTGCTACTTAATCAACATGAGTCTTTACACAGGGACCAGTCTCAAAACAACAGTTGAGATGTGGTCAGGCAAGCCTGCAGACTACTCAGTTCTAAGGGTATTTGGAAGCACAGTTTACTATCATTTCAGTGAAGGGAAACTGGAACCAATGGTCAAGAAAGGAGTGTTTGTGGGGTATGGTGATGGAGTAAAGGGGTACAAACTTTGGTCATCAGCAGAAAACAGAGTTATTCTCAGCAGAGATACAGTTTTCGATGAAAATTCTTTGCTCAGTTCATTAGTGGGGAGGATAACTGAAACTGAAACCAGTGCTGAAACTGACAGTAAGGTGGGGTTTCTGGTGGAGTCGGTTGGAATGAAACAATCAATTGATCCAAGTCTGCTTTCATCTGATCTGGTTACTGAACCAGAGCTGAATCCAAGCCATTCAGCTGAGCAAATGTGTGTTGATCGTCAAACTGAGAACGTGGGTCAGCATAGTATAGCTGTCAGAAGAGCTAGAAGATCCAATGTCGGGGTACCTCCCAAGAAGGTATGGGTTTGATGATATGGTTGGATACACACGTCAAGTTGCAAAAGAAGTGGATGGTTTTGAACCTTCTACTGACAAGGAAGCAGTGACATGTTCAGAAGCATCTCAATGGCTTGCTGCCATGGGAGATAAAATAGAGTCATTACAGAAGAATCAGACTTGAGATCTAGTTAAACATCTAGCTGATAGGAGAGTTGTTACTTGCAAATGGATCTTCAACAAGAAGAAAGGGATAACTGAGGCCGAAAGAGTTAAGTATAAGGCACGTCTTGTTTCAAGAGGGTTCAGTCAGAAAAAAAGGGTGGACTTTGATGAGATATTCTCACCAGTTGTCAGACATACTTCAGAGTGTTACTAGCAATGGTGGCACATCAGAACTTAGAACTTGAGCAGTTAGATGTGAAGACAGCTTTTCTACATGGTGAGGTAGATAAAGAGATATACATGACTCAGCCAGAGGGTTTCCAAGTTCCTGGTAAGGAAGATCTTGTGTGTAAGTTGAAGAAGTCCTTGTATGGACTGAAGCAGGCTCCTAGATAGTGGTATAAAAGGTTTGACGGTTACATGATCTAGTAGGGTTACAACAGAAGTCCTTATGACTGTTGTGTTTACAACAGTCGGTTGGAAGATGGATCATAAATCTATCTTGTGTTATATATGAATGACATGCTGATAGCTGCAAGAAAGAAGTCTGATGTTCGGTATCTGAAAGACCTTCTCAGTGCTGAGTTTTAAATGAAATATTTGGGTGCAGCCAAGAAAAATTTGGGAATGGAGATCTGGAGAGAGAGAAGTCAGAAAAAACTATTTTTATCTCAGCATGACTATATACAGAATCTTGTCAAAATTTGGCATGTCAGCTGCTAAGTCAATAGATACTTCTATGGCATCAAATGTTCATTTGTCAGTTTTTGCTTCACATTCAGCAGAGGAGAAGGAATACATGTCAAGAGTTCCCTATGCTAGTGCTGTTGGCAGTCTGATGTATGCCATGGTGTGTACTAGGCTTGATCTGGCTCAGGCAGTCAGTGTTGTCAGCAGGTTTATAGCTCAACCTGGAAAGGAACACTGGAAAGCTGTGAAAAGAATGTTCAGGTACCTTAGAGGTACAACTGATGTTGGTCTTATTTATGGAGGTGATACTCAAGAACTGATCACAGGATACTGTGATGCTGAGTATGTATGTGATGTGGACAGTAGAAAATCAATGTCTGGTTATGTTTTCAAATTAGGGAATTCAGTTGTCAGCTGGAAAGAAACTCTTCAGGCAACAGTGGCTTTATCAACTACTGAAGCTGAGTTTATGGCTCTTACTGAAGTATCCAAGGAGGGTATCTGGTTGAAGGGACTAGTCAGTGATTTGGGGCAACATCAGGATCAAGCTGAGATTTATTGTGACAGTTTGAGTGCAATTTGTCTAGCTAAGGATCAGGTTCATTATGAGAGAACCAAGCATATTGATGTGAGAGATCATTTTCTGAGAAATGAGTAGGGGTTATAGTGAAGAAGATCAACACCAAGGATAATCCTGCTGATATGTTCACTAAACCAGTTCAGCAGAGCAAGTTTCAGTTGTGTTTAAACTTGCTGAATATTCAAAACTTGTAAACTGAAATCTGGATACTCAGTTGAGGGCATATCAAATGAGTGGATTTTAAGGAGAAGTCTGGTACTGTACATTCTGGCATTGATGAATGTATCTGGTACAAGTACGTCTGATTATGCAAACTAATTGACTGTGAATGAGAGTTCCAGTCAAGGTGGAGATTTGTCAGTTTTGGTGACCTAATCTCGAAACTGATGAATATTCTGGTGGAACTAATCTGGAAAACTGAGACTGAGAATGATGGTGAGTTCAGTTAAGTATATTCAGTTCTGTGAAATTCAGTTTGATGAAGTGCAACTGAATTTCTTCGAAGTCGCGATCGGTTACCGTCCGTCGAGTTTTGCTAAGTATAGCTGAGTTCTACATCTGAGCAGTTGATTATAAGTCTGGAAAGTCAGTTTTAAGCTGAGTTTCATCTGGTGGATAACAACGTATAAATACCAATGTTGCAATCAATGCAAGAGTGTGACTTTCAAGAGTGTGTCTTTTACTTTGTGAGGAATACCTTGTAACTTTATGCATAATAATATATCTCTTTTTCTGTCCATGGGGTAGTCGGCACCACGCCGGAAACCACGTTAAATCACTGTGTTTTCTTTTGTTTCTGTGTTTTATCAATTTCCGCCATTCTTTACATTTGCATTGCTTTTATTTTATCTTTCTAAAACTACAAGCTTCTCATCTGTGTTTTCAACACCCTGTTTATGCACTGCCCCACTGATGTCCATTAGGCTCATGTTAAACGTCTCCTCTGATATTTAGCTGGCACAGTTGGGTATGTTTTTCAGATGCACCGTCACTCCCATCTCACGCTTCATGCCTTTTCTGATGTAGATTGGGGTGCAATAAAGATGATTATTCCTCCACCAGCGCTTATGTTATTTATTTAGGCCGGAATGCCATCTCTTGGAGCTCAAAGAAACAAACCACATTTGCACGATCTTCCACTGAAGCTGAATATTGGTCCGTTGCTTCCGCCGCTGCTAGACTTAATTAGACTACCTTTCTTTTATGGGATCTTGGCCTCCCTACTACTCAGCCTCCAGTTATATATTGTGACAATCTTGGGACCACTCAATTTTGTTCATATCCCGTCTTTCATTCCCTTATGAAGCACGTTTCCATTGTCTATCACTTCATCAGGGATCAAGTGCAATGTGGCACTCTTCACATAGCTCATGTCGATGCTCAGGATCAACTCGCTGACTGTCTCACCCCATCTCTACCCCCGAACGGAATTCCAACACCAACGTACCAAGTTAAACCTCCTCCCTCGGCCAACTTGAGGGGTGGAAATAGCAGAATATATGTATTTTATGTTTTTTGTATTATTTGTAATTAATTTGTATTTACCATAAATACCTAGAGGCCTAGAAGCTTCCGTTGTGATGCATATAAACACATGTATCATTCTTTGGTAACCGTACATATCAATATACATAAAATATTTCTATAATCCTTTACTCTTAGTATAATATGCATAGTTTAAGTCACTATTACAGAACCCTCTTTGCAATAGATGTTATTTATTTAGTAGCCACAAATTTATGTTAGATTTTTTAGCATTTGTTTCCGCTGATGTTTTTATATAATCAAAACCTAGACAAACCAGAACTCAGCATTCTGGAACCCCAGAATTGGACTCCGGCCGTTGTCCCGGGGAGTACGTTCGGGAAAGCGCACGAGCAAAACCCAGAATATGATTATGAGATGGTTTCGAGTCCTGTCCTGTTCATCCAACATGTGGTGACGACAATTAAATGAAGTTAAGAGACGGAAAATCTAATTCTATTCAATTATATATATGAAATTGTCACGGATTTTATCTATGAAAATAAACAAGTAATAAAATTTATAAATCCGGTATTTGCCAAGTGTAGGGATCGTAGTACATCGATTAATACCGGAGTCGGTCACAGGGAATCGGGGTATCTAGTTCATTAATTTTCCTAAGATTGATACCAATTATTTCTAAACCTAAAACTAAAAACGATAAAATAAACTGGATAGAGGATTGTCAGTCCAAAGCCAGGAAACGATAATTGCGAACTTAAATCTAAAATATAAACTAGAAAGAAAACAATAAACAAGAAGATGATCATGGTGATTGAACAACCGAACAAGCAATAATCCACCGATCCCGCAACCCTTAATTTCCTCTCTAAAGTTGTCTTGTGATGAGTCAACTAAAATTGTGGTTCACCTAACGGAGATATGAATTCCTACTCTCGTAGATAATTCGCCTATCAATCTCTCATCTCTCGATATATAAGATTGACGCTCTCAAACCAAGGTGTAAGATCTCTCAATCTAAAAACCTAGATATTCAACCTATCAACTCTCGTTATGTCAAGGTTAAAAATCCCATCTTTCCTATGGTAATCTAAGGTTTACACTGTTTCTCATCATATGGTAAACATCAAATAGCAATACATCTCTCGATATCGAATGCATAACAAAGTAAACACATGGGAAATATACAACTTTAATCAAATTCACAAAACAAATCTAGATTGAAAATAAATAACCTGCTGAAACGGATTCACATAGTTTGAACAATTGCCCAGCCTCCAAGCATTCAGCACAACAAAAGCAAAATGAAAAAAAACGAAGAAAAACAACCCTCGGCCGGCCAAGCACCAAGGCTCAGCCGGCCGAGGTGACTTGATCTCGAAATTAGGGTTTTCTGTGTATGCGGCTGTGTAAAATTATATGTCCTAGGGTTTACAAAGCGCTGGTATTTATAGAAAATAAAGTCGGCTGCTGTAAATCGGTCGAAGGACGCCCGTCCGTCTTGTTGGACGCCCGTCCAAGATACCTTGGACTTGCTTCAGACGCCCGTCCACTCAGCGTCCAAACTCTCTGAATCAACTTTCCTCTCATGGACGCCCGTCCAATATTCTGGACGCCAGTCCAGGCTGGACGGGACTTGGACGCCAGTTCAGCTGGATCCAAATTCCAAATCTTCAACTCTATCTCTTTTCTTCTAGCCAATTCCATCCTTATCTCTTTTTCATCCATTAAATCCGACATTTATCTTCATTTAATAATCTTTTGAACCGCAATTATGCATCTACACGTCATCAAAAACATCGCAAAGTGTAATAGTATTCAAATAAACATAAAATCATCAATAAAACACATAAATTAACCAATTTTGCGAATATCTCGTCAAAAACCTCATTTACTCAATAATTCCATTAAACACTCGTTTCTTATGCAAATTATACAAATATGAGGGTATCATAAAATATATCCTTATAAAACGTATAAAATCACCCTTAACAGAAATCAAATATGATCTTTTATTTTAAAGGAAATTTCCAATGTAGATTCTAGACTCGAAATATAGCTAACTTATCTCACTTTTTGTGACATTAATTTTTATTTGTTGACATGCTAATTTTCTATTGTCATGTCATAATGTTTGGCCGGAAACCTGAGCCTAACAAGGATGGGGCAGAAAAATCTAAATGATGTACACTAATCTTTTTGATTAATGAGGTGTGATCGTTTGTGTGATCGTTCTGAAATGCTAATTTTCTATTAAATAATGTAAACTAATCCTTTTGATTAATGAGGTTTTGTATGCTTCATGGCGGCATACACGAATTTATCGCGGAAAACAGCAGAAATATGCTACATTTTTATTTAATGTTATAATTTTGAATGACCGGCTCTCCAATGATCAAAGAAAACAACACCAAAAAGATATAGTCGCTTCTGCAAACAGCAAAAGGAAACATGGAATATATGGCTCTACCGATTTCTGGACAAATCGGAGTTTTGAGGGTCTCAAATGTAGACATAATCGGACCCATTTTTATCCAAAAAAAAATATGTAGACATAATAGGAAACACATTTTATTTTTATAATGCGACCCATTCAATTTTCCAATATCGTGCATGTATAAATTGATCACATTTCAATAAACCAAATCACAATTTGTTTCATCTTCAAAACATCTTTTCGGATTTTTTTAAATAGGCCGGAAATATGGCTAAGCTTTACAATTACGTTCTTCTAATTTTGCTCATTGCTTCCGGTTTGTTCCCTCCATGCATACATCATTCATTTTTGTTTTTTAATTTGCTTCTGTTTTTATGGATAGAGGGAGCTCAGGGAGGGAGGAAGAAGAGAAGAGGAAGGAGCCACCGTCCGATTTTTTTCTAGCTAGAAGGGTTTGATGAAAAATGAATGATTCTTGGGGGTTTTAAATTTTGGAAACATAGCTAGGGTGCTGCACACTTTCTTATGAGCAGGACATTCCCACACTGAGTTTGCCACTCATAGGTTTTAAGACGGGGCTATGTTTCATCTACGTTTTATGGTATAAGGGGAAGTCAGTTATCTACATATATTTAAGGCGTCTACATGTTATATTTAGCGGGGGTTACAGTTTTAGAATGTAAATATGGGGGTAAAGCAAAAACTATTTTTCCTGCCTAAAATATATATATATATATATGTTGAATTTCCCCTCTTTTTTTTTATTCTGATCATCACTTTAATGGCATTATATGCTATGTATGTTTTGCAGTGATGTCCGTTGAAGCAAGGCCGAATAAATCAAACAACGGCTTGCTTTCAACAGATGATGAGACAATGGATGATTCTGATTCAAAAGATGATGTGACAATGGACTTTTTTGATTCTGATTCAACAACCCCAGAAGGCCCATGTCCTGAACCCGACTGTTTCTCAGCTCCCTGCACGTTGCCTTGCATCTGTAATCTTGGGAGTACAGGACTTTGTGAATTGCCTGAGGTTAAGCGTCCGAGTCTTCCAGGTACGTATACCGATCCAATAGGTTCAGCCGCAGCTGCAGCCTGAGCGGGTGCTATTGTCGAAGCGAAGAATTACGTACAAGAAAAGGAATGCTAATTGTAATGGTTTAAAGCCCAACTTGAAGGGAATTTATGTATACCAACTGGCCGGGGTTTCCGTGTTCCTGTATATGTTCTGCATAATAAAACAAATACCAAATATGGAGTTTGAATAACTTTTGTTAAAGAGTTTTTTTTTTTTTTTTTTTTTTTTTTTCACCAGGTTTTGTTTATGATTTTTCCGACGAGCATTGGCTGCATTGCTACAACATTTCTTACGCAATTTCTGGAGTTTTTCTGATAAATTTTGCAAAGTAAAATTTCTAATTTTCTGTATCCTTCACAATACTTAGTAGTACAAATATATAGCTATCTCTAGGGTTCCATCATCTATATATAATGTCCAAACTACCCTTCCGAAAAACACAATAAATAAATATATATCGTAATAACCCCCCCCCCCCCCCCCCCCACCTCGCTCAAGTTGGAGCGTGAAGGTCACAAACGTTCAACTTGCACAAAAGAAACTCGCTCTGTTGCTTGCCCAAAGCTTTGGTAAAAATATTCACCAACTGCATCTTCGTAGAAACATAGGATGGAATAATCAAACCATCATTAGTAGCATCACGAACGAAATGACAATCGGCATCAATATGCTTCGTGCGTTCGTAGAAAACGGGATTCTAAGCAATATACAATGCCGACTGACTATCGCAGAACATCCTAATCACGGGAGGGTGGCGAAACCCGAGATCATCAAGGAGTTGCTTAAGCCATTTCAATTTACACGTGAGAGACGTCATGGAATGATATTCAGCTTCCGCAGATGAACGAGACTCTGTCACTTGTTTCTTCGACTTCCATGAGATGAGTGAAAGGCCTAGGAATACAAACGACGCACTTAGCTGACGACGAGTCAAAGGACAACTTGCACAATCAGAATCGCACCAACCTTCAAGGAGTAAAGAAGTGTCAGAATGCAAAAGAACACCCTGACCAGGCCTTTTCTTCAAATAACGAACCAGCTGCAATGCGGCTTCCCAATGCGAGCTGCCTGCATAAATTGATAAAGAGAGTAGGCCAAATCCGGTCGAGTAACACCGAGATAAAGAAGACGACCCACCAAGCGTCTACTTCTCTGGATTATCCAACAAAGGTCCCATAGATAAAGCCAATTTGTGATTCTGCTCGATAGGAAAGTCCACATGCATAACACCCAACAGGCCTGTCTTATGGATAATATCAAGTGCATATTTGCGTTGACTCAAAAATATCCTTTGTTTGCTTCAGGCAACTTCCCAGTCAATGAAGTATTTAAGAAGGCCCAAATCTTTCATTTTAAAACACTTTCCCAAATATTGTTTAAAAATAGCAAGAGCCACTTTATCATTTCCCGCCATGATCATGTCATCGACATACAGAAGAACATAGAGCTCAATCTCACCGTGTTGTTGGCAAAAAAGTGAATAGTCCAAATAGGATTGACGAAATCCGCATTCCTTGAGAGCGGAAGCAAGCTTGGTGAACCAACAACGGTGCATGTTTCAATCCATAAAGAGACTTCTGCATCCTACATACCAGGTTCAAACCCCGTTCCTCAAACCCCGGGGGAATCCGCATATAAATCTCTTCCTGCAAATCCCCATGCAAGAAAGCATTATGGACATCCATTTGATGAATGTCCTAGTTCTTGCCCACAGCTGAACTAAAAAATATACGTACAGTTACCAGCTTGGCTATCGGAGCAAAAGTTTTAGTATAGTAAATCCCTTCAATCTGATGATTCTCAAATGCAACTAATCGGGCTTTCAGCCGTTGCAACGTCCCATGTTCATCATACTTCTCCCCCATGCCTTTTCACGGGAGGTAAGGGTTGCAATTCCGACGTTTCCTAATCATCTAATGCCTGAACTTCATCAGCCATGGATTTACGCCAACCCTCATGTTTAACCACCTCATCAAAACGGCGTAGGAGGATTACCTACAGTGATTGCTGTGAGATACTTGCGATGTTTGTCAGAAAAAGAATCATAACTGATATAATGTGCAAGAGGATAAGGAGTACATGAGGATGTAGACAGAGCGGATGAGCATGAAGTTGGACATTTCTTTCCCACGAGAGTATGTGTAACAAAGTCTTGAAACCGAGCGTTAGGACTCTTCTGTCGCCATCCTCTCCCTAATTCTTCTACTTCTTCCACAACTTGTTGGGTAGGTGGTGATACATCATGAACAATTTCTTCATCCTTGTGGTTCCCCCTCAATGGGCATATCATCAGAAGAGGGAGGACCCACATAAGGAGGGTAATAACCAACCTCCTCATCATAAACTAAGGTATCATCTGGATATGTAGGAACAGAAGGTGAAGGATCTCTGTCATCGAAGTGGTTCACAAACAGGAATACATGCTCCAAAAACTTAACAATATGGGAAACAAATATCTCCTCCGTCTCCAAGTCATATAAAGTCCATCCTTTCTTTGTAAATGGATATCTTAACAAAACACATTTTCGACTCCGACTGTCAAATTTATGTTTAGAGGGATGGTGATCACGAGCAAAACATTAACACCATACAACTCGAAGCATGGACAAATCTAGTGGCTTTCCAAAAAGGCATTCATAAGGGGTTTTAAAATTAAGAACACTTCAAGGAGTGCAATTAATGATATATGGAGCGGCCAACACACATTCTCCCCAAAACTTAGGAGGTAATTGACCGTCAAAACGAATAGCCCGTGCAATATTCAAAATATGCCTATTCTTGCGTTCAACATGTCCAATTTGCTGAAGTGTCCCGACACACGAGGTCTCAAAGATTATTCCATGTTCTCAAAAATAGGGTAGTAATGATTTAAATTCAGATCCGTTGTCACTTCCGACTCGCTTAACTGTTACTTCAAATTGATGTGCAACCAAAGCCAAAAAGTCCAAAAATACTATTTCAACCTCCCTTTTATCCAAAAGTAAATAAACCCAAACAGAATGGGAAAAATCATCAACAATTGTCAGGAAATATGTGGCCCCACACGTGTTAGGTATCGTATACAGACCCCATAAATCACAGTGAACTAACTGAAACATTCGACTAGCTCGGCTTTCACTAAGGGAAAAATGCATGTTCACGTGGTTGTTTTGCCCGAAAACAAACTTCACACCTATTTTTATTCAAATTCCTAGAAACAATAATATTTGGAACCTGCCGTAAAACCTTTTCTGAGGGATGCCCCAACCGCCGGTGCCACAATTCCATCGACTTTCCACCATCAATGGCCAGAACCCGAGCATCTGGAACTCCTAAGAAAAGAAAAAAAAAGTCCTTCTATACGCTCACCCCATCCAATAAGTATCCTCGTCTCATGGTCCTGCATAACACATAATTTATCCATAAACTGCATAACACAATGATTATCATACGGTAATTGAATTGCCGAGAGCAAGTTACAATTCAACTTTGCCAGACAAACTAACTGTTCCCAGACAAACTAACCGTTCCATTATGAGTTGCAACCGACGAACTTCCATCTGGTAAGACAATAGGGCAATGCATAATAGATTGATAACTAACCAACAAATTTAGATCACCTGCCACATGATGTGTCGCCCCGGTATCAATAATCCTGCCCGACTTACCAGTCAATCGATCTTGCGGTTTAGGAATGCTTAAAAAATCCAAGATACCTTCCTATTGAGTCGGAGAAATATTCGCGAGTCCGGATTGCTTCAATGATTTTAGTAGAACCGATGAATCGAGCTGAGCCAAGCCTATTGTCATTGCAATAGATTCATCCCCCAAATTCATTTTGTTCCATCCGTAATTATACATCAGGTCACAATTACTTTTGTCACTAGATCCCTTAAATCATCATCCATTGCTCTATCCACCTGGTCCTCACCATCTTCTTTGGAACAAATAAATTCCCTTTGTTATGACAGATCGATCAAGAAGTGATGGTGATTGTGAGTAAAGATAAAATATAAACAAGTAAACAAACATAGAAACAAGAAGAACACAGATTTAACGTGGTTTCCGGCAATGTGCCAACAACTCCACGGACAAAACGAGGATATTTTATTATCAACAGAAAGTTACATCAAGTTACAATTAATACAGATGATAGCCTTGAGAATCCAACCCTAACCGACTAAACAACCAACCCAATAAATGACTGAAATACCCCAGAAGTAACTCCACCGACTTTGGAAACCATGCAGACGTGTTCCTAAGGTCTGCTGACCCTCAGCAGATTTGCCTTCAGTAGGCTTGTCATCAGCAGGCTGATCAACCCTGCTAATGCCTCAAACGAACACCAGATTCAACAGATGCTTCACGCTCTTCTGACCACCATAACTTCCATAGACTCTGCTGAATAACACACTCAGTAGACCAGACTCAGTAGCATAGTTTAAGTCACCATTACAAATCTCCACCTTGACTTCAACTTCATACTAACTGACCAGATGCACAACCAAGTGCCAGAAATCCTCTTTGTCTTCAGATTTGAATATCTCATCAGACCCTCATCGATCATCAGCTGAGTATTCCCAGATACAAACTAACAGCTTTGGATATTTAGCAATTCCAGACACAACTGAAACTTGCCCCTTGGTATTGGTTTAGTGAACATATCAACAGATTGACATCAGTGCTGATCTTCTCCACATTAACTCTCCTTTCATTTCCTAGAAAATGATTCCTTACATCAATGTGCCTGGTTCTCTCATGATGAACCTGATCCTTAGCCAAACATATTGCACTAAGACTGTCACAATACACCTTGGCTTGATCTTGATGTAGACTCAGATCATTGACTAGCCCCTTTAACCAGATTGCCTCCTTTGATGCTTCTGTCAGTGCCATATACTTTGCTTCAGTAGTAGATAATGTCACTGTACCCTGTACAGTTGCCTTCCAACTTACCACATAACCACCCAAGGTAAACACATACCCAGTCATAGACCTCATGCTGTCCACATCAGTAGCATAATCAGAATCACAGTACCCTGTGACAAAACATTGAGTACCACCTCCATAAATGAGTCCAATATCTGATGTACCCCTAAGGTACCTAAATATCCTCTTCACTGCTTTCCAGTGTTCCTTTCCAGGTTGAGCCATAAACCTGCTGACAACACTAACTGCCTGAGCCAAATTAGGCCTAGTACAGACCATGGCATACATTAGACTGCCTACTGCACTAGCATATGGAACCTTAGACATGTATTCTTCCTCTTCGGCTGACTGTGGAGCAAACACAGCAGACGACAGATGCAGATTTGGTGCCATAGGAGTATCTATAGGTTTGGCTGCTAACATGCCAAACTTGGATAAAACCTTTTCAATATACCCCTGCTGAGACAAGAATAGCTTCCCCTGCTTTCTATCTCTATAGATCTCCATCCCCAGAATTTTCTTTGCATTCCCCAAATCCTTCATCTCAAATTCAGCCTTGAGCAGATTCTTCAGATCTTGAATGTTACATTTTTTTATAGCAGTTATCAGCATACCATCTACATACAACACCAGATAGATGATTGATCCATCCTTCAACTTGTTGTGATAAACACAGCAATCATATGGACTCCTGCTATAACCCTGCTGAATCATATAGCTGTCAAACATCTTATACTATTGTCTTAGAGCCTGCTTAAGTCCATATAAGGACTTCTTCAACTTGCACACAAATCCTTCTTTGCTACGAACTTGGAAACCCTCTACCTGAGTCATATAAATCTCTTTATCTACATCTCCATGTAGAAAGGCTCTCTTCACATCCAATTGCTCAAGTTCAAGATTATGATGTGCCACTATTGCTAACAGCACCCTGATAGAAGTATGTCTGACCACTGGAGAAAATATTTCTTTATAGCTTAAGTCCATATAAGGACTTCTTCAACTTGCACACAAATCCTTCTTTGCTACGAACTTGGAAACCCTCTACCTGAGTCATATAAATCTCTTTATCTACATCTCCATGTAGAAAGGCTCTCTTCACATCCAATTGCTCAAGTTCAAGATTATGATGTGCCACTATTGCTAACAGCACCCTGATAGAAGTATGTCTGACCACTGGAGAAAATATTTCTTCATAGTCTACCCCCTCTTTCTGACTGAACCCCCTAGCAACCAAACGTGCCTTATATCTAAACCCTCAGCAGATGTCATTCCTTCCTTCTTCTTGAATATCCATTTGCAAGTTACCACCCTCCTGTCTTGTGGTTGTTTGACTAGATCCCAAGTGTCATTCTTCTGAAGTGACTCCATTTCTTCTCCCATAGCAACAAGCCATTGGGATGCCTCAGCACATGTCACAGCTTCATTGGAAGTGTTAGGTTCAAAACCATCCACTTCTTCAGCTACCTGTAGTGCATATCCAACCATATCCTCCTCAAACCCATGTCTTCTTGGAGGTGTTATATTGGTCCTCCTAGCTCTGCTAAGAGCTATACCCTGCTGACCAACATCAGCAGTTTGAGTCTCTATTGACCCTTGTTTACCAGACTGGTTTGGATCCTGTTCTAGATCCGATAGTTGACTATCCTCTGCTGACTCTTTAATCCAGTAGGTTCTGATTGAAGCTCCACCTATTTGTCAACCTTCCCAGTGTCAGATCCAATTTCAGATTCAAATGTGACTCTCATAGATGAGTTAAGCTTAGAGTTTTCATCAAAGACTACACTCCTGTTGAGTATAACCCTATTTTCAGCTGATGACCAGATTCTATACCCCTTAACTCCATCTCCATATCCACCAAACACACCCTTCTTGGCCCTAGGCTCCAATTTACCCTCACTGACATGGTAGCAGACAGTGCTTCCAAAAACCTAAGTCTACAGTAGTCTGCTGACTTTCCTGACCAAACTTCAAGTGGTGTTTTAAGTTTGATCCCAGTGTGAGGCCCCCTATTGATTAAGTAGCATGCTGTACTGACAGCCTCCCCCAAAATCTCCTTGCTAGACCAGAATTAGAGAGCATACACCTTGCCCTTTCCAGAAGAGTTTGATTCATTCTTTCTGCAACACCATTCTATTGTGGAGTATCTCTGACAGTATGGTGCCTAGCAATGCCTTCATTCTTGCAAAATTCATCAAACTCAGACCAATAGAATTCTAGTCCATTATCAGTTCTAAGTCTCTTGATCTTCCTCCCTGTCTGATTTTCAACCAAAGCCTTCCACTGCCTGAAGTTCTTGAATGCTTCATCATAATTACCTAAACCATCCTTGAATAATCATCTATAAAAGACACAAAATACCTGTGACCACCCAGTGACTCCACCCTTAAAGGTCCCCAACAATCAGAATGGACATAATCAAGTGTCCCTTGTGTGATGTGGTTGCTTTTGGGGACTTACTCCTATGTAGATTCCCAAACACATAGTGTTCACAAAATTCCATCTTCTTGACCTTATGTCCCCCAAGTAGATTAGATTTAGACAGAATTTACATCCCTCTTTCACCCATATGACCTAATCTCATATGCCACAACTTAGTCAATTGTGACTGGTGAACCTTTAAAGATGCAACAGCAACTAAACCTGATACAGTAGACCCTTGTAGTATGTACAATGTCCTCTGCCTGATACCCCTCAGAATCACACTTGAACCCTTATAGACATTCACCACTCCACCTTCACCCCTGAACATGAACCCTTTGCTGTCCAGTAGACTAAGAGATATCAAATTCTTGGTCATTTGTGGAACATACCTAACCTCATGTTCGATAAAACTAGTTTTAAATTTATTTTATCGGAACACCCCAAGTATAAGGCTCGTAGTATAGGGTGTTACCGAGTCATCCTAAGGGAATCGAATGTTTATCGGATTAAGGCCAGTTATTCTATCAAATATGTCACTAATTATTACCTAAAACTAAGGCTGACGTTAATTATAAAACAGAAACGAAGAACAATGACTAAAACAGCAGAAAACAGAGAAACTTAGAACTGGACGGGCGTCTGATATCGTGCTGGGAACGGAAATATGCAGAAAACAGTAGGCAAAAAACTAAAACTTCTAAAAAAATCTAAACCGATATGCAAAAAGTACGAACTTTCTTATTAATATAAAGGAACAGTAGGGCAACAAGGATCCACCAAACAACCACCACCCAACCGAGTTATGAGTTAAATTAAATTCCTTGGTATGATCTAACCTAAATTCGATCTAATTCCTTTAACCAAATTTATTTAGGGTTCGTTTTCTTTCTCAAGTAAAACAAACATAACAATGAAGAACATGATCATGAGTTCATCTCCGAATCTCCTACCCAATCAATAATAGACAATCTCTTGAATTAGTATTAATCGTATCAAAAGAACGGTTCTATACATGAATCTAATTCTCATTAAAATTCAAAACAGATAAACGTTTCATTGATTTCTCAATCTAATAAAACAAACATTCAAATCTATTCAATTGATAAGGAAAATAAAACTCACACTCACTAACAATCGCTACTTGAAAATCCCTTGGTTGTGATGGTGTTGTGTTGGCTTCATCCCGTTGTCCTACTGCGAACTGTTTAGCCCTCAATCATCCTTGATCTCCAAGAAAGAATTGAAAGAAGAAGACTCATCTTTTTATGTGTTTAGTGCGGCTGCTGTGTGTATTTTCGAGTGAATGATATGATATCCTCCGATTAGGGTTCAATACACGCTGGTATTTATAAGATTTTGAGGCGGCTAGGGTTAAGTCGGCTATTGGACGCCCGTCCAGAAAGGTAGACGCCCGTCCAAGCTTCACAAAATTCATCGAGTCGGGCCGAGTCTTCTTGGACGTCCGTCCTATGCAAAATCAGACGCTCGTTCGCTAAAAATCATCAAACTCTGAATCAAAAATCTCCTTCTGGACGCCACCCGAAATAGTGGACGCCAGTCCAGTGGACGCTACATCAAACGTGCGTTCAACATGGTCAAAAAGTGATTTTCTCATCTTTATCTTCAACCGACTTCCCCTTTATCTCTTTTCCTTCGTATAAACTCGATCATTGACACCATTTAATCCTCTTTTTAGCTCGAAAATGTATATCTACAAGGGGGTAAAAACATGCAACCTGTAGAAATATATATATAGATAGAAAATGACTAATAAACCACATAAATCGCTCGAATTTACATTTTAATCCTTTTCATACACAACCCCTCAATATTTCAATTAAACTCCTACTTTTCTATAAAAAGTAATAAAATTCGAAGAATATTGTTACGGAATAAAGCGATAAAAACCATAAAATTCACCGTTAACAACTCCCCCACACTTAAACTTTTGTTCGTCCCGAACAAAATAATCAAAACTAGCTCACTTTCATGCAATCCACATAGATCCCTAACTCACGTAACAAAAGATACAACAACTATAGCAAGTGATACCAACATAGAGATAGATTCTGTGTGTGTGTGACAAGCCCTTTTCAATCTTCACAATCCTCTCAAACAAATATCCTCTCAAATAATTTTAATGACTATCCTAGGTATAGGCAGCAGTCGTTCCACACAAAGTCTTCCTGCGCACTCAGTAGGATAATCCCTACAGCATATCATTCGGTTTATACTGGGTATAAATTCAACGATAACAAAGTCTTTAACTTTTTTTCACTTTCTTTTGTTTCTTCTTTGACGAACATCAGAATGAGCTCTTACCCGTCATAGTAGAATAGGATGTTTCGGGATAACACCCTCCTTACTCAAATCATAGGGTAGCTTTTCCTGATTGTCGTGAGCTTTTGGTCATCATAGTGGAATAGGACATTTCGAGATAATGCCCTACCGCACTCCAATCATCGACCAGCTTTCGACACACCCATTTATTTATTATTAACTCGACTTTTTCAAAAACATTAGTTACGTTTCACTTATCACATTCAAACCTTCAGATATTCACAGTGCACGTTCTGAACTTAGGTGTTAATTCACTGTTACTATTAAGACCAAATCTCTCTAAGATAAATCACTAAAATAGTGAAAGGATACAGTTCAAAATTTTTGCTTCAATATCAAAGGCTTTCGTGAGTGCGAAATGAATACTATCGCAAATTAGTAAAAACATGCTATAATTATCTCTCAAAGTCACATAAAATCATTGTCAGGAAACTACAACTAGCAAGCCATTTGTTTCAATTACATGCTCAAGATTTACAATTATCCAAGTTTACTTTGAAAAATTTTAAAATTGTCGAGAAAATCACATTTACTCATTTACAGAAGATATAGCATGATAACATACCCAATTTAAACACCCCCCACACTTAAATCACATGATGTCCTCAGAATGTGCAAATAAAAGAAAAGAATACTTAGCTGGTTTCAAAGTGGTTGTCGGGCTGTAGGTTGACAGTGGTCAGGCCGTAACATGAATGTACCGCTGCAACTTGTAGCATGAACAGACAACACTAAAAGTGATAACTGGCAAAAACCGCTCAACAGTATCTGCAACACTCGACATAGCATATAATCTCGGGGTACAATGGGTATATGAGTAAACATGAATGCACACAGAAATGGGCAAATAAAGCATGCACAAATAGGACAGGGACAACCAACACACCAATCACCACGGTTTTATTCCTAATGCCCTAAAACTTAACTAAAAAGTAACTTAAAAGACTAGGCTGCCTCCTAGGAGCGCTTCTTTTATGTCATTAGCTTGACAGAGATTTCAAAGTCAACCCAGATCGGGCCACTTGGGTATGAGGCTAACCACTTCTCTGTCAGAACCAGAATGACTAGGACGGAAATGGTTTTCGCCACAACAACAAGTCAAGTGCGCGAGTAAATCATGAAATTTTTCTCTCCAGACAACACTGACTCTTTTCTTCTTGTTCTTGTTTCTCAGATTCGGCTGAGGTATGCTAACAGGCTCAGGAGCATTGACAGAAGGATCTGCAAGGATAGGGGTAATAATGTCATCATCCACTCCAAAGAAGTAGGATGGAATCTCTTCACAAATAAACGACTCAACCGTTTCATTTCTCTTTTGAAAGTATAGTACTTCAGGCTTTTCCTTGGGTTGCCCAAAGTACTTCTTAATCCTGTGACCATTGACTTTGAACGGTTGATCGCCGTACCCTTTCAACGTAATGGCTCCACCAGGATGAACATCAAGAATCTCAAAGGGGCCATACCATCTAGATTTAAGCTTACCAGCAAAAAGATGGAGCCTGGTGTTATACAGCAAAGCCATGTCTCCCACTTTGAATTCCCGATCTTTAATCTTAGCATCGTGGAGTGCCTTCGTTCTTTCCTTGATCAGCTTAGCGTTCTCGTAGGCCCTGAGTCTGAATTCATCGAGCTCATGTAGTTGCAATAATTTTCTCCCCACAGAGTTGGCTATCGAAGTTTAAGAATTTAATAGCCCGGTAAGCTCTGTGCTCCAGCTCGACTGGTAGATGGCAAGCCTTGCCATAGACCATTTGGAATGGTGACCTACCCATAGGGGTCTGAAAGCGGTGCGATAAGCCCAAAGTGCGTCGTCCAACTTCAGACTCCAGTTGGATCTATTGGAATTCACCGTTTTCTCCAAAATCCGCTTTAGACTTCTGTTGCTCACCTCGACTTGGCCACTGGTTTGGGGGTGGTATGGTGTACCAATTTTATGCTTGACACCATATCTCTCAAGAATTTTATCCAGTGGTGCATTACAGAAATGCGAACCTTCATCACTGATAAGGGCTCTAGGACAGCCAAATCTAGTAAAGATATTCTTTTGCAAGAATTTCTTTACAACTTTGTGATCATTGGTTTGGGTGGATATGGCCTCTACCCACTTGGAAACGTAGTCCACACAGACCAGAATATATTTGTTAGAGCATGATGATGGGAACGGTCCCATAAAATCAATGCCCCAGACGTCAAAAACTTCACATTCCAAGATAGGCCTCAAAGGCATCTTCATCCTACTACTGAGTCTCCCTACCCTTTGGCATCTATCACAGCCCTTGCAAAAGGCTTCAGCATCTTTAAACAAGGTAGGCCAGTAAAAACCAGCTTGAAGGATTTTTGTGACTGTCTTAGGTGCTCCGTAGTGTCCACCAGCGGGACCACTATGACATTGCTCCAGAATATCAAATTGTTCATGCTCCGGAACGCACCTTCTAAGCAACCCGTCCTTGCAGACTTTAAACAGATATGGATCCTCCCATACGAGATATTTTAAGTCGCTGAAAAATTTCTTTTTTTCCTGATACGTCATATGTTCTAAATGCCCACTTGCTAAGTAGTTAACGTAATCAGCGTACCACGGCCTAACTGTATCAAGCTTCATCAATTGCTCTGTAGGAAAGTCAATGCCTATCTCCTTAGGGACTTCGCCACCCTCATTCACTAGGCGAGATAAGTGGTCAGCTACAACATTATCACTACCCTTCTTGTCCTTAATTTCGAGGTCAAATTCCTGTAGTATCAGAATCCATCTGAGTAACCTTGGTTTAGCGTCTGCTTTGCCCATAAGGTAGCGTAGTGCTGCGTGATCTTTCCACACCACCACTTTGGACCCTAAAAGATAACTTCTGAATTTGTCAATAGCAAAAACGACTGCCAAGAATTCCTTCTCGGTAGTGGCGTAATTGCATTGAGCTGGGTTCAAAGTGCGGCTAGCATAGTAAATCGGCCTGAACTTTTTATCAATTCTCTGCCCTAGAACTGCGCCCACTGCGTAGTTAGAGGCATCACACATTAGTTCAAAAGGTTTAGTCCAGTCGGGCGCGATTAAAATGGGGGCACTGGTTAGCTTATCCTTTAAGCTATTAAAAGCTTTCTTACACCCATCATCAAACAAGAACTCCACTTCCTCCTTCAGCAGGTTGGATAACAGCTTTGCTATCGTCGAAAAGTCTTTAATGAAACGCCGATAGAAGCCCACATGTCCCAGAAATCCTCGTACCTCCTTCACTGTCTTCGGGTACGACATTCTCTCAATGGCTTCTACTTTAGCCTTATCCACCTGAATACCATCATTGGACACCTTGTGTCCCAAAACAATCCCTTCTTCGACTAGAAAATGGCACTTTTCCCAGTTAAGCACCGGATTTTTCTCAACACAACGTTGGAGTACCATATCTAGATTCTTTAAAATTTCATCAAAACTGTCGCCATAGACTGAGAAATCATCCATGAAGACCTCCATGCACTGCTCCACAAGTCCATCAATAATGGCCAACATGCATCGTTGAAACGTAGCCGGTGCATTACACAAACCGAAAGGCATTCTGCGGAACGCAAAAGTGCCCGATGGACAGGTAAAAGTTGTCTTCTCTTGGTCATTAGGGTCGATGGCTATCTGGAAATAACCAGAATATCCATCGAAGAAACAATAATACTTATGACCACTCGCCTTTCTAGAAGTTGGTCAATGAAGGGCGGGGGGGGAAATGATCCTTAGCGGTGACTTCATTTAACCTGCGATAATCAATGCAAACTCTATAGCCGATCACAAGGCGTAAGGCAACTTCTTCCCCTTTTTCGTTCTTTTCCACGGTAATGCCTCCCTTCTTTGGCATAACTTGAGTAGGGCCGACCCACTCACTATCGGCTATGGCATAAATAATTCCCATGTCAAGCCATTTGATAATCTCCTTTTTGACAACCTCCTGCATGTGCGGATTCTGCCTCCTTTGAGGTTGTCTGACCTTTTTCGCTCCTTCCTCCGTTCGAATATTATGCATGCACACGTCTGGGCTCGAAAAATGTATATCTACAAGGGGGTAAAAACATGCAACCTGTAGAAATATATATATAGATAGAAAATGACTAATAAACCACATAAATCGCTCGAATTTGCATTTTAATCCTTTTCATACACAACCCCTCAATATTTCAATTAAAGTCCTACTTTTCTATAAAAAGTAATAAAATACGAAGAATATTGTTACGGAATAAAGCGATAAAAACCATAAAATTCACCGTTAACACCTCATTCAATGTGCAGAATTTACCATCATGTGTTCTAAGTTGGATTGATCCAATTCGAACTATTTTTCATACCTTGCTATTAGCCATAGCAATATGACCTCCATCAACCTGTTGATAAGTTGAAAACTACTCCCTATTTGGACACACATGATAAGATGCCCCAGTGTCCAGAATCCACACATCTTTGTGCCCTACTGACTCTGAAACTACTAATGCCAGATCTTCTTCAGTGATGGTGTCTTGTTCTGCCAAAGCAACTGTACCCTGCTGCTTTTTCCTCTTTGGACATTCATTTTTCCAATGTCCCTGCTCCTTGCAGTAATTACAGATATCCTTAGCTTTAGGACCCTTTGAATTCTTCTTGAATTTATTTTTTCCAGAATTCCCTGGCCCCCTGCTGACTCCACTGGCCACCAACCCAGCAGACTAATTATCTATCCCACATTCAGATGCCTTATGGCGTAACTCTCGAGCATGGAGTGATGACCTTACATCCTCCAATGATACTGAGTCCTTCCCAACAATAAAGGACTGCTCAAAGTTCTCATATGATGCAGGCAATGATACAAGTAGAATCAATGCAGCATCCTCATCTTCAATCTTCATATCAATATTCCTTAAGTCATCCAATATTGTGTTCAACTGGTCCGGATGATCCCTCAGCTGAGTACCCTCATGCATCCTTAAACTAATCAGACGTTGTTTCAACAACAACTTGTTGGTTAGAGACTTAGTCATATATAGACTCTCAAGTTTGGACCACAACTTCTCAAAATTGTCCTCTTCAGCAACCTCTGTGATAATATCATCTGATAAGCACAACATGATTGTTGAATGTGCTTTCTCCTCCAGACTGGCTGTCTCAACAACACTTCCTTCTGTTGATTAAGACAAAGGACCCCATAATCCCTGTTGCTTCAACAAACAAAGTTGTTCCTTCCTGTAAACTTGTCAATCTTAACATTTAAAGCATACATCTTTCTCACCAGAAAAGCTTGTGTAGATCCTAAATCCTAGCGTCAATTATGACCTTGGTGCCAATCTACCTTGCTTAAAACAAATAAACAGATTTCTTGTTGAACCTGGACTCTCTGATACCAGTTTGTTATGATGGATCGATCAAGAAGTGATGGTGATTATGAGTAAAGATAAATGATAAACAAGTAAACAAACACAGAAACAAGAAGAACAAAGATTTTTAACGTGGTTTCCGGCAATGTGCCGACTACTCCACGGACAAAACGAGGATATTTTATTATCAACAGAAAGTTACATCAAGTTACAATTAATACAGATGGTATTTATAGCCTTGGGAATCCAACTCTAACCGACTAAACAGCCAACCCAGTAAATGACTAAAATACCCCAGAAGTAACTCCACCAACTTAGGAAACCATGCAGACGTGTTACTTAAGTCTGCTGACCCTCAGCAGACTTGCCTTCAGTAGGCTTGTCATCAGCAGGCTGATCAACCCTGCTGATGCCCCAAACGAACACCAGATTCAGTAGATGCTTCATGCTCTACTGACCACCATAACTTCCACAGACTCTGCTGAATACCAGACTCAGCAGACGAGACTCAGTAGCATAGTTTAAGTCACCATTACACCCTAGTCGATGATGTTGAGCATAAACCAGACTCAACTACTGAGTCACTACCGCCATGTTTTAATTTTTTTTAGCCCAAATGGAGCTGCACTTCCACTCCGACCACCAGCGTGGTGTCCTTGTCCATGGTATTTGACGTATGTGTCCTGCTCATGTGTTGTTGTATTGCAATGAGAATGGATCTCAGATGCCATCTCCACCGATTTTTCCGTACCTTTCCTGTCTTCCTGCAGTCGAAAAGGCTGAAACAAGGCCTGGTAACCCCGATCGAGACTCGTCGATGAATCTCGACTAGCTAAGATCGAACGGCCCCATACATCTTCTCTTCCTTGGAAATTTCTGCCATGGCCATGAAGAAGAGACGCAACAGTTATGCTTTTTTTGTGAGTGTCAACCTCGCTCCGATACCATGATAAATTCTGCAGAGTAAATTTTTTGATTTTCTATGTCCTTCGCACTACACAGTATCTATTGAATGCCATAGGAGTATCTATTGGTTTTGCCGGAGACATGTCAAACATGACAAAGATTTTCTGTATATAACCCTGCTGAGATGGGAACAACTTCATCTGATTCCCATATCTAAATATCTCCATTCCGAATACTTTCTTGGCTACACCCAAATCTTTCATCTCAAATTCATCACTGAGAAGGCCTTTCAGAATCTGAATATCAAACTTTTCTCTTGCATCTATCAACATATCATCCACATACAAGACAAGATAGATGTGTGATCAATCTCTCAGCTGACTGTGATACACACAATAGTCATATGGACTTATGTTATAACCCAGGTGAATCATGTAGCTGTCAAACCTTTTATACCACTGTCTTGGAGCTTATTTCAGTCCATACAAGGAATTCTTCAACATACAAACAAATCCTTCCTTTCCAGGAACTTGGAACCCATCTGGCTTAGTCACGTATATCTCATTATCTACCTCACCATGAGAAAGGTTGTCTTCATATCTTAACTGCTCAAGTTCAAGATCCTGTTGTGCCACCATTTCTAGTAAAACTCTGATTGAAGTGTGTCTGACCACTGTTGAGAATATCTCATCAAAGTCCACCCCTTCCTTCATACTGAACCATCTTGCAGCCAAACGTTTCTTGTACTTGACTTCTTCTGCCTCAGTCATTCCTTCCTTCTTCTTGAAGACTCATTAGCAAGGATCAACCCTCACGCTATATGATTATTTGACCAGATCCCAATTTTGATGCTTGAGTAATGACTCCATTTCATCTCCCATGGCAACAAACCATTGAGATGCCTCAAAACATGTCATTGCTTCCCTATGAATAGAAGGTTCTGACCGATCCACTTCTTCTGCACTTTGAATTGCATATCAAACCATTTCATCAAACACATACCTCTTGGGAGGTACCCCAACATTTTTTTTCTAGCTTTGCCGACAACTATACTCTGCTGAAAGATATCTACTATTTGATTATCAATTGATCCATGTTCAGACTTGCTTGGATTCAGCTTTAGTTCAACAACCAGATCATATGAACGCTGACTTGGACCGGATAAGTGTTGTGGCTCAGCTGACTCTACATGCAGCTCAACTTGTCTATCAGCTCTCTCAGATTTAGCACTAGTTTCGGATTCAGCAGACTCTTTCACTAATGAGCTAAGCATAGAATTTTCATTCAAGACAACATCTTTACTGAGTATGACCTTATTCTCTGTTGATGACCAAATTATATAACCCTTCACTCTATCACCATACCCTACAAACACTCACTTCTTGGCTCATTGCTCTAGCTTTCCCTCACTAGCATAGTAGTTGACTATGCTTCCAAAAACCTTTAGAACTGAGTAGTCAGTAGGCTTGGCCGACCACATCTCAATTGGTTTCTTGAGATTGATCCATGTGTAAGGACTCATGTTGATTAAGTAGCATGCTTTGCTGACAGCCTCTGCACAAAATCTCCTTGATAAACCAACATTAGAGAACATGCATCTTGCCCTCTCCAGAAGTGTTTGGTTTATCCTCTCAGCTACCCCATTCTGCTAAGAAGTATTCCTGACTGTATGATGTCTAGAAATGCCCTAATTCTTGCATAATTCATCAAACTCAGACCAATATAATTCCAGACTATTATCTGTTCGAAGCATGTCAATCTTCTTACCTGTCTGATTTTCCACTATAGCCTTCCACTTTGTTGAAGCTATTGAATGCCTCACTCTTGTGTTTCATCATCACCACACAAGTCATCCTTGAATATTCATCTATGAAGGACACAAAATATTTGTGACCACCCAATGATTCCACCTTTTATGTCCCCCAACAATAAGAATGGATATAATCAGGTGATGCCTTTGTGCTGTGTTTGCCTGCTGAGAACATGCTTCTATGTATCTTCCCAAACATACATTGCTCACAACAGTCTAGAGTCTTGACCTTATATCCCTCAAGAAAACCTACTGAAGAAAGAACTTGCATTCCTCTTTCACCAATATGACCAAGTCTCATATGCCACAACGTAGTCTAATGTGACTAATGAACTACTAAGGATGCCACAGCAATAGAGCTAGATACAGTAGATCCTTGTAATATGTATAAGGTTCCTCTCTTGATTCCTCTGAGGACCACAACTGAATCTTTGTAGACAATCATCTCTCCATATACTCTCTTGTAATTGAACCATTTGTTGTCCAGTGACTAAGAGATTCCAAATTCTTGGTCCTCTTTGGAACATGTCTATCATATTTCAGTGTGCAAAATCTACCATCCTCTGTCCTCAGTTGTACGAAGCCAATTCCCACTATCTTACAGACATTGTTGTTGTCCATAGATATATTCCCTTTATATATTTGCTCATAAGTAGAAAACAACTCTCCGTGCGGACTAATATGATAGGATGCTCCAAAATCTAGGATCCAAACATCAGCATGATGTGTTGAATCCCCAGCTAAAGAACCAAATCCTTCTGAGTGCTTCGAAGCTAAAGTTGTTGTACCAGAATTGATATCTTACTATCTTTACTTTTTTGGAAATAGGACTTCCAATTCCCCTGCTCGTTACAGTAATTACAGACATCTGTGGATTTAGGACCTTTGGACCCAGATTTCTTGGATTTCTTCTTCTGTCCATGCCCTTCCCCACACATACTGTTGACTACTAGTCTAGAAGCATGACTTTCTGTGCCTGCTACCTTGTGTCTTAGCTCCCTGGAATGCAAGGCTGACCTTATATCCTTCAAAGATACCGTATTCTTCCCAACAATAAAGGATTGAACAAAGTTCCCATTTGATGCCAGTAATGATACAAACATGATTAGAGATGCATCTTCATCCTCAATCTTAACATCAATATTCAAAGGATCAAGCAATATTGTGTTCAACTGATCAAGATGATCTCTCAGCTAAGTACCTTCATGCATCCTTAAACAGAACAGACGTTGCTTCACCAACAACTTGTTAGTTAATGTCTTTGTAATATACTTGCTTTTATGCTTTAACCACAACTTTGCATTGGTGTCTTCCTTAGAAAATTTAGTAATACATCATCAGACAAGCACAACATGATGGTTGAATGTGCTTTCTCTTCTAGATTGGCCATATTATCAGAACCGGCATCCCCTTTACCGGATAAAAGAGCCCATAATCCCTGTTCTGTTATCAAATTCCACATCTTTATTTGCCACAGACTAATACTGTTTCTCCCTATAAACTTATCGATTTTCATGATAACTATAGACATCTTCTTTCCAAAGAACAGATCTTTTATCACAAAAACCTTCACCGGTGAAGGTCTTGGTGAAATAATATTCCGTTCCACGTACGATGATTCCTAGAACCATCTCTCCGATACCAATTTGTTTTAACAGGAAGGGAATTAAAATGGTAGATAATATAATAACAAATGCAATCTAACAAGTAAACAATCAACAAGATAAACGAAAACAAGAAGACCACAAGATTTAATGTGGTTTCTAGCGTTGTGCCGACTACTGAACGGACAAAATAGAGATATTCTATTATGTTCTGAAGTCTAGAAATTTTTTCACACACATGCATTGATTACTACAGCTAGTATTTATAAACACAAATCCCTAAACCCTAACAGCCATTGGATTTTTGTAGGAACATCCATAAATGCCCCAGATATGGGCCAGCCCTGCTGACTCCACTCAGCTAATCAATGCTCAGATGATCAGCTTAACAATATTCATATACTCAACAATCTCGTCTGCTGATAGAAGGACCTCAACTGACTTCCACAGATTTGAACACTCTAAGCAGCAGCCCATCACCTTAGCTCACTACCAAATAGCTTTGCTAGATATTACACATAGAAATCAAGTCACACTTGACAACATATCTAATTGAAGATATATCTCCTAGTAAATTCCATATTTTTATAATTTCGTACAAAATCCCCCATTAATTTGGAATGTCTTTTTGTACTCTAAGACTTGCTCGTAGTTTACGCAAATCTTCAATCTTCAGAGGGTTTGTAAAAACATATGAGACTTGATCATGAGTTCTCACATGCTTGAGTCCACGTCATTGTTAGCAATACGTTCTCTAACGAAATGATACCTTACGTCTATATGATTGCTTCGACCATGGAATACATAATTCTTTGCAAGATCATGTGCTAATAAATAATCGATGTAGATTTCTGTAGCTTTTTCTTGAGGCAAATGTACTTTTTTTTAAAATCAAACCTTTTCTTGTGAAGAAAAATGGTGGATCGTCAAACCACCAAAGATAAATCACCTACCTCTTTTATAGCTTTTACACAGGAATTTAGGGTCGAACCCACAGGGAATGGTGAATTTATTTCTTCTAAAATTCATAAAAAAGAAAAGATAATTGGGTTTTTATCTAACTTACTAAGGAGAAAAGGAAAAATAAATGAAGAAAAAGTTCCAGTTAATTAATTATTTCCCCCTCAAATCCCACGATTGATTATCGACTCAAGGATGACTCATTAAATTATTAATAAATTGGTTATAGTCACCGACAACCGCCAGTTGACCAATCTCTCTTAAATTCTATAATCAAGACACGGTCGTTAATTATTTTATAACCAGAAGACACCCCTAGACACGGTCATAAGAGTTTGAAATCCTGGAAGCATTACGATTTGAGAGACTCAATTCAAGGTATTAATCCAACCAGACTAATTTTAACCAAGATTATTTATTTCCACATCAGGAAATCCTACGGGCTACGAACCGGCTGGTAATATGTTGTTTACCACTAAAAATCCAATCTTTTATGTCAACCGCTTCAGATATATTTTGGTACTAGATCAAAATAATCGATTAATCATCGTGGGCCAACAATTAAACCAATAATTCTAATCTTATATCCGTGAAATTCAAAAATAGATAAATACTAATCATAAAACGAGGAGAAAAACATTTAGATCTCACAACCTGCATGACGATGCTAGAAATTGTCTTGATGGATCCGGGGCTTTTCTTTCCAATGACAACCTGTCAAAGCTTCAAGAACAATGAAAAATAATGAAAGAGAGGGGTGTTTTGGTGGTGCTTTAGACTGAACTTGACATGTCATTTCTCAAGCTGCCTACGTATCCAATATATGAATTGGAATCAAGTCTTCGTAGTTCTTTAAGGATTTTTATGGAGGGACTTTGTGCCCTAGGGTTTGCGTATAGCGTGTCCAAGGTGGACTCTCATTTCTTGTTCCCTAAGGAAAAGATAAAGATGGTTTGATCACCCTGATTTTTAGGAGATAATTATGGGCGTATTTGAATTCCAGAATCAGGGTCAATATGATGTAGGATTCTTTCCGAGTTTATCTGATTTAATGCGTATGTAAGATGTTATGTTCGAGAAGGATTTAGGCCGACCCGAGAGGTCGGGTGCGATTAAGCTGACCTTGCGCACTAGCCGACCTAAGAAGGTCGGGGGGAGTGGTTTAACTTGGGCAGCTCAGACGTTGGGGGTTCTGGCCTCTATGGGAGACGTTCCTTTGACCTTATTAATTGTTGGACCATAGGGATGACACGTTGTGAAGCGTTGATCCGACCTCCATCATAAGCCCCCCAGATCCATCCGGTCTTGGTGAAGTCGGCTCGGATCTGCTCAGATCGTAGCTCGGTTCGGTAGGTCCCTGAATGATGACTGCAGGCCGTTACAACGCCGCTATGGCCGTCCCAAAATTTGAGGCATTACTACATGCACGCTTAAATTGGAATGATTTCTAAGGTAAGCTTGAAGGGTATTGAAACGTCATATCAAGCGTCATTTCCCCATTGCGATTTACCCTACTATAGCTTCCTAGCACCCTTTCTCTCCCTACTTGTCCACTTCTTCACAATAATTGATGAGGAGATCACTTTCGTCTGATTCATCTGAAGAGGAACAACTTTCTCCCTAGGACCGAAGCTTTCATAATGGAGTCCTGGACCAGGCGTGTGGTTTTTTAAGAGATCCCTTGGGTTCCTCCACAACCGATTTCCACCGCTTCCTCTTCCGGTCCTTCATCAAGCATTTTACCGTCTTTTGAGGCTCAAAATCCAGCAGGCCACTCAACATATCATGGGTAGTCATGGAATAGTCTCAGTTTTGGCTCAGAATAGTATGGAATATGTTAAGGGTGATTTTATACGTTTTATAAGGATATATTTGATATCAATTTCCCCCATATGTGGATGTTTTTCATAGAAATCGAGCTTTATATTGAAATATTGAGCAAGTGGTGTTTTTAATAGTTAAATTGCAAAACGTAACGAATTATGTGCTTAAATTGTGATTCTATATTATTTTGGAATTATGTTACGCTTTGGTATGTTTTTGATTATTGTAGATACACGAGATATGGATTAGAAGAGGATTTAAAGATGAATTAACTGAAGATTTATATGATGGAGAAGAGATAAAGATGGAAGGAAAGGATAAAGATAGAAGAAAATCAAAGATCAAGCCAGTGAACGAACGTTCAAGGCCCGTCCATAGTGGATGGGCGTCTGAAAGGATGGACGGGCGTTCAGGTTGGCAAAATCAGAACAGAGAGTTTGGACGTGCGGCAGACTGGCGTCTGAAGTTGCGTCCAGATCAAACGGACATCCATAAATACTGGACGAGCGTCCAGAGGAAGGAATTCGATTCAGGATGTTCAGAAGTATTCTGGACGGGCGTCCAGCCACTTTGGACGGGCGTCCAACACCGACTTAGGCCCAAATTTTCGACTTAGAATTCTATATAAAGCAGCAGCGCCCCAAACCCTAAAACACACAAATTTTTACATCAGAATTTCACCAAGCAGCCGCCGCACTTCTGAGGCTCTCAAGGCCGGTCACCCGAGCCTTGTGCTCGGGTGATCCGGGTTAGATTAGGATGCTTTTCTTTTCGTTGTCGATTCATGGAGATCATCCATTGTACCAAACTAAGTGAGATTATCTTTTAATTTATTCAATCCTTTGTGTATTCTTATGATCTTTAATTCGTTTTGTATCTTTCTATGATTTATGATGCTATTGTGTGACTAGATCGAGAGATTGGTTGCCAATCGTTGTCTAACGTAGATGAGAATCGTTGTTAGGCTAGATCACCATAGAAAGATAGGATCTTTAATCGTTAATTCGTGACAAATTAATTGGTTAATTATCTAGGTTGCTAGATTCTAAAATACGGGAGTTAACTTGAATCTACACCTTCGTTTTGTATGGAAATTTGTCTCAACATTCGGGAGAGGAGAGATCGATAATTGAATTCACTAAGGGATTAGGAGTTAATAGCTTGAGAAACAGATTCACTAAGGAATTAGGAGTTCGTATCTCGTGTAAAGGTGAAACCACAATATCGAATTAGAATCGTGAGATGAACTTGGATTGAAATCACTTAGTTTGTGTAATGTTTAATCCCATGTATCTTTAGTTTAGGTCGTTGTTATTATTCTTAGCTTAGGTTTATTTTCCTATGTGTTTTTATGTTTGTTCTTTCGTTTATTTGTTTCCGTAAGTAACAATTTAAGGAACTAATAAGATTAGATTCAACATCCCAATTCCCTGTGGATCGACCCCTTACTTATCCCGCTTTACTAGCAATTACCCGGTATTCGGCCGGTTAGGAGTTATTTTTGCATATAGGTTAGGGTTTATAAATTGTTTTTGTTTAATGATGCAAAATCTTCCGAACAGAATACCTCTTCCGTGAGTACGGGGTAAATTTGGCAGAATTTGCACCTCTGGTCCCTGTTGACCCGCGTCCCGTCCTCCAGACGGGTATTTCTCTATTTACAAATCCCAGTTAAGGGCTAGCTTGAGGTTGCCTTTGTCCCCAGCCTTTTTGTCTATGTTACGACATTATAGGATATGTGCAGCTCAAGTGGCTCCTTCAGGTGTTAGGACTGTAATAGGGTTTGCCATTTTGAACTGAGTAGTTGGGGTGCATTTCTCGGTGGGCCTCTTCTAGGTCTTTCACCGCATCACTCAGATCCTGGGGCTGAAAGGAAGGTATCCTTCTCCCGTCGGTCGGGATTAAATAAATGCTGCTTAAAAGCCTTAAGTATAACTCGTGGTGAGGACGCTTCTTGTTCATCCGAGATAGGGGGAATTCTTGTTTGGGCGTTTGAAGGCGAGCTCTTCGCAAAAAGGCGAGTGTCCTACCTTTCCGAAATCTACTTCGGCGGATGATATTCAAAACGAGGGTATCGTCCTGAGGATGCGTGAGCTTCTTTCTAAGCTGATAATGCAGCTCGCTTGGCCGAGGTCTGTCCCGATCCCCATGTTCCCCTAGGTAGTGACAGCCGTGACATTTGTAAGTACTGCTACTTTCTTGTTCTTTTAGATTTGTGAATTATCGTAAGTAATGGGCTCTTTCTTCTTGTAGTGAATACCCTGGCCGGCCTTCAATCCCCCACCCATAGGGAGGAGGTGGAATGCCGAACCAAGAGAGCGGCCGTGGCCGGAGAGTGTGCTGGCTATAACCCGGCGACCCAGACCGTGGGCTCCTCTCTCGGGGCCATATGGCTTGTCTGTTATCAGAACTGGAGGACGATGCTTTGGCAGGTTGATCACGTGTGGTGGGTAACCCGTAGGGTAAACTGGTGGGTATCCAATAGGTACTTGAGGTGGGTGGGGAGTCATATATGGCTGTTGACGTTGAACCACATACTTGATGGTACGGGTAGTATCCTTGGTGTTGAGGTAGGATGTTGTATGGTTGGTGAAGTCCAGAGGGTGGATAACCGAAACCGTAGTGATGATCAACTCTTGGTGATGGTGGTATGGTAGGTTGAGGTGGATAACTTGTATGTGGAGGATAAAAGGTTTGCTGATACGGTGGGATAACTAGAGAAGGTGGATGGCTTACCGGTGGTGGTGAAGGATACACATTCGTCACAGGAGGTACGTACACTGGTGGGATCTCACCTACCACGGTAACACGTAAGGGTTCATCAACTGGCTCATGTGGACCATGATTCAGATGAGGCTACTGTTTCACTTGAAGGTGAGGTTGTGGCTGATGGAGCATCTCATTCTGATTCTGATTCTATCCAGCCTCTTGCCTAGCTCTTAAACTCTCACCTCCGAAAGTGCCGCTACGGATTTCTACCATTCTGAAAGATCAGGAATGATCAAAATTTTACTAAGTGGTCTAATGAAATCTTATCTCAAGAAAGGAAGCCTATAGGACGCTTCTCTCTGATACCTACTGTAACGCCCCATTCCCAGACACCGAGTACTTATCCGGAAATAAAACGTTCGGCGCGTATAGCATCAAATAAATTTAATATTATACGACAGCCTCTACGTCGTCGTATCAAAAGTAAAGCAAACGGAAGCTAATAGACTTAGATGAAGTCATAAATATGTCTAACATTAGATTACAACTCATCAAAGATAGAAAAGGTTTTCTTACAACATACGATGTCAAAAGTAAAAGTACAACAACTTATCTTACAAAGGTCTTTAATAAAGTACAACACTTGCCTTGAAATTGAAATAACAACATAGTCTAATACATCATATAATAAAAGAAATAGAAAGGACTTCAGTCTTGGCTTACGGCCCATACAAAAAGAATGCTCTCAAGAAGCCGATTCTTATTAGAAAAAAGATCAATGAATGGCGGCCATAGAACCTTTTTTAAGTGCAGCGCAAGAAGCGCTACCACGAGGTGGATATACTGGGATGTACTGGTCCAGGCAGGAGCCTTTTCGAGCAGCTCTTTCAACTCCTGCCTAAGACCCTAATTTATAAATGTCTACGTCATGTCCTATGCTTCTTCCAGAGAGTCTACCTTAGGTGAAGGAGGGAGAGTTGTCCCAAACACTGCTCTGGAATCAGAATCTATGGAAAAGAACAAGTTGCCACGATCGGGCCTTCCACGGAGCTCTTTCCCTATCGACAGAATTCGATGCGGAAGTGCGGCACTCAGAACATAAAGATAGAAATAGGAATCGCCCCCGGCAGCTTTCGCCCCCCGGCACTCAAATATCATCCTCATAGTCGTCATCCCACACTTGTTCAACCTGTTCATCTTTTCACCCCAAAAGCATACAAACAAAACATGCAATTGAGGTAAGTACAATTTACATAGAAAGAGGAAGAAGAAAATGTATAATTAAGTTTTACAGTGATAAGGTTCATTTTATTAATTAGGTTAACTTTATGTGACCGACACAACTCTAGGGTTTACTTCATTCTTGTCAACATTTGTGACTATTGGTTTCTAGCTTCGCTTATATTTGTTACATCAGTATTCAAGGGCACTACGCATGGTGCTACTCACCACGAAGTATCTATGTGCAACATATTTGTGGATCACATCAATAACCATGGATATGACCGCCCACACGTCGTGACCGCCCACACGTCGTGACCGCCCACACGTCGTGATATGACCTTGTGCCTTACCAAGAATAACATGATGTTTAGTCTTTTATCTACACAAGTACATTTGTTATTAATTGTTAACTAGTCACCTAAGTGTTTTCAAGTAGGCTCATTCACCTCTACTACTCTCTTTCCTAGACCACTAGACACAGACAAGGCCTAGCACATTACACAGACAATGATGGATACTAATCCATCAAATCACAGGCCAATCATGCTCTTCCGAAGGTCCTGAACTTCAACTCTTAGGAAGTATTCATTCGGTGCTGGAACTCAATGCATCAGAAGCTTAATCAAGGCTTGTTCATGTTCATATAATGTTACAAGATCAATATCCAACATTCAAAACTAGATTCACGGATCAAAACTAGCAAAACCCCATAATATGTCTCAATGTGTGCGCATTCTTACTTAATGCACACGCATTGAGTGACCAGAAAACCCTCCAAACATTCTGCAGTGGAAATGTGTGCGCATTGCCTTCGAATGCGCATGCATCCTGCACAAAAAAGATATACGAAACATCATGTTGTCTCAATGTCTACGCATTCGACCATAATGCGCACGCATTACACCTGCAACAGCTCTAAAACATACTTTTCTACTCTTAAACGTTTTCCAACCCTTTCCCATATGATCAATATCAAATAACACAAAAGAACAACAGTAAATCAAGATTTAAACATACTATAGCACCTCGTATTACAACAACAACTAGCATGATTTCTACCCACAATTCATACCCAAAACACAACCTTAACATTATAAAACCTTAATTAAACATTATGAAGAGCCTCTTACTTGATCAAAGCAATTATGAAAGCACAACTTGAAAGAAACCTGTAGCACTTCCTCAAACCTCAACCAAAGCCATAACAATGCTTCGACTTTTCTGTATCACCACTCTGCTCTTTTCCCGTTGATTCTAGATCTTCAAACGACTCTGAAATTCGTCAACCAAATTGTGAGAAGATGAAAGAAGTCTCCTTCTTTTCTTGCTTTCAGTTTTTCTCTCATTTTTCCTTCAAGTTCGACTAATGCTCTCTATTGACAACTTCCAGACATTAATGGGTAGTTATTCCCAAAATAAACTTCCCAAAGAGTTTATTACCATTTAATCCCATTATTCACAATTAATGTCCATGACATCTCATTTAATATTTATACAATATATATATATATATATATATATATATATATATATATATATATATATATATATATATATATATATATATAATACTTTTAATCCATAATATTAAATATAATATTCCGTTTTCGCAAAAATGACACGTCCGCCATTTTTCCGAAAATCAGAATATTACATTATAAGATTCTAATATGTGATATGAATCTGAGTCCAAGTCCTTCTTCTGATCCTCTCATATTTCGGGCTGGGCCTAAAACTCAAGTGCCACACAAAGAGAGGCTCGAGGTTTTGGATAAATTAGCCCAATTCACAATGTGGATCCATTAAATCCATTATATTTGCGTGTGGGCTGCCTGAATAAATGGCCCAACATTTTGGCCCTTATTATGGTATTATATTATATATTTTATTATGCAATATTACTTAAATAAATGACAAAAACTTGGCTGAAATTGGAGAATGAAATGGCGCCACTTTTGCTAGCTTTGGAAGGTGAGAAGTCAAGTTTTGTGTATTCAAAGTACATTGAATCAAGATGGATGTCTTTTGGGGCGCCTATTTTAAGTGCATTGAATCAGGAGCTTTTCTTATCCAAAATTGATGATCCACATATGCATTTCATAGTAGAAAACCTGCTCTTCAACTTTCGTCAAGGGGTCATCTTCATTTGAATAAGGTATAATGGTCAAAATGGCCTAAACAGCTGCGGGACAGAAACTGGAGAATATAAAGAAGATACATTGAACCTGGATGAAGCTCCTTGGATGCGCCAATATGCATTTAATTTAGGATAAACTTTTCATCTTATTATTATGAATTCATGTACTTATTTTTCTATAAATAGTCCTTGTATTTGTACTTTGAAATCAGAAACTTTTGAATCATTAATATAAATTATATTTTATTCTTCACTTGGAAAAGTGTTGTGTGAGTTTCTCTGGAAAGGGAATTCAACTCTCGGATTATCAAGGACTTGAACAATCCTTGTGGTTATCCATATACCAAGGTGCTTAGAAGCAGGTTTTCTAAGTGTTGAGGTTTTATTCCAAGGTGCCTTCACACAGGTTGTGAGTGTGTCGCGGAGCTTATTATTCCAAGGTTCCACACAGGTTGTGGTTGTGTCAAGGACTATCCAAATACTTTCAATCCACGATCCTAAGTGTTCATTCGATCCGAAGCCTTCCTCCGGGCGGTTTCGCATCAGTTGGTATCAGAGAACAGCGGATTGACGGTATTATATCCAATTTTGTTTCTTCTTAACAAAAAAGATTATTCTTTGTTGCATATTATCGTATGTATCTGAAGAACCATAGTATGCATATGATTGTGTGTATTTGAAGAACACTTTATTTCGCACGAGCATCTATATATATATATATATATATATATATATATATATATATATATATATATAAATATATATATATATATATATATATATAAAGAAAGGGTGCACAAGTAAATCGTGTGTATTTGAAAAATAATTTGTTCCGCACGAGCATACTGTTCCGTACGAGCATCAAGTTAAAAAAATAAAAAATAAAAAATAAATCGTTTTTTACACACTTCACAATTTTTGTGTTACATCTTTGAATATCTTCTCTAAGATACTTCACAATTTTTTGTGTTCACTTTGAAATTTCAAAAACTCTTAAAAAAATTCATGATTCTTCACTCTTGGTATTTTGGGTAACTTGAGTATTGTTGAATAATTGATATCCGATCTGAATTCTCTTACTTGAGCTAAATGAGTACACCTTTGAGAGGAAGAATGGCTGGAAATAATGATTTAAAAAAAAGGTATTCTAAAAATGCTCATGTCTGACACCGTGAGAGAGTTGGTCAACGTATTAATCAACGACTTGATGAACTGAATTGGAAATTTAAGGATGAGATGGAGAATATGAAGAATCAATTTCATGACGAGATACAAGAGTTTGTAGCAAAGAAAAATAAAGAGGTTGATAACATCCAAAACATGGAGTTGAGAACGAAGGAAAGTGAGAATGTACTGAAGACAAAGGAAATATTCTCCAAGAGAACTTCCAGTTCTATCTATTGTTATATTTGTACCGGATATGGACATTGCGCGTATGAATGTCCTAATCTTAGGTTGAACTCTACTCAGCATGTTGAGGTGGTGAAAACGTTGGCAAATGAGCCTTGTAATGTTCTTGTTGAGAATATCACTCGTTGTTCCGGCCTTCCGAAAAACAAAATTAATTCGAGGAGGTTATTTATGAATTGCGAGGCGATATTGTTGAAATTACAGAGCCTGAGATTGATGATGCGCATGAAATTGAATTTGTGGATGAGAAAGAAACGATGTCTGAAGGGTCTATCTTGGTGGAAGATCACAACAAGTCGATTTTGGTCGAAGCAAATGAAGAATCTATGTCACTAAATTCTTGTTGCAGTTTTATTAACTCTTCTTTGCTGGTACGTGATAAGGAAATTACCGGGCTGTTGGGTTCAGCAAATTCAGCCCTTATTTTGCCTTGGGATGATCTATTTCTGGTTGGTAATGGTGGAAAACCGGTGCACACTTTTGTTGATCCTTTTATGGCGTGTAATGTTGTTAGCTCCCAAGTATATTGCTATGTTGCTGCCACTCCAAGGTTCATTGATATATGTATTCAACCAAAAGACTTAATTTTCATATGTTCCATTGACGAAGCATGGAACACGTTATCAATGTGCAATTCATTGGAGGATGTGCACTTGCATATTATTTGACCCCGGTAAGTCATTTCTGATTTTTGCGTGTTATTCGGGAATGATTTGTACCTGTGTACTATATGCCATTTTAATCTATAGCCTAAATGCACATATTTCACACTTAAAAGCTTATTCGGAAACAATTCGAAAAGCACACATGATTGCTAATCTTAAGAAATGTTCCTTTTGCTTGCATCGTGTTGTTTTCCTTGGTTTTGTTGTAAGTGGACAGGGAATTGATATTGACCAGGAAAAGGTAAAGACAATGGCTGATTGGCCTGAAACCAAAAGTGCAACGGAGGTCCGAAGTTGTCTTGGCCTAACAAGTTTTTACCAATGTTTTATCCGGAAATTCAGCACCATTACAGCCCCCTTAAACGAGTTGATCAAGAAAAACACACCATTTCATTGGAGTCCTACTCAAAAGGGAAGTATCCGAAACTCTAAAATCTCATTTAATTTCAGCACATGTACTTGCTTTGCCTAATTTTTCTAAGATGTTTGAAATTGAGTGTGATGCATCTGGGTTGGGTATTGGTGGTGTTTTCCTACAAAAAGGTTGTCCAATTGCTTTTTACGGTGATAAACAAAAAGGCGCAAATTTGAATTATGCTACTTATGACAAAGAGTTGTATGCACTTTTTCAATGCTTGTGTGTTTATTTGCGTCCTAGAGAGATTGTCATCCATTCTGATCATGAGTCCTTAAAACATTTAAAAGGGAAATTTAAGTTGCACTTACATCATATTCATTGGATGAAATTCATTGAATCATATTTTTATGTGATTAAATTCCAAAAGGGGAAAGAAAACACAGTGGCTGATGCATTATCTCGACGGTATACTCCTCTCCCGATATTCTCATTTCCTTGGGTTGATCTATGGAATTTCTTTTGGGTTTGCCTTGTTCTCAGTCTGGTAAAGATTCAGTGTTTGTGGTAGTTGATCGTTTTTCAAAGACGGCATATTTCATTGCGTGTAATAAGACCAATAATGCCTCTCATATTACTGACCTATTCTTTAAAGAAATTATGCGTTTACATGGTGTGCCTAAGTCGAATGTGAGTGATCGTGATGTAAAATTTATTAGTCATTTCTGGCGTGTTCTATGGAAGCATTTAGGCACTACACTTTTATGTTCCACCGCATATCATGCTCAGACCGATGGTCAAACAGAAGTTGTTAATCGCACTTTGGGAAAGTTATTGCTCACCGTGGTGCAAAAGAACTTAAAGAATTTGGAGCCTTGTTTACCATATGTTGAATTTGCTTATAATCGTGCTACTCATTCTGCTACTTTGCATTCACCAATTGAGATTGTTTATGGCTTTAATCTTATCACTCCTATTGATCTTGTTCCTCTTTCCCCAGGAATGCTCACAAATCTCGAGGGAGAAAAGAAAGCTGAGATGGTCCATGAGGTGCACGCAAAAGCAAGGCAGATTGTGGAGGCTCAAACTGCTCGATATGAAAAACAAGCAAATAAAGGCCGAAAGAAAGTTGTCTTTGACCCCAGAGAATGGATATGGCTGCATTTTTGCAAAGAAAGGTTTCCAAACAAACGGAAGAACAAACATAAACCAGCACATACTTTTCATGATCCTTTTGCTGCATATGTTGATGATAATGCAACATTGAATTGCTATGATTATATTTCTAACACACCGGTCTTCATCGACATTTATATCAAACCAAGATACACTTTTCATGTTGTTGTAGTGAAGCAGGGATCTCGACATCAGCATGCAATTTTGAAGTTATGTATTCGACTCATATTTGATCCAGGTGTTTATTTGGTGATATTTTGGATTTATTTAAGAATGGTGTTTGATTCTGAACTATACGACATTCTTTTGATTCGAGGACGAATCCTTCGCAACCGGGAGGGTCTGATATGAATCTGAGTCCAAGTCCTTCTTATGATCCTCTCATATTTCGGGCTGGGCCTAAAACTCAAGTGCCACACAAAGAGAGGCTCGAGGTTTTGGATAAATTAGCCCTATTCACAATGTGGATCCATTAAATCCATTATATTTGCGTGTGGGCTGCCTGAATAAATGGCCCAACATTTTGGCCCTTATTATGGTATTATATTATATATTTTATTATGCAATATTACTTAAATAAATGACAAACAATTCGCTGAATTTGGAGAATGAAATGACGCCACTTTTGCTAGATTTGGAAGGTGAGAAGTCCAGTTTTGTGTATTCCAAGTACATTGAATCAAGATGGATGTCTTTTGGGGCGCCTATTTTAAGTGCATTGAATCTGGAGATTTACTTATCCAAAATTGATGATCCACATATGCATTTCATAGTAGAAAACCTGAACTTCAACTTTCGTCAAGGGGTCATCTTCAGTTGAATAAGTTATAACGGTCAAAATGACCTAAACAGCTGCGGGGCAGAAACTGGAGAATATAAAGAAGATACATTGAACCTGGATGAAGCTCCTTGGAGGCGCCAATATGCATTTAATTTAGGATAAACTTTTCATCTTATTATTATGAATTCATGTACTTTTTTTTCTATAAATAGTCCTTGTATTTGTACTTTGAAATCAGAAACTTTTGAATCATTAATATAAATTATATTTTATTTTTCACATGGAAAAGTGTTGTGTGAGTTTCTCTGGAAAGGGAATTCAAATCTCGGATTATCAAGGACTTGAGCAATCCTTGTGGTTATCCATATACCAAGGTGCTTAAAAGCAGGTTTTCTAAGTGTTGAGGTTTTATTCCAAGGTGCCTTCACACAGGTAGTGATTGTGTCGCGGAGCTTATTATTCCAAGGTGCTTCCACACAGGTTGTGGTTGTGTCAAGGACTATCCAAATACTTTCAATCCACGATCCTAAGTGTTCATTCGATCTGAAGCCTTCCTCCGGGCGGTTTCGTATCAGTCCTTGTGGTTATCCATATACCAAGGTGCTTAGAAACATGTTTTCTAAGTGTTGAGGTTTATTCCAAGGTGCCTTCACATAGGTTGTGATTGTGTCGCGGAGCTTATTATTCCAAGGTGCTTCCACACAGGTTGTGGTTGTGTTGAGGACTTTCCAATACTTTCAATCCACGATCCTAAGTGTTCATTCGATCCGAAGCCTTCCTCTGGGCGGTTTCGCACCAGTTGGTATCAGAGAACAGTGGATTGACGGTATTATATCCAATTTTCTTTCTTCTTAAAAAAAAGAAGGATTATTCTATGTTGCATATTATCGTATGTATCTGAAGAACCATAGTATGCATATGATCGTGTGTATTTGAAGAACACTTTATTTCGCACGAGCATATATATATATATATATATATATATATATATATATATATATATATATATATATATATATAAAAAAAAAGGGTGCACAAGTAAATCGTGTGTATTTGAAAAATAATTTGTTCCGCACGAGCAACAAGTTAAAAAAAAATCATTTTTTACACTTCATAATTTTGTGTTACATCTTTGAATATCTTCTCTAAAATACTTCACAATTTTTGTTGTGTTCACTTTGGAATTTCAAAACTCTTAAAAAAACTTCTTGATTCTTCACTCTTGGTATTCTGGGTAACTTGAGTATTGTTGAGTAATTGATATCCGATCTGAATTCTCTTACTTGAGCTAAATAAGCACACCTTTGAGAGGAAGAATGGCTAGAAATAATGATTTGAGAAAAAGGTATTCTAAAAATTCTTACTCCCGACAACTTGAGAAAGTTGGACAACGACTTGATGAACTAAATCGAAAATTCAAGGATGAGATTGAGAATATGAAGGATCAATTTCGTGATGAGATATGAGAGTTTATAGCAAAGAAAAATAAAGAGATTGATAACATCAAAAAGGTGGAGTTGAGAACAAAGGAAATATTCTCCAAGAGAACATCCAGTTCTATCTATTGTTATATTTGTACCGGATATGGACATTGCGCGTATGAATGTCCTAATCTTAGGTTGAACTCTACTCAGCATATTGAGGTGGTGAAAACGTTGGCAAATGAGCCTTGTAATGTTCTTGTTGAGAATATCACTGTTGTTCCAGTTCCAGAAAACAAAATTAATTTTGAGGAGGTTATTTGTGAATTGCGAGGCGACATTGTTGAAATTAAAGAGCCTGAGATTGATGATGCACATAAAATTGAATTTGTGGACGAAAATGAAACGATGTCTGAAAGGTCTATCTTGGTGGAAGAACACAACAAGTCGATTTTGGTCGAAGCAAATGAAGAATCTATGTCACTAAATTCTTGTTGCAGTTTTATTAACTCTTCTTTGCAGGTACGTGATAAGAAAATTACCGGGCTGTTGGGTTCAGCAAATGCAGCCCTTATTTTGCCTTGGGATGATCTATTTCTGGTTGGTAATGGTGGAAAACCGGTGCACACTTTTGTTGATCCTTTGGTGGAGCGTAATGTTGTTAGCTCCCAAGTATATTGCTATGTTGCTGCCACTCCAAGGTTCATTGATATATGTATTTAACCAAGAGACTTTTCATATGTTCTGTTGACGAAGCATGGAACACGTTATCAACGTGAAATTCTTTGGAAGATGTGCACTTGCATATTATTTGACCCTGGTAAGTCATTGCTGAATTTTGTGTGTTATTCGGGAATGGTTTGTACCTTTGTACTATATGCCATTTTAATCTCTAACCATGATCTGAATTCACATATTTCACACTTAAAAGCTGATTCGAAAACAATTCGAAAAGCACACATGATTGCTAATCTTAAGAAATGTTCCTTTTGCTTGCATCGTGTTGTTTTCCTTGGTTTTGTTGTAAGTGGACAGGGAATTGATGTTGACCAGGAAAAGGTAAAGACAATGGTTGATTGGCCTGAAACCAAAAGTGCAATGAAGGTCCGAAGTTGTCATGGCCTAACAAGTTTTTACCGATGTTTTATCCGGAATTTCAGCACCATTGCAGCCCCCTTAAACGAGTTGATCAAGAAAAACACACCATTTCATTGGAGTCCTACTCAAAGGGAAGCATCTGAAACTCTAAAATCTCATTTAATTTCAGCACCTATACTTTCTTTGCCTAATTTTTCTAAGATGTTTGAAATTGAGTGTGATGCATCTGGGTTGGGTATTGGCGGTGTTTTGCTACAAAAAGGTTGTCCAATTGCTTGTTACGGTGATAAACTTAAAGGCGCAAATCTGAATTATGCTACTTATGACAAAGAGTTGTATGCACTTGTTCAATGCTTGTGTGTTTATTTGCGTCCTACAGAGATTGTCATCCATTCCGATCATGAATCTTTAAAATATTTGAAATGGCAATCTAAATTGCATTTGCGACACATTCGGTGGATGGAATTTATTGAATCATTTCCTTATGTGATCAAATATAAAAAGGAAAAGAGAACACCATTGCCGATTCATTGTCTAGGCGCTACACTCTAATCACACACATGCAAACCAAACTACTTGGTTTTGAACACATTAAGGAGTTGTATGCATCTGATCTTGATTTTGCTGAATTATATAAATCTACTGATAATACGGCATGTGATAAGTTTTATAGTCACGAGGGATTTTTGTTCAAAGAAAATAAATTATGCATTCCTCGAGGGTCTGTGCATGAATATTTGGTTACGGAAGCACACGGTGGAGGACTTACGGGACACTTTGGCATTGCTAAAACTTTTGACATACTTCACTCACATTTTTATTGGCCTAAAATGGTTCGTGATGTTCATCGAATTTGTGAGTCTTGTATAACTTGTCTTAAAGCTAAATCTAAGTCGCATCCACATGGATTGTACACACCACTTCCTATTCCCTCATTCCCCTGGACCGATCTTTCTATGGATTTTATGTTAGGATTACCGCATTCTCAAACGGGAAAGGACTCTATCTTTGTGGTGGTTGATCGATTTTCAAAAATGGCTCACTTTATCGCATGTAATAAAACAAATGATGCTTCGCATATTGCTGAGTTGTTCTTTAAAGAAATAGTGCGGCTACATGGTGTTCCAAAATCAATTGTTAGTGATCGAGACGTAAAGTTTGTTAGTCATTTCTGGCGTGTACTATAGATGCGTCTTGGCACTACTTTGTTATATTCTACCGCATACCATCCCCAAACCGATGGTCAAACCGAAGTTGTGAATCAAACTTTGGGTCAATTATTACGCACCGTAGTTCAAAAGAACTTAAAGAATTGGGAATCTTGCTTACCATATGTTGAATTTTCATATAATCGTGCTACTCACTCTGCTACTAAACATTCACCATTTGAGATTGTGTATGGTTTTAATCCTATCACTCTTATTGATCTTGTTCCTCTTCCCCCAGGTATGCACACAAGTCTCGAAGGAGAAAACAAAGCTAAGTTGGTCCGTGAGTTTCATGCAAAGGCAAGGCAGAATGTGGAGGCTCAAACTGCTCGATATGAAAAACAAGCAAATAAAGGCCGAAAGGAAGTTGTCTTTGACCCCGGAGATTGGGTATGGCTGCATTTTCGCAAAGAAAGGTTTCCCACAAAACGCAAGACCAAGCTACACCCACGTGGAGATGGCCCATTCCAAGTTTTGGAGCGCATCAACAATAACTCATACAAGCTTGACATTCTGCCCGACTGGGGCGTTTCAAACTCCTTCAATGTGGCTGATTTGCACCCGTTCAACCCTGATGATCTGAGGACAGATCCTTCGCAACCGGGAGGGTCTGATATGAATCCGGATCCACAACCTACACATGATCCACTCACATTTCGGATTGGACCTGAAACTCGGCTTCAATGTAAAAAGAGGCTCAAAGCTTTGGAAAAATTAGCCCAAGTAATAATGCAAGAGTCCAAGACCAATGATGAAGATTCTGAAGTAACCAAGTCCATCATTTATACGTGTGGGCTGCCTGAATAAATGGCCCAATATTTTGGCCTTTATTATGGTATTATATTATATATTTTATTATGCAATATTACTTAAATAAATGATAAAAACTTGGCTGAATTTGGAGAATGAAACGGCGCCACTTTTGCTGAATTTGGAAGATGAGAAGACAAGTTTTGGAAATGCAAAATTCATTGAATCAAGACACATGAACCAAGATTTCAAGAGTCCAATCATTTATTCAAGATACATTGATTTATGATGCTTGGAAACTAAGAGTTTTTGGGGCGCCACTTTTATCTTATTTTGAGGAAAACTTTTCATCTTATTTTTCTATCTATTATTGTCCTATAAATACCCAAACTATTGTAATTTGTAATTCAGCTTTTTGAAATCAATTAATCAAATAATATTTGTTCTTCACTTGGAAAAGTGTTGTGTGAGTTTCTCTGGAAAGAGAATTCAAATTTCGGATTATCAAGGACTTGAGCAATCCTTGTGGTTATCCATATACCAAGGTGCTTAGAAACAGTTTTTCTAAGTGTTGAGGTTTCATTCCAAGGTGCCTTCACACAGGTTGTGATTGTGTCGCGGAGCTTATTATTCCAAGGTGCTTCCACACAAGTTGTGGTTGTGTTGAGGACTTCCAAATACCTTCAAATCAACGATCCTATGTATTCAGTCGATCCGAAGCCTTCCTCGGGGCGGTTTCGCATCAGTCTGATATGAATCTGAGTCCAAGTCCTTCTCACGATCCTCTCATATTTCGGGCTGGGCCTAAAACTCAAGTACAACACAAAAAGAGGCTCGAGGTTTTGGATAAATTAGCCCAATTCACAATGTGTATCCATTAAAACCATCCTGAATAAATGGCCCAACATTTTGGCCTTTATTATGGTATTATATTATATATTTTATTATGCAATATTACTTAAATAAATGAAAAAAAACTTGGCTGAATTTGGAGAATGAAATGACGCCACTTTTGCTAGCTTTGGAAGGTGAGAAGTCATGTTTTGTGTATTCCAAGTATATTGAATCAAGATGGATGTCTTTTGGGGCGCCTATTTTAAGTGCATTGGATCAGGAGCTTTACTTATCCAAAATTGATGATCCACATATGCATTTCATAGTAGAAAATCTGATCTTCAACTTTCGTCAAGGGGTCATCTTCATTTGAATAAGTTATAATGGTCAAAATGGCATAAACAGCTGCGGGACAAAAAACTGGAGAATATAAAGAAGATACATTGAACCTGGATGAAGCTCCTTGGATGCGCCAATATGCATTTAATTTAGGAAAAACTTTTCATCTTATTATTATGAATTCATGTACTTATTTTTCTATAAATAGTCCTTGTATTTGTACTTTGAAAATCAGAAACTTTTGAATCATTAATCAAATTATATTTTATTCTTCACTTGGAAAAGTGTTGTGTGAGTTTCTCTGGAAAGGGAATTCAAATTTCGGATTATCAAGTACTTGAGCAATCCTTGTGGTTATCCATATACCAAGGTGCTTAGAAACAAGTTTTCTAAGTGTTGAGGTTTTATTCCAAGGTGCCTTCACACAGGTTGTGATTGTGTCGCGGAGCTTACTATTCCGCACGAGCATACTGTTCCGTACGAGCAACAAGTTAAAAAAAAAAAAAAATTCGTTTTACACACTTCACAATTTTTGTGTTACATCTTTGAATATCTTCTCTAAAATACTTCACAATTTTTGTTGTGTTCACTTTGGAAATTTCAAAAACTCTTAAAAAAAAAAGAATTCATGATTCTTCACTCTTGGTATTTGGGGAAACTCGAGTATTGTTGAATAATTGATATCCGATCTGAATTCTCTTACTTGAGCTAAATGAGCACACCTTTGAGAGGAAGAATGGCTGGAAATAATGATTTAAAAAAAAGGTATTCTAAAAATGCTCATGTCCGACACCGTGAGAGAGTTGGTCAACGTATTAAACAACAACAACAACAACATTAACAACAACAGTCTGCAGTGACAGCTTGTATTCCAGCTCTGTTTTGTGATCATGGATGCGGTAATATTTCTGGTTTTCGAATCAAATCCATTAATACTTCAGGTTTTCAAATTGACACTTTACTGAACAATCATATATCAAAATATATGTTATACCTTTCCAAATTTCGGAGGGACAATGGAAACCTGAATATTGCCACAAAAAAAAAAAAAAAAAAAAACGACCATGGCAAAAACAAATGATAGGAGAACATCTGCCCTGCGGAATCTTCATACATAGCATCCTTTGTCTATGCATCAATCCGTTGTCTTTAATTGTTTATTTTGATAATTAAGTTTAGTTATTGTGGCAGCTGGAAATGGGGTTGGTGAGGGAATTCGTGAAGTTGTCCAGCAGAATAGGCTTCTTCAAGTAGTTTTAGTTTCTCCCCAGGTATGAAAATTTAATTTTTGTAATTGTTTCTTCTTGATTTCAACTTTTCTAGTGTTGACTATCAGAGCATCCTAACTATTTAGTAGTCAGAACTAAATGTCATACCAGTGTTGCTAGACTCAAGTTTGGGGAGTTAACGAGTTGTATTGGAACAACCTAGTTATCTAGTAGACGGAATTAAATGTCACGCCGTGAAACAAACAATGGGGTCACCTCGATTTTGAGGTCCTGGCATGCTCAAGATGGGATCACCTTCTAGGAGTCTCAGTAGATAGAACTAAATACTACACCGTGAGACAATGAGGTCACCTCTTGAGATCCTAGGGTCACCTTTAGGGGTGGTCTTGGCGTCCTAATGGTGGGGTCACCTTCTAGCGGTCTAGTTGACAATACTAAATACTACACCGCGAGACAGTGAGGTCATCTCTTGAGATCCTAGGGTCACCTCTAAAGGTCTTGGCGTCCTAATGGTGGGGTCACCTCTAGAGGTCTTGGCGTCTGGCGTCCCTAATAATGGGGACTCATCATGTTTCTGTTAGAAGTCAATGACTTCTAGATTATTCTACAACTAGTAAATGGGAAAAATCTAGAAATTATTTCCTTAGAGAATAGTCTAGAATTCTAGAAAATACTTAGATAAATATCTAATGCACACTTTGCCAAGAAACATCTAGTATGCATTTTCTCTAGAAGGATCTACTACTTTTTCTAGGATATTCTTACCTTTCCTGTAAATAGGAGTTGTAACTTAGGCCAAGAACACAACACAACACACATAAGTTGTGAAGTGAGTCTCCCACATCAAACACATTCTAGTTGCTCTCTTCTTGTATTTTTCAAGTGTCCCATTTATTGTATATTTTGTGTATCAATAAAATATCGAGTTCTATATTCCAAGTGTTTGGACCTACTGCTTACGACACAACAAGTGGTATCAGAGCCAGGTTGATCGGGCGTAGTTTTTTTGTGGTGGTGATATTTGATCGGGGACCAACGATGTTGTCACTCTGCCAGAGTTAAAGGTCGGAGGATATTATTCACCGTTTGAGAAGAATCAATCAAGGATTCTTGTCCGTGCGCAGTCCGGGACTGTGGAGCTGATTGGTCTGGGACCTAGCTTACTTAGTGTTTGACGGTGCAATAATACTATGTCACGATGGCGGATTTTTCGGTGAGTAATATTAAAAAATTAAATAATCATAATTATAGCACATGGCAATTGTGTATGGTGTCCTATCTGGAGAGCCAAGATCTATTGGAGTATGTCACCAGAAGTGACGCAACGCCGCCCGCTTCAACAGATGCAACGGCTTTGCGTAAATGGAAGGTGAAAGCTGCGAAAACCATATTTGCTATAAAGACATCGATCGAAGATGAGATGATGGAACATATCCGGAGAGCTGATGTAAGTCAACTAGATGATACTTTTTACGATGTTTTATCCCCATTTCTCATGCATTTATTGATGTTTTTGTATCAATTCAAGTCTTTATTTGCTTAGTTTCATCCCAATGTGTAGATAGTAATTATTATATAAAATATCAATATTTTGATAGGTTTTGTACCGGTTATAGTAACCGGAGCGTCGTGTCGGGTTCACGCTTGGTATTTTTGTGTTATATTGCAGGATTATAGGTTAACCAAGACCCCGAGTGACGCCACGTGTGAGCATAACATGTCTTTTGAGGGCTAGAATAGTGTGCCGGAAGTTTACGAGTCCAAACGGATTATTTGTCGTTAGCGTTTCTACCATAACCTATCTTCAAGCGACATTTGACCCACCTTAGAGGCATTTCTTGGAGAATAGTTCTTCATGAGAGTTTTAGATATTCAAACGCACTTTCTAACTCACTTTGGATCACATCAATCGGAGCTCTACAACTCAAGTTATGGCGATTTTTCTGAGCAGCTGTGAAGTTGGAACTCTCTGAATAGCTACAGTGACGTTTGGCGCGCGCCATACCTTTTGTGGCGCACGCCAAGCGTCGGAAAAAGCAGATTTCAGCATTAAAAATACCCTTTTTGATCGAAATTTTACCTAAATTTTCAACACCCACTTCTTCTTCCCCAACTCCCCCTTTCTCTTGAAGGCTCACCTCCGCCCCTAGGGGCTCTCCTAGCCAAAGATTAGATTTTATTTAGCTAAGTTCAACACAAAAATTAATCCTAGAATGCTTGTTTAATCTATTGGTGTATTTGATTGGGGAAGAAATCAAGCACTTGGTTCAACCTCCATTGAAGCTCCCCGGAGATGGATATAAGCTTCCTTTCTCGCAAATTCATCGGTTGTAATCGGTAACATTCTAATTTTATTTTGTTTTGTTAATCTTATTATTATGAATGCTAATTTTGACATGTTAGTGATTGTAATAATGAGTAGCTAAATTTGTAACTAGCCAAGATGATGTTGTAGTGATAGTTATTTAATCTCTTATGTTGATTGTGAATGATTGTTTATGTTGTTAGTTTCAATTGTGATGAATCTTTTCCTATTTACAATGAATTGCTTGTTGGTGTTGGATTGATCACCTAGCACTAGCACACACACACTTAGTTGAGACCGAAAGGATATATTAGGTGTGGGAGAAGGAATATGAGAACCGGAAGGTAAAATTGACCTTAATTGGCATTCGATTTCCTAGCCGGGGTTGTTGATATTGTCATTGCATTCTAATGCTTATCATACCAATTCATTAGGTTTAGGGCACCTAGGCCAAGGAGGAGGTATAGAGTAGTTTCATACACTCGTATGAGGAGAGACTACTTGCTTAGGAATTCACCATTTCACACTTTGAACACCAAGGGTAGGATGGATGGAAATCGATCATTCCCATGATACTACGAGAGATTAGCTTAATCTACATATTGTCTTGGTTAGGTTTCTTTTATCATTTTATCAACCTTTGTAGTTAATCATTAGTTTCTTAAACAAACTTGCGATTCGGATCTAGATAATAATAACTAATTGGTGTTTGACCTCACATCCCTGTGGGATACGACCTTGACTCACCGTACTAGACTACAATTGACCCGGTACACTGCCGGTGAGATTGGAACCCTAGGAAGGTTTGCATCAAGTTTTTGGCGCCGTTGCCAGGGATGTGTAACGGTTGATACTTTTATTAGTTCAAAATTCTTGAGAATGAGTCAAAACTTTTTTCTATCCTAATTTCTATTTTGTTTTTTTTGGTGCTTACCTCTTTGGTAAGTCACCAAGTGCTATTAATTGTGTTCTTGTTGTTTTCTATCTTGTAGTTGATGAACCACTCTCGACGTGGTAGGCCCCCGATACTAATTACATCCCGGATATTAACACTTATATTAGGGATCTATTATTTGAGAGAAAGGTTGGCCAAGCTCGTAGTGAATTGGATCTTGGTGAAGCATCTTCACAAGTGTCATTACATCAAGAAGAGGAAATGAATGAGGTACAAGGAATGGTACAAGGATGGCATAACCACGAAAATGACCTTTTTGAACAAAATCCCTTAAATCCAAATGACTATCCTCCACCACCACCCCAAGAACCATATCCATATGATCCACCTCCAAATCCACCTTACCAATATAGATGACCAAGCCACTCAAAGAAAAAATCAAGTTCATAATCCCATTAGGCTACCTCACATTGATGATAAAAACTTTTCAATCAAGTCACATATGTTCGGACTAGTGGAGAGTAGAGCTCAATTCCATGGAAAGGCCCATGATGACCCGCATTCACACATTTATAACCTTGAAGAAATATGCAATACGGGATTCCAAAGTAGTGCTTGTCAAGAATTTACCCGTCTTGCATTATTTCCTTTTTCTTTGAAGGGTCAAGCAATGGAATGGCTTATGTCACTTCCCCACCACCACTTGCAATCATGGGATGATATACAAACCGAGTTTTTGAAGCAATACTTTCCACCGGGTAGATATTTGGAGTTGAAGGTAAGAGTTGCTAATTTCAAGCAAGATTTAATTGAATCTTTGGACAATGTTTGGGACCGTTTTAAGAAGTTTTTGAGGGCATGTCCAAATCATGAATATACTTTGGAAATGCAAGTCCAATTATTTTGCAGTGGCTTGCATAAATTATCAAGAAAATAAATTGATTTGGCATGCCATGGATCACTTATGATGAGCACGGCCCAAGATGTTTCTGAGGCTATTGAAAGAGTGACAAGAAATGAGAAATTGTGGGATCCCGTTCCAAGTGAAACGGAAGTTGCCATTGGGGATGAGCCTAATTCGAATGAGGAAGATATTTTGAGAGAAATGGCGGTGATAAACAAGAGGATGGATGAATTACAAGTGGGGAAGTGAGAGTTGAAGAGTAAAAAATTTGATGATGTGACATTTGGTGTTTTTCATATCGAAGAATTATCAAACTCCGATGTATCTACACAAGAACATCGGGATTTGAACAACACTCACACCAATGTTTTTGAACCACATCCTTTTTACCAAGAAGCTCTTACTCAACAAGCCCAAGTTCAACAAAGTTCTCAATCAATAGAGGATGTCTCTCATTTGAAAATTTTGATGGAAAACTTGATGGGAGTTGTGTCTACTCAAGCCGCCAATATGCAAACAATGACGACTTCTATTGGTATGATGTCTCAAGAGATTGGTACTTTGAAAACATCTATGAGTGGGCACGAAATGAGAATGAGAATGATGGAGGCATCAATAAGAGTTATTGAAGACCTTTTGACTAGGGAAGGCGAGAGACATAGTAGTAGACCACCGGGTGGATTACCAAGCAACACCGAAAGAAACCCGAGGGAAGTCAATGCTATTATCACTCGAAGTGGGAGAGTTTGTGGAAGTAATGGAGTGGCAATTCATGGAAACAATAAAGTTGAAAATGACTTGGACAAGGAATTGGAAGACCATGAGTTGACTGAGGAAGAATAAGAGATTGTTGATGGTTTCTTAGGAAATGATGACTATGTTGAGGTGGAGAAAGAAGAAGAAGAAAAAGTGAAGGTGCCAAGAATATTGAAGAATCCAAGGGCTAGTGATCTAAGAACATGTAGGGAAACATGTAGTTGCTGAATGGAAGCAGTGAATAAAGAGTTCCTCGTAGTTCTGTCAAAATCTCATTGTCCTATGCATGAGATTGCTTCTACTGGCCATGGGAGCAACAATTTGTGTAGTTTTTAACAATTCTCAATCTAAAGAAGACGTTGAGTTTTGAGAGAGCATATTGAAGCAACATTATAGAGGATGTGATTAAAATGGGTCCCTATGACTAAATCTCCTTAGAATTCACTAATTCCTAAAACGAGAGCCGAGGTAAGAGCTTTGGATAAATGGTATGGATAAATGTCGTTTCCAAGGTCTCACAACCAAGGGAAGGGTATTAATCCGCAAAAGCAATAAGCCCACCTCTTATAGTAAGCGAAGGGTCAAAGTCTGGCGATCCAAGAATGATAACTGACAAGGATAATTTTTGGAAAGTCGAGCTGGGGACTTTAAACTCAGAACTACTTCTTTAAAACCCTTAGGATTTCTTTTTAGGATTTTAGGTTTTTCTTTCTTTGAGTCTAATAAGAGTAACGTGAAATATGTTGAGGTTTTTTATTTTGCCGTGTTCCGATGGCCATTGGGCTAAGGATGTGCAAAACTTTTTTACTCAATATAGGCCACGTGAAATAGAGTTCCGTAGGAGAGTCGAAAAATTACTAAAGAAAAGGAAATTTAGCAAACAACCTTAAGATGGAAGCATTAAGAGAGCTTGAGAATTATTGAAAATGTAACAGAGAATGATTGGTGTGAACAAGAACAATCTTGGTCAAATTCTAAAAACTTTTAGAAAGGTGATCCAAGTGAAAATCCAAAGTAGTGTGCAATTCATTCTGCAATTATCCTTATCTTTCCCTTTACACTTTTTCACCTTCAAACTTTTCGATCCTCTCACCAATCTGCCCCAACAGTTCACATTTCTAACCATTCTTTCATCGCCTCTCTTTCTTTCCATCCGTTTCACTCTCCCACCCAATCCCATTCCTTTAAACAATTCTCAATCCCAAAAACACAATTTCTTACCCACCCTTTATCTTTTCTTCCCATCCTTATGTGTATCTTTTTCTAAACCCATCATAGTCTCAACCTCCATTTTGTTTACATAATACCTATGTGTTGCGGAATTTGAAATATTGCTAAGCTTTAATGATTATCTTTTATCATTTTGATTTTCATGATACTAGTTGGGGTAAGTGTAGCTCTGACCCTAGCTAGATTTTAAGAGTTTTTGGTTCAATCAAAATACAACCTATCTTTCTACTGGAAGTTTTAAATTTCACACTTTTCCGACTATTCCGGCATTTCTAGATGATAAGTTTTATTCTGAACTATCACACTGATCCGACCATGTTGATGACGGTTATGACTTTTACGTGATACATTGGGTTATTAGTAATTTCGAGGAGTAGCTACATCTCCCTAAGTTGTTGATATCCAATGCAAGCGAGAAGTTTCTGCGTTAAGTATTTGATTTTATCTTTAGCCAATAGGTCGCATTCAATCTGTTATACCTTACCAAGTTTCTCTTTTCCTGGATTGAATACCTTTTCGATCCAGTCACCCTCGTGTTTTCCCACGTCGGGTAATGCTTTTTGATCTTTGTCTTCTCCACCCGGTTTTAAGAATATTTAGGCGGTGGAGGTTGTAGATGAAGACCACCATCTTTAGTTGCTTGTTTATTTTTCTTTCTATTTAGTATTTTTCTTTTTGGTTTCCCTTGTCGTTGGTTGTATAAAATAAAGTGGCTTAAAATGTTTTTCGGTATTCATACCTAATTACTGCCACATTATTTTATCACTTCCACAGACATGGTATTTGACGATTTCGTGGAGTTTGTTTGCTTATACATGATGTGTCTATCTCTCCACGACGTGCTGAAATTTACTCCGATATTGTTCCTTTACTTGGGACCCATTCCAGAGCTAAGTCTTTTTCTTAAATTCTCATTTATTTTTGTCATTGAGGACAATGCCATGTTTAAGTGAGGGGTAGGAGACTTAGACATGTTATGTTATAATTGAAAATTGAATGAAATGGCACATGATTGAAAAAATTGAATAAATACCATATTATGTATCTCATACCCTTAGAATTGTGAGTTCCTAGCTAAGAATTGATAGGAAAGGAACCAAGTTTCATGAGTACGTGATCATTTTATACTTATGTTACGGATATTCATGCCCGTTTTTGCAAGTAGTTATTTATTATTCAATTAATCAATCTGTGAATCGAGTTTACAGCACGAATCATAATAACTGACGAATATTGTGTACATTGCATAGATGATTGGTTATGTAAACTTAGTGTCAATATCTATCTGCTGATGTATTCTGATATTCTTGCCAACAAAAGCGGAGTAATAAGATTGAGACGTACATGTGTTTGACAATGCGTTAAAACACTGGGCTTGTAGTGACATTACCAAAGTAGCCCCGCGCTTGTGGTAATATTCGATGCTATACAAGATCTAAGATAAGGGGATACTCTAAAAATTTTTCTTCCTTGAGATTGATAGTATTTGAAAAATATGAAGAATTGAAGAAATTCAACTTTTAAGAGGCTTTGAGTAGTACTCGGTCTCCAAGTCCAAAATCCCTATAGATACGCTCTTGCTTATTGTTCTAGTGCTTTAACCATTGCGAGGCTTAAGAAGTATGAATGCTGATGTTGGTAGGTTGAGATTACGAAGTCAGCATAAACTCTAATCTTGCCACGAATATATAAAACTGAATGCACATGCACACATCACTTCGATTCATAATAAGTAGTGAATAATGGACATCTTATGAGCATGACTAGTATTGAAGAAATACAAGCAAGTGAACTAGGTTCAATCGCAGTATAGCTAGATAGAGTCGAGGTCGATCCCACAGAGAATCAATTTGTGGATCCTACTTAAACAGTCAACCTACTTATTTCGTTTAACAAAGACGGTCTACGACCAAACTGATTGATAGTATTTGAAAATCATAAGTCATCAACGTTGACCTTAAATCGAGAGGATAAATGTCATTCAATCAATGGTCTCAAGATAATAGAGGAAGAAAATTGGAGCATTAAATGAATGATTAATCAGATCAACACGCAAGCGTGCAGTGGGGAGCAAGATAGACGAGAAAAACGATTAACATGTGCAAAGTTAGGTTCGGTCGACCGAGCCTTTAGCTTCGGTCGACCGAGTGGGGAGCTTCGGTTGACCGAGTTGGGATTTTCAGTCGGTTATCGGATTTTTTCGTATTTACCTTCTAGATCCTCCCTAGGTCGGTTACAGCCTCTATATAAGCAGCAGCTACGAAATTTGTAAGAACACACCTTAGACATACATACAATACCTTATACCTTTTTATCAACTACATTCATAGCTTTGGTACGTTACAATGTAGCTGTCCAGCTGTTTATTATGGCTGCACATATGTAAGCCTTTAATTTTCTGTTGTTTTTATTTTAAGTACTTAATCCCTCTCAATTATGCTTTATCGTTTGAATTAGTTAATCATAGCTAGATGATGTAGATCTAGGCTATGACGATAGGGATTTGGCGACTCCTTGTTTATGGGGATCCCATAACCTACGTCATACACTTAGTATTTATTCATGAATCTACTTGATTTAATTAATGCGTATCTATGTTAGTTTATATGAATACTGTGCGAATTAGTGTTTAATCTGTTCTTTATGATAAAACGCTGAGAGATATATTCTAAGATGTATTATGGGTTGAAATCGTTCGGGTGACCGAAAGGTGTCATTCGGTCGACCGAGGCCTTACACTCGGTCGACCGAGCCCTGTTTCATCAGTTATTTCTGCCACGTCTTTATGGTAGGTTTAGCCTAGTTGAATTTATTATCTCAGTAGGTATGGCTATGGCTACGTTACTCGCTTAGTTTAATTAAAACGTGTAAAAAGGAAATACAAATATAAAACTCTTAGGTAGGCTTATGAATTGCTCTTCACGGACGTTCAGCGTTATCTAGGTAGGTTTATATTCGGAATTGCATGCACCTGCTTATACGTACGTCGTAGATTAGCATGAGACTATTACTTGGTAATTGCTAGTTGGACGAGAGCTTGAGTAATCGCTTAGGAAGTACGCCTAACCATAGGAATGTTGCCTAGACGAGGTGTACGATTAATATCGGCATCCTTAGTGTCGTAAGCGTGAAAGTTATATGAGATGGATACCCAAAAGGTGAAGTCACGTAATGTAGCACAGTGATATAGCAACCTAACCGGTTCTAAGTCAAGTTAAAGAGGATGACTCCCGTAGCCAATCTAAGATAGATACAAACGGATTGACAGTTAATAAGTTCAGTTTATTATATAAATTATCTAGGTCCAAACGATAAAGACTATAATTAGGGAGGTTAATTACGTTGTGTAGAGTCGTGTCTTTACCTTTCTTGTCTTATGTTGGTCATAGACCGCCTTTGTGTCCTTGGCATGGGTGATTAATTGTTTGTATATAAAATGATCCACAATTGGTTCCCTGTGGGATCGACCTTGATTCACTATAGCTATACTACGATGGGCCTAGTCCTCTTGCTAGTATTGGTTTATGGTGGTCAAGAATATTATAACCTGATTGACCCCGACCAAGTTTTTGGCGCCGTTGCCGGCGAACCAACGGTCAATTTTATATATAAATAATTTTCTTATTCATGTCGAGTTTTCTGTTTTAGAGTCTGTTTTTGAGTCCCTCTGGTTGTCTGCTATGTGTAAAAATTCCAGAATCTGGAACAGCTGGTTTCGCTCCCAGCGAGACTGCCTCTCGTTGCCAGCGAGCCTGGTTCTATTTTCTGGGACTTCACGTGTCTGTTTATCCCCGTATGTTTAATCCATAGGTCTGATAGCAGCATGGGAAACCATGTTAAAATCAGTCTACGGTCTGTTTTGTTTTTCTTCTGTTTGCAGAAACCAGGTAAGCAATAATCCAAGTCAATAATTTTTCGCGGGGCGCTGAGAAAATAACCCAGCGACATGTGGAGCTACGAATCTAAGATGGAAAATAAATGGAAGCAACACCTTTAAAGCAACAAGATGGCTCCGAGAAAATAAATATTAAAAGTTTCGAATTATTCGTGGTACAATGTTGAAGGCAAGGTACTACCTTTTTTGCTTATGTTTTACTGTCTTTTGGTTTTTTGAACATAAGTTAGTCTTTACATGAACCTGAATGAGAATCTTAGCCCAGAGTTGGTTTGTAAGATTAATTTTATTAGTGCCAAAGGTTCTGCCCCCAAATCTGTCTCATCTAGAGGGTGTAGGGAAACATGTAGTTGTTGAATGGAAGCAGTGAATAAAGAGTTCCTCGTAGTTCTGTCAAAATCTCATTGTCCTATGCATGAGATTGCTTCTACTGGCCATGGGAGCAACAATTTGTGTAGTTTTTAACAATTCTCAATCTAAAGAAGACGTTGAGTTTTGAGAGAGCATAATGAAGCAGCATTATAGAGGATGTGATTAAAATGGGTCCCTAGGACTAAATCTCCTTAGAATTCACTAATTCCTAAAACGAGAGCCGAGGTAAGAGCTTTGGATAAATGGTATGGATAAATGTCGTTTCCAAGGTCTCACAACCAAGGGAAGGGTATTAATCCGCAAAAGCAACAAGCCCACCTCTTATAGTGCGCGAAGGGTCAAAGTCTGGCGATCCAAGAATGATAACTGACAAGGATAATTTTTGGAAAGTCGAGCTGGGGACTTTAAACTCAGAACTACTTCTTTAAAACCCTTAGGATTTCTTTTTAGGATTTTAGGTTTTTCTTTCTTTGAGTCTAATAAGAGTAACGTGAAATATGTTGAGGTTTTTTATTTTGCCGTGTTCCGATGGCCATTGGGCTAAGGATGTGCAAAACTTTTTTACTCAATATAGGCCACGTGAAATAGAGTTCCGTAGGAGAGTCGAAAAATTACTAAAGAAAAGGAAATTTAGCAAACAACCTTAAGATGGAAGCATTAAGAGAGCTTGAGAATTATTGAAAATGTAACAGAGAATGATTGGTGTGAACAAGAACAATCTTGGTCAAATTCTAAAACCTTTTAGAAAGGTGATCCAAGTGAAAATCCAAAGTAGTGTGCAATTCATTCTGCAATTATCCTTATCTTTCCCTTTACACTTTTTCACCTTCAAACTTTTCGATCCTCTCACCAATCTGCCCCAAACAGTTCACATTTCTAACCATTCTTTCATCGCCTCTCTTTCTTTCCATCCGTTTCACTCTCCCACCCAATCCCATTCCTTTAAACAATTCTCAATCCCAAAAACACAATTTCTTACCCACCCTTTATCTTTTCTTCCCATCCTTATGTGTATCTTTTTCTAAACCCATCATAGTCTCAACCTCCATTTTGTTTACATAATACCTATGTGTTGCGGAATTTGAAATATTGCTAAGCTTTAATGATTATCTTTTATCATTTTGATTTTCATGATACTAGTTGGGGTAAGTGTAGCTCTGACCCTAGCTAGATTTTAAGAGTTTTTGGTTCAATCAAAATACAACCTATCTTTCTACTGGAAGTTTTAAATTTCACACTTTTCCGACTATTCCGGCATTTCTAGATGATAAGTTTTATTCTGAACTATCACACTGATCCGACCATGTTGATGACGGTTATGACTTTTACGTGATACATTGGGTTATTAGTAATTTTGAGGAGTAGCTACATCTCCCTAAGTTGTTGATATCCAATGCAAGCGAGAAGTTTCTGCGTTGAGTATTTGATTTTATCTTTAGCCAATAGGTCGCATTCAATCTGTTATACCTTACCAAGTTTCTCTTTTCCCGGATTGAATACCTTTTCGATCCAGTCACCCTCGTGTTTTCCCACGTCGGGTAATGCTTTTTGATCTTTGTCTTCTCCACCCGGTTTTAAGAATATTTAGGCGGTGGAGGTTGTAGATGAAGACCACCATCTTTAGTTGCTTGTTTATTTTTCTTTCTATTTAGTATTTTTCTTTTTGGTTTCCCTTGTCGTTGGTTGTATAAAATAAAGTGGCTTAAAATGTTTTTCGGTATTCATACCTAATTACTGCCACATTATTTTATCACTTCCACAGACATGGTATTTGACGATTTCGTGGAGTTTGTTTGCTTATACAGGAGGTGTCTATCTCTCCACGATGTGCTGAAATTTACTCCGATATTGTTCCTTTACGTGGGACCCATTCCAGAGCTAAGTCTTTTTCTTAAATTCTCATTTATTTTTGTCATTGAGGACAATGCCATGTTTAAGTGGGGGGTAGGAGACTTAGCCATGTTATGTTATAATTGAAAATTGAATGAAACGGCACATGATTGAAAAAATTGAATAAATACCATATTATGTATCTCATACCCTTAGAATTGTGAGTTCCTAGCTAAGAATTGATAGGAAAGGAACCAAGTTTCATGAATACGTGATCATTTTATACTTATGTTAAGGATATTCATGCCGTTTTTGCAAGTAGTTATTTATTATTCAATTACTCAATCTGTGAATCGAGTTTACCGCACGAATCATAATAACTGACGAATATTGTGTACATTGCATAGATGATTGGTTATGTAAACTTAGTGTCAACATCTATCTGCTGATGTATTCTGATATTCTTGCCAACAAAAGCGGAGTAATAATCTTGAGACGTACCTGTGTTTGACAATGCGTTAAAACACTGGGCTTGTAGTGACATTACCAAAGTAGCCCCGCGCTTGTGGTAATATTCGATGCTATACATGATCTAAGATATGGGATACTCTAAAAAGTTTTCTTCCTTGAGATTGATAGTATTTGAAAAATATGAAGAATTGAAGAAATTCAACTTTTAAGAGGCTTTGAGTAGTACTCGGTCTCCAAGTCCAAAATCCCTATAGATACGCTCTTGCTTATTGTTCTAGTGCTTTAACCATTGCGAGGCTTAAGAAGTATGAATGCTGATGTTGGTAGGTTGAGATTACGAAGTCAGCATAAACTCTAATCTTGCCACGAATATATAAAACTGAATGCACATGCACACATCACTTCGATTCATAATAAGTATTGAATAATGGGCATCTTATGAGCATGACTAGTATTGAAGAAATACTAGCAAGTGAACTAGGTTCAATCACAGTATAGCTAGATAGAGTCGAGGTCGATCCCACAGAGAATCAATTTGTGGATCCTACTTAAACAGTCAACCTACTTATTTCGTTTAACAAAGACGGTCTACGACCAAACTGATTGATAGTATTTGAAAGTCATAAGTCATCAACGTTGACCTTAAATCGAGAGGATAAATGTCATTCAATCAATGGTCTCAAGATAATAGAGGAAGAAAATCGGAGCATTAAATGAAAGATTAATCAGATCAACACGCAAGCGTGCAGTGGGGAGCAAGATAGACGAGAAAAACGATTAACATGTGCAAAGTTAGGTTCGGTCGACCGAGCCTATAGCTTCGGTCGACCGAGTGGGGAGCTTCTGTTGACCGAGTTGGGATTTTCGGTCGGTTATCGGATTTTTTCGTATTTACCTTCTAGATCCTCCCTAGGTCGGTTACAGCCTCTATATAAGCAGCAGCTACGAAATTTGTAAGAACACACCTTAGACATACATACAATACCTTATACCTTTTTATCAATTACATTCATAGCTTTGGTACGTTACAATGTAGCTGTCCAGCAGTTGATTATGGCTGCACATATGTAAGCCTTTAATTTTCTGTTGTTTTTATTTTAAGTAATTAATCCCTCTCAATTATGCTTTATCGTTTGAATTAGTTAATCATAGCTAGATGATGTAGATCTAGGCTATGACGATAGGGATTTGGCGACTCCTTGTTTATGGGGATCCCATAACCTACGTCATACACTTAGTATTTATTCATGAATCTACTTGATTTAATTAATGCGTATCTATGTTAGTTTATATGAATATCGTGCGAATTCTTGTTTAATCGTTCGTATGATGAAACGCTGAGAGATATATTCTAAGATGTATTATGGGTTGAAATCGTTCGGGTGACCGAAAGGTGTCATTCGGTCGACCGAGGACTTACACTCGGTCGACCGAGCCCTGTTTCATCAGTTATTTCTGCCACGTCTTTATGGTAGGTTTAGCCTAGTTGAATTTATTATCTCAGTAGGTATGGCTATGGCTACGTTACTCGCTTAGTTTAATTAAAACGTGTAAAAAGGAAATACCAATATAAAACTCTTAGGTAGGCTTATGAATTGCTCTTCACGGACGTTCAGCGTTATCTAGGTAGGTTTATATTTGGGAAATGCATGCACCTGCTTATACGTACGTCGTAGATTAGCATGAGACTATAACTTGGTAATTGCTAGTTGGACGAGAGCTTGAGTAATCGCTTAGGAAGTACGCCTAACCATAGGAATGTTGCCTAGACGAGGTGTACGATTAATATCGGCATCCTTAGTGTCGTAAGCGTGCAAGTTATATGAGATGGATACCCAAAAGGTGAAGTCACGTAATGTAGCACAGTGATCTAGCAACCTAACCGGTGCTAAGTCAAGTTAAAGAGGATGACTCCCATAGCCAATCTAAGATAGATACAAACGGATTGACAGTTAATAAGTTCAGTTTATTATATAAATTATCTAGGTCCAAACGATAAAGACTATAATTAGGGAGGTTAATTACGTTGTGTCGAGTCGTGTCTTTACCTTTCTTGTCTTATGTTGGTCATATACCGCCTTTGTGTCCTTGGCATGGGTGATTAATTGTTTGTATATAAAATGATCCACAATTGGTTCCCTGTGGGATCGACCTTGATTCACTATAGCTATACTACGATGGGCCTAGTCCTCTTGCTAGTATTGGTTTATGGTGGTCAAGTATATTATAACCTGATTGACCACGACCAAAGCTCACGGGAAACTAATACAAAAGTCAAGGAAAGAAAAGAAAAATGACCCAAATTGGCACCCAACCAATGCACAAACTTTCAAGGAAGCTTCACCATCTTCATCAAACGACAAGGGTAAGGGAGGTATACATTCTAACCCTACTTTAATTGATCTTGAATCACTTCCCTATTCCCCGAGAGAGGAAATAAAAAAGATGAAGTTGGATAAGAAATATGCATGTTTTCTTGACACTTTTCGGCATTTGACTATTAATATCCCTTTCATCGAAGCACTCACTAATATGCCAGTGTATGGTAAGTTTCTTAAGGACATACTATCCAACAAGAAATGGTTGGAAGAGTATGAGACGGTATGTTTAAGTGAGGAGTGTTCTGCCGTGCTTCAACACAAGCTCCCTCCTAAGCTTAAGGACCCCGGGAGATTTACACTCCCATGTGATATTGGGGGACTTTTGTATGAGAAGGCTCTATGTGATCTCGGTGCGAGCATAAACCTCATGTCCTAAAATGATTTCATGAAACTTGGTTTAGGAAAGCTCAAGCATACGGAGATGACTCTCCAACTTGCGGATAGATCCATAAAACGTCCAATAGGAGTCATTGAAGATGTACTAGTGAAAGTTGATAAATTTTACTTCCCCGTCGATTTTGTTGTTATGGATATAGAGGTAGGGTACACTACACCCCTTATCCTTGGTAGACCATTTTTAGCAACGGTGGGAGCTGTGATCGGTGTTCATAAGGGAGAGCTTAGTTTGGGAGTAAATGATGAGCGTGTTGTCTGTCCCGGATTTATCTAATGCGAATAAACAAGTAATAATATTTATAAACCGGTTAACCTCAAGTATAAGGATCGTAGTACAGAGGTTAATGCCGGGTCGATCCTACGGGGAACTAGACGAATGTTAACCCTAGCTTTTGTTTTTAACTAATTATTGTCACGATTATTAACCTAACGAATAACTAACTAAACAAATATGCAGAAAATAACTAGACAGAGGAGATTAATCCAATGCTAGGAGAGATTTGAAAGCGATAAAATAAACTAAAAGTGCGGAGAATAGATTAACTAATCTAAACTAAGCTATGAGGATTGTAAATCAAGTTTATAAAAGACAAACGAGGATTGATCCACCTATCAACATGCATTGATCTCCTATCTCGATTTTACGTGGTATTTAATTCGGTTGTGATTTACCTTACCTAAATATGAACTCCTAATTCCTTGGGCAATTCATCTATTAACCTAATATCTTCCAATACTAAATTAACACGTTAAAGAGATCAAAGGTGCCAACTTTTACGTTAACGATCTAGTTTTTAGACTTACTAACTTCCGTTAATGTAAATCTAATGAACTATTCTTATCTATGGTGATCTATGCTATTCAAGATTTCCATCAAACAATAACATATCAAGCACACAACATATCTTCCAATATAATTGCGTTAAGACAAGAATATGCATAGTTAAGAAACAACCGTAATAAATACTCACAGTAAAAGTCGAAATAAAGAGATCAAGTCAATGCTGACGGCTTCACAATTCTCGTTTGAAGGAGGTTTTAGCCTCTGAACATCCTCGGCAACCCAGAAAAGCAGAAAAGTAACATAGAACTAACCTACTTTGATCGAACTTAAAATTGCATAAAACTGGAAATAAAAAGTGTAAAATCGCAGCCAAGGCCGCCCCTGGGGTTTAGGGTTTTAAGATTGTAAAAACTCGTGTCTCAATGTGTGAAAATAGGCCAGTATTTATAGAGATTTGAGGCGGTTTCACTAAGTCGGCGGACGGACGCCCGTCTGCTTCAATGGACGCTCGTCCAGATTTCTGAACTCCCCTCAGCCGCTCGTTCAAACTCCGTTCAGACTCTCTGTATCAAGATTGTCTCCATGGACGCTCGTCCGATATTTCCAACGCTCGTTCACCATGGACGCTGCATGGACGAACGTTCAGGATGACTTGAATGCGATTTTTGCATCTTTATCTCTTTCCTTCAATCCACTTCATCATTATCTCTTCTTAAATCTTTATAGCTCGAGTTTTAACCCTTTTTGATAATCATTTGAGCACATTGAACACACCTACAATACATGGAAAACATCGCAAAACTGTAATAAAGTCCAATTAATTATAATTCATGATGAAAACACATAATTTATTCAATATTGCGGATAAGTCCTTAAAAACCTAGTATGCTCGATATTTCCATATGAGGGCCATTTATTATGCAATCAATCCAATTAAGGGGGAAAATACCGTAAAACATATCATAATAAAACATAGATTTTCACCCTTAACAACTCCCCCACACTTATCTCTTGCTCGTCCCGAGCAAGACATGCATACGAAAATTAGGCTCGAGAAAGGAAAACATGCATCTAAACAAATATAACATACATCCAATAACTTAGATGTCCACCGGTGTGTGAGTGCATATCCATAGGGAACTTCCACTAGATCCAAACTTGAAATTGATTCAAGCAAAACTAGCTATTACCCCCTCGCAGAATAGTAATAAATGACACTCATAAGGTGCACCCTACAAACATGACATATCCCGAAAAATATGATCGAATGAATCTAGGGCCTTTCTGAAATACTCAGAGGATAATCCCTACATCATATCTTTCAGTTTCTACTGGGGATAAGATAGACGATAACTTAGTCTTATTCGTTTTGTAACCATTTCTTAGTTGATTTAACTATTTCACTTTAAACACACATTAGAAGAAGCTATTGCCCTCATAGCAGAATAGGACATTTCGAGATAATACCCTACCTTACTCCAATCATAAGGCAGCTTTTCCTAACTGTCGTGAGCTCTTAGTCATCATAGTGGAATAGGACATACGTGGTACACCCTACCTCACTCAAATCATCGACTAGCTTCCGACACACCCATATTAACCAACTATTAACTTTTCTTTTTAATTGACATTAGTTACGTGTTACTTATCACATTCAAACTATCAGATATTCACAGTATCTCATACTTCGGAACTAAATACAAACTATCATAATTCGCGAGATATATACGTAGCACTAAGCACATGACTTATAAGATAATCAAAAACTACTAATCCAAAACGGGGTATAACTTTATAAATTAGCTCATCATTCACTATGGCTCGTGAAAAATAAATCTTGGTGAAACAACTAACTTATCAAACGTATGAAATATCGCATAGATGATTGCAAAAACAACGAACTTCACGTCGAATTGCCTACTCGGGACAAAACAAAAACACAAGTATAGGAAAATTGTTTTGAAAATTGAGCATATTTTTGGCATAATAAATAAACTAACGTAGTAATTAAACGTATACGCGTCAACTATCCCCTCCCCCACACTTAAAAACTCAACATGTCCTCATGTTGTGCAGAAAGGTAAATGAGAAGAAACTTAGCTGTATTTGCGTAGAAAAATCGAGATGTTGGTCAGGCTGGAGCATGAAAGGGCCAACGCTCGCAAAAAGCGTGGAAAAAAACGTCCAAACGTAACTCAACGAGTACTCGACAAAAACCACCTCTGCAACACTCGAGAAAACAGAAAACTCGGGGGAAACGGGCTATAATATGGCAGTAGAGATAATAACTCAAAACGGATGAAAAGAAATAGGACCATCAAATAAATATGTCAACAGAAGTCAAAGAAAAGAGTGCAGACTGCCTTATGGCTTACATGACCATCAAAGTATACGCCTATGATAAACAACAGTCGCGTAAAAAGTAGAAAAACCAAAAATCAAGAAAAGTAACCAAAAGGAAAGTAGCAAAATGCATAGGTACAGCCAAATCGAATGAAAAGTATCAAAAAGTGCAACATCAACCAGAAAAGGGGTAAAGCGAATGAAAACTCAAGGGAGCCCCGGAGTCGTCTCAGCAACAGGAACATCGTCAACAGTAGGATCATCAACCGGAGAAGGATCTGTGGAAGGAACACCAGCTGTAGATGCGATGCCGTGTAGGCTCCGGCCGTGCGCGAAAGACGGGGCGGTGGCTACGGGATGTCCTCATCAACCGGATCATCAGGCCTCTTTACCGCCTCAAGCATCTCACCGATCACGGTCTCAATAGGATCAGAGAATACGAACTCCATGTCACTCTCCTCAAAAATACTCATGTTCCTCGGCTTTTTCCCCTCCACAACACACTTGAGCACTGACATGATGTTCTTCTGCCCCTCGTGAAGCTCCACCATCCAATCCCGGAGGCTATTCGCCATACTATATCGTGTCTGCTCCGCGTCTGACAAAGTAGACCGAGAAGGGCCCGCGGAAGGTGCTGTGGTGGGAACCGGCTCAGGTGTCGTAGTCCCAACCTTCTCTCTACGAATGGGGGGATAACTCTTTGTTTTGTGATCCGATGTATACTCGGCAACCCCGATCCAAACATAACCGATGAATCAAATGCGGAACTATCAAACTCCGTGTATATACTTTCTGGTTCATGGAAATTTCATCGAATAAAGCTTGACCTACATCAACATTCAATCCGAAAGCCAATGCGTACAACATCCCAAGATCACTAATCTGAAAGTGAGTAAGATTATTCTTCGGGATCAAACGACTCTGAATAAAACGGCATTGGACTCTCCAATCTTCGGTCCATGTCGTAGTGATTAACTCTTTCCTCGCACCAGAGGGCCTCAATACCCACGCCACATCCGGACAAACCTTTAAACGCAATTCCTCCATAGGATCCCGACCATCCTCATTTTGCCTCCTAGCAATCTCCTCTTTATAGTCTAAACCCTCGAAAACAGGCAACTTGTATTTCTCATTTATGACCTTCGCTGAGAAAGGAACCTTAACACCTCGTACCATAACATACTCGTGATCTAGGTCCGCCTCAGAAAAGTTGGCATAGAACTCACGGACGATAGAATCATTGACATGAGTAGATGGAACTTGTGTCAAGGCGGACCACTTCCTAGCCCGTAACATGTTAGCGAACGCCGGATCAACTTGTGAAACTTTCACCTCTCTATCAAAAATCGACTCCTGGTAGAGTAATGCCTAGTGTAGGCTCCATAAGCTAAGGGATTGACAAATCGACGAGGCATCGAAAGAGGGATAACAGCCTTAGACTTCTTCTTAGGAGGTGCTCGCGGCTCAGGTTCTTCTCGCACAACATCCTCCTCACCACCCTCAACTCTAGACGGCACGGCTCTGACGACTCCTCACCTCGGGTACCTCGAGACATTCTAATGAGAGGGACCTCATCGTCTTCCTCGCTTTCGAATTGGAGGAAGAATCATCCCGTAAATTGGTCCCGGCCCGTTGAGATGTTCGGGGGGTTGATCTCTAAAGACTACGCCTCGTTAGGGTCCGGTTGGGATGGATCAAACTCAGGACGTTTACGTTTACCGCTCTCCCTAGCCAAACCTTTACCATAACGCTTCACAATTTCCTTCTTACGCACCATCGTCAAACTTATAATGAAACTAAACCATTCACACAAATGGTTACCCGTTTATCGTCCAAATCGGGATTTCAAGTCAACAAAAATACCCAAACAAACACCACAAAAGGACCACACCATCCACAACCGCCATAAGAACACCATATCATCATCATAACCAGGATTTGGGGAAGAGAAGAGCAACAAAAAGAAAATTAAAACAAGATGAGCGCATATTCAAGAAAATGAGTCGAGCCGAAGATCGAACTCTCAAAAACTTGAATGGAATCGAGAAAAGTTGCTATAGACTTACCAAATGCTATGTGAGGATGATGATCGAATGGATTAGAAGCCCAGAAACACCAAGATTGGCCCCCAAAATTTGAGATTTTGTCCAAATGGCCGCACTGAATAATCTCCGATTCTTCAAATTTCGTTGATTGTTGGAGGGAATGGACTAGATAAAGGAAAAGAGGGTGCAAGGACCGTTCTTTTGCAACAAGAATCGCCAAATTTGGTTCAGAAATGAAGATTTTAGGTTTGGAGAAGGGGGAAAGTCGGTTTTGCTTTTGAAAATCGTGGAGAAATGAGGGTTCACGCCTAGAACAGGTATATATAGGCTCAGAGTGGACGCTCGTCCATCCTTACGGACGGGCGTTCACTAGTAATCGCATGAACTGGACGGGCGTCCAAAAATTCAGACGCTCGTCCATGGGCAATTTTTACATTCAGGATAGGAGGGATTTTCGCAGACGGGCGTCCATCATTGTGGACGAACGTCCATAAAAACGAGCAAACTGGACGGGCGTTCATTTGAATGAACGGGCGTCCACCAGAGAGAGTGATAAAAATTAAACTTGTTCACCCATAAGCTAATTAAAATTGAAGTGCCATTCTTATTAATGTCAAACAAAATTCAAAAGTACAATGATGAAATATCAAAGACCTAAAATAGCTTAGAAGCAACTAAAAACATAACTAAAACAGTGGGTTGCCTCCCACCAAGCGCTTCCGTTTTACGTCGGGGCTCGACGAAAACCAAACTAACTAAGAACTCACTAGTCTGCGTAGATTTCATCCCAATCCACTACGCGAATGAGACGTCGAAGCATGTCGACAGCTGGAGGAAAGTCGTACTCATCTTGCAAACACCAATCCTCACCGGCTACCTCAACACCTCTGAAATGCTCGGCCTGCAGCACTAGTGCCAAATCCGTCAGCATAGGATCATTAAGGATCGTGTAGGGACGTCCTATGGCCTCCTGCAACTCCTCGCCGTGAAATCGCCGCCTCCCGAACAAGGTGGAACTATGATAACGTACGTGATGGTCTTAACCTGAGTGCTAATGTCAAAATCTACATGAAGGACTATAGTGCCTCCCGGTCCATTATCTACTGTGATCAGCGGGATCCGACTAATGAGGGGGAACTCCTCAGGAAGAACTCCGTAATCCATACCTAAAAGCACACTAACTGACAGATAACAATAGAACAACTTAGTTAGCTAAAACTGAATCAAACTAAAACTTAAATAAATAAAACACTAAAAGCGTGAACAGAACCTAGCTAATATAATAAGGGATATCTAGGATGCCTCCTAGTAGCGCTTTTGGTTAATGTCGTTAGCTCGACACAGTCTAAGCTCAGCCTGGATCAGGCCATTTGACTTTTCTGCCAGCCATTACTTCGTGTACGCTTTGATTAGCAGTGTGGCTGCAGAAATAACATCGCACACATGGGGGAAAAGTTTTAATAGCCCTCCACATACGCTTGAACCTCCCCATGGGTGACCTCTTCATACTCTGAGTCCTCTGATGACGCTTCAACTGTCGCTCCCTTTCAAACTCTTCCATATCTGCACTACCCGCTAGAACTTCTTCAGAAGGATCACTACCGTCATTCTCGGAGAGCAAGTCGGGTGATAACTCGTTAAATTCTTCGACTCGAGTAACACCACATCCGAGAATATCGAGAAATTTAACAATCAAAGATGCCTCTTTAGGTTCACCGATATAGTGTTTGCACCTTTGACCGTTGACTCGAAACGGGTCACCGCTATAACCACGAAGTTCTAGAACGCCTCCAGGAATGATTTGGAGAATCTCGAAAGGGCCGGACCAACGAGTCCTCAACTTTCCAGGAAACAAATGTAACCTAGAATTGTAGAGGAGAACTTGTTCGCCGACTCTGAATTCTCGCTTCTTAATTTTCGCATCATGGAGCAGTTTCATCTTATCTTTGCTGATCCTGGCACTTTCATAGGCCTGGAGTCTGAATTCGTCCAGTTCATGTAACCGCTGCGTAGTCGATGTTTCCCACAAGCTTGGGAATCAAAGTTCGAAACTTTGTAGCCCAATACGCTCTATGCTCTAACTCGACGGGCGGATGACATGGTTTCCCGTAGACCATTTGATATGGAGATGTACCCATAGGAGTTTTATAGGCGGTCCTATAAGCCCATAAGACATCATCCAACTTCGTACTCCGATCCTTGCGATGATCGTTCACGCTTTCTCCAGGATCTTTTTAATGCTTTGGTTGCTTCGCTCAACCTGACCGCTAGTCATCGGATGGTATGGGGTGCCGGTCTTGTGGCGTACACCATACTTTTCGAGAACTTTTTCTAGAGGTCGGTTGCAAAAATGCGTTCCTTCATCACTGATCAAGGCTCGAGGACACCCAAATCTCACAAAGATATTCTTTTTTAGGAACTTCATGACCGTTTTATGATCATTGTGAGGAGTGGCTACCGCCTCCACCCATTTCGAAACATAGTCGACGCGTACTAAGATGTATTTGTTACCGCGGGATGATGGGAAAGGTCCCATAAAATCGATACCCCATACATCAAAGACTTCGCACTCTAGGATGGGTTTCAACGGCATGTCGAAACGCCTTGTCAGAGTTCCGGTTCTTTGACACCTATCGCAAGCTTTACGAAGGCTTCGTGTCCTTAAAGATCGTAGGCCAATAGAAACCGGACTCGGAAGATCTTCGCAACCGTTTTCCAAGGACCAAAGTGACCACCCGTGGGTCCACTATGGCATTGCTCGATAATCTCTCGTTGCTCGGATTCGAGAACGCATCTCCTAAGCAAACCATCTTTGCAGATCTTGAACAAATAAGGTTCATCCCAAACGAAATATTTCATATCAGAGAAGAACTTCTTCTTCTCCTGATACGACATCTCGGGGTCAAGGTAGCGGGCATGAAGGTAATTCACAATGGATGAATACCATGGAACATCAGGAGAGCGGCCATCAATCAACATGATGTTTTCCAGAGGAAAGTAAAGATCTATATCTTCAGGATCACCCTTTTCCTCACTTATCATCCTAGAGACATGATCCGCCACTACGTTCTCACTGCCCTTCTTATCTTTGATTTGAACGTCAAATTCTTGGAGGGTCAGTATCCAACGCAGTAAGCGCGGTTTAGCTTCCTTTTTGGTCATAAGATAACGCAAGGCAGCGTGATCAGTCCATACGATCACTTGAGCACCTAACAAGTAACTACGGAACTTGTCCATAGCAAACACTACGGCCAATAATTCCTTTTCAGTAGTTGTGTAGTTAACTTGAGAAGGATTCAGTGTGTGACTGGCATAATAGATAGGCTGGAATTTTCCATTAAGCTTTTGCCCTAAGACTGCACCAACAGCATAGTTGGATGCATCGCACATAAGCTCAAAGGGTAAGTTCCAGTCAGGTGAAATAAGAATTGGAGCGGATATCAGACGATTCTTGAGCTCCTCAAACGCGTGCTTGCAGCTATCATCAAAATCAAAAGTAACGTCTTCTTTTAGTAAGGTAGACAGGGGCTTGGCGATCCTTGAAAAGTCCTGGATGAACCTCCTATAGAAGCCGACATGTCCAAGAAAACCTCGGACTTCCCGAACATTCTTAGGATAACTCATCTTCTCAATAGCTTCTACCTTGGCCCTATCTACTTCTATACCTTTGGCGGACACTTTGTGGCCAAGGACTATGCCTTCATCTACCATGAAATGGCATTTTTCCCAATTAAGCACTAAGTCCTTCTCCACACATCTAGACAACACATGATCAAGATTATCGAGGCAATCATCGAAGGATTGACCAAAGACCGAGAAATCATCCATAAAAATCTCCATACACTTTTCAACTAGCCCGTCAAAGATTGCCATCATACACCTTTGAAAGGTGGCTGGGGCATTACAGAGACCAAATGGCATCCGCCTGTAGGCAAATGTACCATAGGGGCAGGTGAAAGTGGTCTTCTCTTGGTCAACAGGATCGATGGGTATCTGGAAATATCCCGAATATCCATCCGAAGCGATAGAATGCGTGCCCCGCCGTACGCTCAAGCATCCGGTCAATGAATGGAAGGGGAAAATGATCTTTCAGTGTGACCTCATTGAGTTTTCTATAGTCAATACAGACCCGATAGCCTGTGACGAGCCTCAATGCTATCTCCTCTCCCTTCTCATTTTTCTCAATCGTAATTCCACCTTTTTTGGGAACCACTTGAGTTGGGGACACCCACTCACTGTCTGCAATGGCGTATATGATACCCATATCTAGAAGCTTGATAATTTCCTTCTTGACTACCTCTTGCATGTGAGGGTTGAGTCTTCTCTGAGGTTGTCTAACTCGTTTTGCACCCTCCTCAGTCTTGATCTTGTGCATACGGATGTCGGGAGATATCCCTCGGATGTCTCCCACCTCGCCATCCAAAGGCTTTTTCATTTTTGCGCAAGACGTTTAACAGTTTTAGCTCTTCTATACGAGATAGCTTGGCAGAGATGATCAAGGGAAGCTTGTCACCCTCTCTTAAAAACACATACTTAAGATGTTTAGGTAACGGCTTCAGTACCAAATCTAGGGGAGGATCCTCTAGACTTGATTTAAGATCGCCACTCTTCAACTCAACATCGCTGAGCTTACTCAGTGGCCCTACTGCCAAAGCTTCTTCTCTTAGCTCATCCTCGAAATCAGCTGCTAATTGGTCTAGATTGACCACACCATGATTATTCAAATTTATCAATTAGTCGCTCATATTCGATTCTACAGCCATGACTTGCTTATCCATGAAGTCGTCGAAATCATCAGAAGTCTCCTCAACGGAAAAGCCGGTCGGAGCTCCAGAAGGTACATTGATAGATTTTGATACACTATAGCTCACCTCCTGGTCACCAACCCGAATGGTCACATGTCCACCATCACAATCGATGAGGGCTCTAGCTGTAGATAGAAAAGGCCTTCCAAGAATTGACGGGACATTTTCACTTTTCTCAATATCTAAGACGTACCAGTCAACTGGAAAGGTAAACCTATCTATTTGAACTAATACGTCCTTTAAGATCCCTGAGGCTTTCTTAGAAGATCGATCAGCGAACTGCAGATTCATGGTCGTGGGTTCTAGAAGACTTTGTAAACCCAAATTTGCTTACACACGTACAATGGCATCAAGCTAATAGATGCGCCCGGTGTCACATAGGGAATTTGGGAAGACTAGGCCTCCCATCCGCAATGTGAGCACAAATTTCCCCGGGTCGCTTCTCTTGATTGGTAAGCTTTCATTATTGACCGAGAACATTCCTTACCAACCGCTTGGTCCATTCCTCGCTAACTTCTTCTTGGAAGATACAACATCCTTGATGAATTTTGTATACTTAGGCATCTCGACCAAGACCTCGGATAATGGCAGATTCACCTGAGTATTTTTCAGAAGGTTTAGCACCTTCTCGTACTTTTTGTCTTCAACCAATGGAATGTTGCTCTTCCTCGGTGGAAACGGAAGCTTCTTCAGATCACTCTCGGAAAAGACTCTCTTTGAGGATGCGCTGATAGCTTTGTCTTCCACATCCTTCCACCGAACCGTCTTTTCAGAGGCTTTCGTAGTCAGGGGATCAGCCACCTGACTTTCTTTCCCTTTTTCAGTCCTCAAGGGGTTAGCCACTTGAGGATTTCCAACTTGTTCAGTCCTCAGGGGAACAACCACCTGAGGATTTGCAACCTTTTCACCTATAAGGGGATCAGCCACCTGAGTACTTGCTTGCAGCCAAGGGGATGATGGGTGCTCAACTTCCCCTCCCCGCCTTATCAATGGCGGGGAGGGGCTAGTGGTTTCCCCGGAAGCCGGGGGGACCACTCACCGTGTACCACTTCTTAAACTCATTTTACTAGCCTCCTCTTGTCCATAATGCGTTGTTGGTACGAGGTCGGTACATTGGCCGCTCGCTCAAATCGGCTCGAGCAACATGACCACCCTTAGGATTTTTCTCGGTAAACCGGCGGATGCCCGGGGGTCTTGATGCTAATTGCTCGGCCAGTGCCCGATCCGTCTCTCAAGATTCTTATTGGTACTCATTAGGAGCCGAATATTCTTGTTTTGCTCTTCTTTGAATGAGTTCCATTCAGCCTTAAGATCATTTGAATTCGAGGGACCTTGAGAGTGATGGAAGTTTGAAGAGTATGGCTGGCTGGGCCGATTTTGAAAATTAGAATTGGAATTAGAAGGCCAATTCTGATTGAACCTTTGTGTTTGACTGGAAAAATTAGAGTTTTGGTTTTGAGCGGAACCAGGGTTCTTATTGAAACTTGAATTCGAATTAAAACTCGAATTCGGATTGAAATTGGAAGCTTGATTGAACCCTTGGTTCTGGAATTGATTCTGGCCAGATGGTTGATTAAATCTTTGGGTGTTCTGGCCATAGAACGCATTTACTTCAGCATTCTGCCCATTCATAGGACAGAATCTGGAAGTATGCCCCATATTATCGCAGTTTTGGCATTGGACCGGAGTGTACTGTCCATCAGCATGGACAGTATTGACTTGGTATGAAGAATTGGGGTTTAATTGACATTGGCCATTTACGTGACCCGTCGACGGCCAAGAAGATTCGCAATACGTAACCCGAGGGTTCTCGCGGAAACGAAGGAGTCCGATTCGTAGGATTTGGAGTTTGAGGATTGGCCATCCGCCTCTGCGCGATGGCAATCGACTTTGAACATTTACTTCCTCCACTTTAGGAGGAGGAGGAGCTTGAATTGCCCGATAGGATGGGGCATAGTTATATTTGGCAATGTCTTCGAACAATGCCCATCCTTCGTCTGGAGTCTTCTTCAGAAACGTCCCGCCAGATGAACTATTGACCATGCCCTTGGTGAGCTCGGTCAATCCGCTAAAGAAAGTAATGACTAACCTCTCCAGAGGCAAGCCATGATGGGGGCACTTTCTAAGAAGAGATTTATACCTCCTCCAGGCCTCGAAAAACGATTCATTTTCCTTCTGAGAAAATGTGAAAATTTCATTTAAGCAATGGGCCGTCTTAGAGGGTGGAAAATATTGACTCAAAAACTCCTTCTCGAGTCCACCCATGTAGTGATGGATTCGGGGGGAAGAGAGTGATACCATTCCTTCGCCTCCCCTTTTAAGGAAAAAGGAAAAAGTTTGAGCTTGATAGCATCCTCACTTACACCTTGGATGCGTGTAGTACCGCATATCTCTAAGAACGTGTGTAAGTGGGTATGCGGATTTTCTGATTGGTAGCCGTAAAAAATTGATGCATGCTGCATCATCTGGATAAGCCCTGGCTTGAGTTCGAAGGTTTGAGCAGTAATGGCGGGCAAGACTATAGCCGGGTTGACAAAGGATCGCACCGTGCATGGCGTAGTCCGCCAACGTACGTCGATCCTCTCGTCGCCATTATTACTATTTCTTCGATTTCTTCTATCAACTTTTGTTCAATTTCTTGGTTGGCTGAGTTTCCTTCGTCCGAAGGATCGGTGAAACGGAGTTTCCGCCTGTTGGGTCTGACTATGGTCCGCTCGAGGTCAGGTGTAAAGAGTAATGGCCCTTTCTGACTTCGAGTTTGCATAAACCGAAACCCAACTCTATTGAACAAAACCTGAAAACTACGAAATTAAAAACTTAAACTACGAAAAGGGAACCTAAGAATCTATCTAAAAGGTTTGAAATCTAGAACTATTATCAAGACCTAGGGAAAAAGAAAGAAAGAGAAAAAGAGCAGACGGACGGGCGTCCAAAAATATGGACGAGCGTCTGCCTGGTTTTCAGAACGGACGGGCGTTCAACGTATGAACGCTCGTCTGATTTTTCAAAATTTTTTGGACGGGCGTCCAAATATATGAACGCTCGTCTGGAGGTCAAGGATTGATACAGGATTGAAATTTTACAGTGGACGGGCGTTCATAGGTATGGACGCTCGTCCATATGCAAAATTTTCCAGGAACAGAAACGAATTCCAAAACAGAGACAGAAGTAACGAAAACAGAGCAGAGAAAACAAGGGAAAAAGAACTAACCACAAAACAAAGACTTTAACCCTAATCCTAAACACTAAATTCCTAACTACTTAAAGGTTAAGTCCTCTAGAAATCGACCGAAAAACAAGGATTAAAACGCAGAAAATAGAAAGAAAAACTGAACAAAAACAGAAAAACAAAACACACACAAAAACTAGGCAAACCGTCCGGGTTCCCCGGCAACGGCGCCAAAAACTTGTCCCGGATTTATCTAATGCGAATAAACAAGTAATAATATTTATAAACCGGTTAACCTCAAGTATAAGGATCGTAGTACAGAGGTTAATGCCGGGTCGATCCTACGGGGAACTAGACGAATGTTAACCCTAGCTTTTGTTTTTAACTAATTATTGTCACGATTATTAACCTAACGAATAACTAACTAAACAAATATGCAGAAAATAACTAGACAGAGGAGATTAATCCAATGCTAGGAGAGATTTGAAAGCGATAAAATAAACTAAAAGTGCAGGAGAATAGATTAACTAATCTAAACTAAGCTATGAGGATTGTAAATCAAGTTTATAAAAGACAAACGAGGATTGATCCACCTATCAACATGCATTGATCTCCTATCTCGATTTTACGTGGTATTTAATTCGGTTGTGATTTACCTTACCTAAATATGAACTCCTAATTCCTTGGGCAATTCATCTATTAACCTAATATCTTCCAATACTAAATTAACACGTTAAAGAGATCAAAGGTGCCAACTTTTACGTTAACGATCTAGTTTTTAGACTTACTAACTTCCGTTAATGTAAATCTAATGAACTATTCTTATCTATGGTGATCTATGCTATTCAAGATTTCCATCAAACAATAACATATCAAGCACACAACATATCTTCCAATATAATTGCGTTAAGACAAGAATATGCATAGATAAGAAACAACCGTAATAAATACTCGCAAAGAAAAGTCGAAATAAAGAGATCAAGTCAATGCCGACGGCTTCACAATTCTCGTTTGAAGGAGGTTTTAGCCTCCGAACATCCTCGGCAACCCGTGTGCGAGAAAAGTAACATAGAACTAACCTACTTTGATCGAACTTAAAATTGCATAAAACTGGAAATAAAAAGTGTAAAATCGCAGCCAAGGCCGCCCCTGGGGTTTAGGGTTTTAAGATTGTAAAAACTCGTGTCTCAATGTGTGAAAATAGGCCAGTATTTATAGAGATTTGAGGCGGTTTCACTAAGTCGGCGGACGGACGCCCGTCTCGCTTCAATGGACGCTCGTCCGTATTTCGAACTCCCCTCGCCCGCTCGTTCAAACTCCGTTCGGACTCTCTCGTATCAAGATTGTCTCCATGGACGCTCGTCCGATATTTCCAACGCTCGTTCACCATGGACGCTGCATGGACGAACGTTCAGGATGACTTGAATGCGATTTTTGCATCTTTATCTCTTTCCTTCAATCCACTTCATCATTATCTCTTCTTAAATCTTTATAGCTCGAGTTTTAACCCTTTTTGATCATCATTTGAGCACATTGAACACACCTACAATACATGGAAAACATCGCAAAACTGTAATAAAGTCCAATTAATTATAATTCATGATGAAAACACATAATTTATTCAATATTGCGGATAAGTCCTTAAAAACCTAGTATGCTCGATATTTCCATATGAGGGCCATTTATTATGCAATCAATCCAATTAAGGGGGAAAATACCGTAAAACATATCATAATGAAACATAGATTTTCACCCTTAACATTGTCTTCAACATATACACTTCATTGAAATATCCACGCATTACACTAGAATCTTGTTCTTTTGTGGACACTGTATGTCCATTTGTTGTGGATCGTACTAACACGCATGTAGTTGAAGAAGATGACTCTAATAATAATGTGAATTCTCACAAACCAAAAGCTCGGAAATCAAAGGAAAATGTCATGAATCGTTGGGATTGGTGGAATTCGTCTAACCTATGTTTTAGACCGGTATTTTTTAAAAAGACGGATGCGGTGCGTGAGGATGACCCACCACCGGTGCATTAAAGACCTAAGTAGGAAAATTCTAGCTATAGACTATAAATTTAGCAAACAACGGGTACTATATTTCTTATTATTCCTTAAGCATTATCTTTCGGTTGGCTTGGTGCTTATGTGAGTAATTGTTAGTGGTATCTTTCATGATGATCTGTATAATTTCCATCACTTTCTACCGTATAATCCCGTCGAGCAAACGACGTTTAACAAAAGTGCTACCAGGAGGCAGCCCGTCAAAATTAATTATAATATTTTTGTAAGGCCCGGTGTGGCCAATCATCATTTTGTGTCTACATTTTGGTTGATACTTTGCTAGTATTTGGGATTGCTTGCTCATTTCATTGGTTGTCTTTCATGCCCACCCACCCACCCTTTTATGGCATCCCGGTACTTGTTTTGACTAGTTTTGATTCCTTTTTGTTTCCCTAACTACATTCTTACCACTCACTTTACATTGAGGACAATGCAAGTTCGTAAGTGGGGAGTGGGAACGTAGTTAGTCCAACAAAAGGTAATGTCATTAAATCTTTGAGAAACACTTAGTTTTGTGAAATTTTGAGCAATATAAAGTTGAACAAACTATCTTTTGTCATGATTTATGGTTTTTCAATTGATAGAGTGAGTACCTCAACAAAGTGAGTAACGTTGGTGACATATAAGTGCATTTCAATCGTGAATCTTTGTTTATAGTGTGAATTCTTTGAGTACGTATATTCTAATCTTTTGTTAACATGTAAACTTTTATGTAATCATGCAAGCATGCTTCCAGAGCAACTAGAACTTAGGCTTAATATCCTTTTGAGGCGAAATAGAAAGGTGTTTGTAGTCGGAGTTAGGGATGATGGTCATGGCATTTCTTTGACTCAACCATAGCCAAATGGCCATCCCGAACATATTTTCCACCTGTCCCCATCTCAGCCTTTGTAGAGTGGTGAGACCCCACTCGAAACTAGCCATTCGTGATTAGCCACATTATATTCCGACCCTTAGCCTAATTTTGGTCTACATTCCCTTGATATCCCGCAAGCTTAGCAAGTTTCTATGTATTGTTGTGGTGACGGCATTAGAAATTGGGCAAGAGTTGAATGACATTATTGGCACAAAGTTGAGATGGTATCTTATCAAGTTCGGAGTCCATTGGTGTTAGTAAAAAAAAATCAGAAAAATCAAAAAAAGTTTCCAAAAAAAAAAGGTTGTAAATAAAGTTCAATAAATGGTGAGTCTTGAAGCAATTTTGAAGGACGAGTGTTTCAAGTCCAAGTAATGTAAGTTTGGGTGATAAATCAATTGTAGTGCTACTTTATCTCTTATGTTTATTGTTGAGGAGACGTCTTTGGCAATTATGCGAGAGAGTTGGAGATGCCAATTCAAAATCATTGGAATTGAAGGTGTTGATTCTTGCTATCTTGCATGTGTTCTTTTGATATATCCTTTTATCCCTTCGATTAGCCAATACCCGAGCCTAACGTTACAAGCTTGCAAGTCCTACCCGATCTAATTTCTCGACTCCAAATGCCTCGATTAGTGGAGATTGGTATCATTCTTAAGCCTATGGTTTGCACCTAATAAGTCTTCCATACATTATTTCATTTTTGATTGCTTGGTAACAAATTTGAAGAATATTCACACACACACACACTCCACTACTTTCTTAGACTGCGGTTAACATGTGGTTATATGTACGATTGGTTGCATCATCTAGTTGATCTCTTACTTCTTGATGTTGTATGATCATATCTCTTGTCTTGAGTTGTTTTGTCGTTTTATTTGCTCGAGGACGAGAAAAAGCTAAGTGGGGAGTGGATGATTTAAGTCAACTAGATGATACTTTTTACAATGTTTTATCCCCATTTCTCATGCATTTATTGATGTTTTTGTATCAATTCAAGTCTTTATTTTCTTAGTTTCATCCCAATGTGTAGATAGTAATTATTATATAAAATATCAATATTTTGATAGGATTTGAACCGGTTATAGTAACCGGAGCGTCGTGTCGGGTTCACGTTTGGTATTTTTGTGTTATAATGCAGGATTATAGGTTAACCAAGACCCCGAGTGACGCCACGTGTGAGAATAACAAGTATTTTGAGGGCTAGAAGAGTGTGCTGGAAGTTTACGAGTCCAAACGGATTATTTGTTATTAGCGTTTCTACCGCAACCTATCTTCAAGCGACATTTGACCCACCTTATAGGCATATTTTGGAGAAGAGTTCTTCAAGACAGTTTTAGACCTTCAAACGAGCTTTCTAACGCACTTTGAATCACATCAATCGGAGCTCTACAACTCATGTTATGGTGATTTTTCTGAGCAGCTATGAAGTTGGAACTCTCTGAATAGGTACAGTGACGTTTGGCGCGCGCCATACCTTTTGTGGCGCACGCCAAGCGTCGGAAAAAGCAGATTTCAGCATTAAAATACCCTTTTTGATCGAAATTTTACCTAATTTTTCAACACCCACTTCTTCTTCCCTAACTCCCCCTTTCTCTTGAAGGCTCACCTCCGCCCCTAGGGGCTCTCCTAGCCAAAGATTAGATTTTATTTAGCTAAGTTCATCACAAAAATTAATCCTAGAATGCTTGTTTAATCTATTGGTGTATTTGATTGGGAATGAAATCAAGCACTTGGTTCAACCTCCATTGAAGCTCCCCGGAGATGGATTCAAGCTTCCATTCTCGCAAATTCATCGGTTGTAATCGGTAACATTCTAGTTTTATTTTGTTTTGTTAATCTTATTATTATGAATGCTAATTTTGACATGTTAGTGATTGTAATAATGAGTAGCTAAATTTGTAACTTGCCAAGATGATGTTGTAGTGATAGTTAGTTAATCTCTTATGTTGATTGTGAATGGTTGTTTATGTTGTTAGTTTCAATTGTGATGAATCTTTTCCTATTTACATTGAATTGCTTGTTGGTGTTGGATTGATCACCTAGCACTAGCACACACACACTTAGTTGAGACCGAAAGGAGATATTAGGTGTGGGAGAAGGAATAGGAGAACCAGAAGGTAAAATTTACCTTAATTGACATTTGATTTCTTAGCCGGGGTTGTTGATATTGTCATTGCATTCAAGTGCTTATCATACCAATTCATTAGGTTTAGGGAACCTAGGCCAAGGAGGAGGTATAGAGTAGTTTCATACACTTGTATGAGGGGATACTACATGCTTAGGAATGCACCGTTTCACACTTTGAACACCAAGGGTAGGATGGATGGAAATCACTCTCATGATACTACGAGAGATTAGCTTAATCTACACATTGTCTTGGTTAGGTTTCTTTTATCATTTTATCAACCTTTGTAGTTAATCATTAGTTTCTTAAACAAACTAGCGATTCGGATCAAGATAATAATAACTAATTGGTGTTTGACCTCACATCCCTGTGGGATACGACCTTGACTCTCACCGTACTAGACTACAATTGACCCGGTACACTGCCGGTGAAATTGGAACCCTATGAAGGTTTGCATCAAGAGCCACCACGCCGAATGAAGCATTGGACACTTTGGCTAGTCGTTTTTTGAGGAAGAACATTTCACGCCTGCAAATACTGGAGAATGAGTTGATGTCGCTCACCCAAGGAAATCTATCAATCAGAGATTACTTCACCAAGGTAAAATCTCTGTGTTATGAGATTTCCGAATTAGATCCGGAGTCTAAAATTGGTGAGGCTTGGATGAGAAGAATATTGATACACGGTTTAAAACCCGAGTATCGGAGTTTCACAACAGCAATACAAGGTTGGGCCACACAACCAACCATTGATGAGCTGGAAAATTTATTAGCCGACCAGGAGTCGCTGGCTAAGTAGATGGCAGGCGTAGTTATAATGTCAGAAGAAGAGGCGTTGTATGCAAGTCAAGCAAGAGGAAAATCAAATGGATATAATAATAAGGGATTCAAAAGACAATATGATGGAAAACAACAAAAGGACGAAGGACGGAGTTACCAAAGAGGGGGAGCTGAAGAGATGAGACATGATAATAAGAAAAGTAATGATAGACCTCAAGGAGGAGGCGATCGCTTTCACAAGCAACAAAATTCTTGCTTCCATTGTGGCAGAAAAGGACATTTCGCAAGAGATTGCAGATTCAAGAAGAAACAAGTCGTAGGAAACGCTGCCACTTTGGATACCGGAGATGACCAAAGTAAAAAAGGGTGGGATGTTCAAGCATCTTTCTCAGGGTTGAAGTCCGAGCAAGAAAATATTGACACTACTATGGAGAAAGAACAAGTTCAAGTAAGTTGTGCAGCAACTATGACAAGTGATATTGGGCGTGTTAACTTTCACAATCTGTGGATCGTTGACTCAGGAGCTGGCAATCATATGACCGGTGATAAATAAAGACTTCAAAGAATGTCATAATACAAAGGAGGTCGTGTTGTCGTAACTGCGGATAACACCAAGCTTCCAATCAGACACATTAGAGAGACAGTGATCACGCCAAGCTCAAATTCTCAACCAGTGATACTGAAAAATGTGATGCATGCTGATGGAATGAAGAAAAATCTCTTGTCAGTATAACAGCTCACAGAGTCAAGCAATTATGTATTGTTCAGTCCACGAAATGTGAAGGTTTATCGTGATCTCAGAGTCATTGGGACTCCAATCCTAGAAGGTGAAAAGAAGGAGTCGGTATATGCACTGACTGCTGAAGCGGTATATGTAGAGAAAACCAGGAAAAACGACACAATTGATCTATGGCATGCACGTCTGGGACATGTCAGTTATAAGAGACTTAAGGTCATGATGAAGGAGTCTATGCTCAAAGGACTTCCTAAGTTGGAGTGTCGGGAAGACGCGGTTTGCGCCGGATGCCGATATAGAAAAGCGCATCAGCTCCCATATAAGGAGTCCAAATACCGAGCAAATGAGCCGATTGATTTGATTCATTCAGATGTTTTTGGGCCAGTAAAATGACAGTCAATTGGAGGAGCAAAGTATATAATCACCTTCATTGACGATTTCTCAAGATATACGTCGGTGGATTTCATGAAGGATATCCCAAGATTTGGAGAAATTCAAGGAATTCAAATGTAAAGTCGAAGCAGAATTTCCGGAGAGAGTCCGTTGTCTCCACACAGATAATGGAGGTGAGTATACATCCACCGAGTTCTCGGAATATCTAAAGCAAAATAATATTCGCCGGTAGTTGACTTGTCCGAGAATGCCACAACAAAACAGGGTTGCTGAAAGAAAGAATCGACATTTAGCTGAGACATGTCAGAGTATGATACATGCAAAGAATGCCTCAGCCCGTTTCTGGGCAGAATGCATGAAGACGGCAGCCCACGTGATCAATTGGCTACCACAAGCAAAGCTTGGATCCATCTCACAGTATCAGAAACTTAAAAGAGAAAAACCAACTGTAAGTCATTTCAAAGTATTTGGCTGTGTCTGTTACGTATTCGTCCCATATGAGCTATGAAGCAAATTTGACAAGAAAGCAATTAGATGCATATTCTTGGGATACAATTAGGAAAGAAAAGGATGGAAATGTTGTGACCTATGAACAAATCGATGTATGGTGTCAAGAAATGCTGTATTCGATGAAGCATCTTCTTGGTGGTCATCTCAAGATGAGGAGCTTCCTGACTCACCTATTCTAGAAGAGAAAATAAGTGAAAAGACTGGAGAAGAGTTATGCACTCTGATAGTAAATGATGATGGTCAAGAGAAATCGGTAGCAACTCAAGAGATGGAATATAGTAGTATCGAAAGTCCAACACCGGAGATGGAGGAAGTTGATCCTCATGAACAACAACTTAAGATCATCTCGACAGAGGAAACCAAATCCTAAGTATGCTAACATTGCGACAGTTGATGATACTGCAACTATGGAGCCTTCAAGCTATGATGAGGCGTCTATAAAGGGTGAATGGATCCAGGAGATGAAAGAGGAAATTCAAGCGCTTAAGCAAAACCAGACTTGGGAACTTGTTCCTCTTCCAGAATGAGTAAAACCAATATCTTGCAAATGGGTTTACAAGGTGAAAACACGACAAGACGGATCCGTAGAAAGACATAAAGCTCGATTAGTTGCTCGAGGTTTCTCACAACAATATGGCTTAGACTATGATGAGACGTTTAGCCCGGTGGCGAAGATAACTAGAGTACGAGTTTTACTGGCACTGGCAGCTAGTAAGCCTTGGAAACTATGGCAGATGGATGTGAAGAACGCCTTCCTACATGGTGAGATCAATCGAGACATATACATGGAGCAACCAAAAGGCTTCGAGAGTACGACTCATCCTAAATACGTGTGCAAGTTAAGAAAGGCGTTATACGGATTGAAACAGGCGCCAAGGGCTTGTTAAGGAAAAATTGTAGAGTTCTTGACTCATAGTGGATTCTTTATGGCTCCGTCCGACTCAAGTTTTTTTATCAAACATCAAAATAACAAATTAACAGTCGTGTTGGTATATGTTGATGATCTCATCATCACTGGAGATGATGACAAAGAAGTTCAACAAGTCAAGAGGAACTTATCAGTCCGGTTTCAGATGAAAGAATTGGGAGAGCTTAAGCACTTTATTGGACCTGAAGTCGAGTACACTAAAGATGGTTGTTTCTCTGTCAGCAGAAGTATGTTAAGGATCTATTAAAGAAGTTTGGAATGATAGACTGCAAGCCTTCTCCAATACCAATTGAAGTCAATGCTAAGTTATGCTCAACAGAAGGCAAAGAGTTGGATGATCCTACAAGTTATCGACGACTAGTAGGAAGCTTGATATACTTGACGTTAACAAGACCAGGCATTTCCTTTGCAGTTGGCGTCACAAGTAGATTTATGCAGAGTCCAAGGAAGTCACATTGGCAGTTAGTTAAGAAAATTATGAGGTACGTCAAAGGAACTTATGACTACGGTATTTTGTACCAGAAAGGAGTGCCATGTAGACTTGTTGGATACTGTGACACTGATTATGCTGGGGATCATGACACTCTCCGATCAACTACCGGTTACGTGTTCAGCCTTGGTTCTGGAGTAATATCTTGGTGTTGTAAAAGACAACCTACTGTATCTCTATCAACTACCGAGGCAGAATCCTGGGCAGCCGTTGTAGCAGCTCAAGAAGTCACTTGGCTTGTGCAGTCATTGAAGGATTTACACCAGCCGGCTGACTATGCAATGGATTTACATTGCGACAATATATCATCACTTCAACTAGTAGAGAATCCAGTATTTCATGCAAGGACCAAGCACATTGAAGTGCACTACCACTTTATTAGAGAGAATGTTCTTCAAGATGAGATACAGATGATTCACGTGAAGACTGAAGATCAATTTGCAGATATATTCACAAAAGGATTAAGTGGACGCAAGCTCGAGGAATTCAGAAATGCTCTTGGGATGCAAATGAGCTCGTCGTCAAAAGAATGAATTCATTGAGGGGGAGTGTTAGAAGTCAATGACTTCTAGATTATTCTACAACTAGTACATGGGAAAAATCTAGAAATTATTTCCTTAGAAAATGGTCTAGAATTCTAGAAAATACTTAGATAAATATCTAATGCACACTTTGCCTAAGAACATCTAGTGTGCATTTTCTCTAGAAGGATCTACTACTTTTTCTAGGATATTCTTACCTTTCCTATAAATAGGAGTTGTAACTTAGGCCAAGAACACAACACAACACACACAAGTTGTGAAGTGAGTCTCCCACATCAAACACTTTCTAGTTGCTCTCTTCTTGTATTTTTCAAGTGTCCCATTTGTTGTATATTTTGTGTATCAATAAAATATCGAGTTCTATATTCCAAGTGTTTGGACCTACCGCTTACGACACAACAGTTTCCAGCCTAGCTTGTTGTACCACGAGTACTTTCTGCCTCTCAGAGATAAATCATTAAAGCCAGATGAAGCTATAAAAGAATTTTGCCTTGCCTTGTTAGAACTTATGTGTAGCAAACGCAGTGTGAGATAGTTCATCGTGAAAGAGTACAACATGCTACGTTTCCAAATATAACATTAATCCTCCGTACGTAAAATATAAATACAACAATCGACATAACCCGTACGTGGGTGCGTAACATGGTTCGATTCCCACAAGTTATTCCCTCCCGTTAAATAAGCCCATTGACTCGACATTATCTTGATTTACATCTCCGTCATCCCGTGGGACAAGTGGGGACCCTATTTACCCTTTTTTTAAATACAACAATCTAGAGAAAAAAAAACATGTCCAAATGGGCCTCATAGCTTTCTGCTTCCATCTGATTCTTATAGATTCCCTGTGTCCAGAACCATAAAGCTTCAGGTACTCTTCAGTCTCCATATATACCGTACAATTCACATATTTGTTCAACTGATTCTTCACGGAAAGGTCCTCGTTTCATCGGGTTGCAGAAGCCAGCTTGTAGCTTTTCATAGTTGTATTTGTGATCGATCCATCCTCCATCCAATAAGTTCTTTAATATATCATATCAAATATGATCTTTTATCTCACTTTTTTGTGACATTCATTTTCAGGGCTCTTTGTCCCAAGAAATGGTTGGACTTTTTCTTTAGGCCGGAGAAGCACTAATCGTTTTTAATTAAGGAGGTTTTGTATGCTTAAAGGCGGCATAGACGCACATTGACAGCAGAAAACAGCAGGAAGATGCGACATTTCTATTGAAATGTCCGGATCTCCCATGATCGTAGAAAACAACACGAAAGACGGTCACTACTGCAAACTTTTGGATTCATAATGTAATCATGGAATATTTGGTTCAGCCGGTTGCCGGACGAATCAGACTTTTGAATCTTTATAGTAGGAAACAAAATTAATTTTTATAATTTGACAAATTCCGTTTTCAACCAGAGAGTGATAGAGTTACTTACTCAAGTCTACAACGTTTTTACACCTTTATTATCTCACCACATATTTTTCGATCACTTGTAAAAAAAAATTAAATAAACATGAAACAATCACAATCACAAGATTATTTTGGGTGTAAAAATGGTGTGGACTTGAACGAGTAACTCTATCATTACCCTTTCCAATGTTGTTCGTATATATATTGATCACATTTCAATAAATGAAATCACAATTTCTGTCATCTTTAATCACATTTCCCAATTTTCAAAAGAAGGCCAGAAATATGTCTAAGCTTTCCAATTACGTTCTTCAAATTGTTTTCATTGCTTCCGGTTTGTTCAGTCCATATATATATATATATATATATATATATATATATATATATATATATATACATCATTCATTCTTGTTTAATTAATTTTCTTCTGTTTTTATGGATTTGTTTAGTACTTTAGTGAGATATATATCTTCTTATTTTTCTGATCATAACAATTGCATTATATATATTCTACTTATTTGTTGCAGTGATGTCCGCTGAAGCAAGGCCTAATAAATCAAACAAAGGCTTGCTTTCAACAGACGGTGAGACAATGGCTGATTCATATTCAACAGATGATGAGACATTAATGGCTGATTCTGATTTAACAACCCCAGAAGGCCCATGTCTTGAACCCGACTGTTACTCAACTCCCTGCACGTTGCCTTGCATCTGTGCCATTACGAGTACAGGACTTTGCGAGTTGCCTAAGGTTAAGTATCCGGGGGGTACAGGTAAGTTCAACGGTCCAATAGGTGCAGCAGCAGCCGCAGCCGCAGCCTGAGCGGGTGATGTTGTCCAAGTGAAGAATTATGTGCAAGAAAAGGAATTTATGTATACCAGCTGTGGTTTTTGCGTCCCTGTAATTGTTTTGCATAATAAAACGATGACAAAAATATGGAGATTGAATTACTTCTGTTTTTTTTTTTTTTTTTTTTTTTTTTTTTTTTTTGTTAGGGATTTTTCCGAAGAGCTAAATTTGCTACAACATTTCTTGCGCAATATCTGGGGTTCTTCTGACCAACATTTTTACAGAAAATATTTCGATGAGATTTCAACGATTTTTCAATGATTTATGGCCATTTTTGTTTGCTAGTTTGAAAGAATCCCCACGCGCGTTGTCAATACTGTTATGGGCGATCTATGGACAATGAGCCTTAGGTCATTCACACCAGAAGTTCTATTTTTTATTTTTAAAATAAAATAAAATAATACATATCTTTATTTTACAACATTTTAATTTAGAACACTCCACAACAGCATGTCTATTTCTATCTTTAACCATTAAAATAGAGATAGTGCTTTAAAGTAGAGATAGTGCTCCACATTTGGAGATACACTGTTCATTGACCTAAAATAGAGATAGGGATGATGCTTCTGTTGTAGAGGTATTTGAGAGAAAATTTCACTTATTTTTTTTATTTTAGTAGGGATAGGGCATTGTATAGGGAAAAGGGTAATGATAGAGTTACTCCCTTAACACTACACCATTTTTTCAAGTTATTTTTATAATTTTTTTACAATTGAAAAATATTTAGAGAGATGATAATGGTGTAAAAATTGTGTAGATTTGAGGAGTAGCTCTATCATTTCCCATAGGGAAAATTGCAAAAAAAAACAGCAACTTTTTTAGTCCTAGTTTTGCACTGGTGAAAAAAAAGGCCTTGTACACCATTTTTACACAACATAATCTTATGGTTGTATAGGGAAAATTGCAAAAAATAGCAACTTGTTTTAGTCCTAGTTTTGCTCCGATGAAAAAAAAAAAAAAAAAAAAGGCCTTGTAACTTTGTTTTTATTGCAAAAACAATCATCCTGGTCGAATTTTGTTGACTGGGCACCGGAGTTACCAAAAAACGCTTATTTGCTTTCCACGTTGGCTCCTACGTGCCTTGTGGCCCCATTTTCACCACATTGACTAAAAAAAGGGGAAAATCTCCCTCCGAATCATTTTCCCCCAATTTCATCAACTTATAAATCAATTTTTCAAAATTCTAATTCAAGGTCAAGATAAAATTTCCCGAGAGCCATAGTTGCGCGGATTGGAAGGTTTTCATTGGTGTTTTCGTTCCTAGGCTTACAACAATTTCAATAGCTCAGTAAAAAAAAAAATTCAATTGCGGTAAAACACCTCCTTCAACGACTATAATCTTCGTGTTTCGATCGTTATCTTTCGCGAGTGATGCCAGATCATTAGCAGCTTCAATTTTATAATGAATTTGTCCAGAAATTGTGTAATAAAGCCCAAACCCTTGATTTATAAGTTGATGAAATTAGGGGAAAATGATTTGGAGGGAGAAAGTCCCGCGCATTTTTTTAGTCAATGTGGTGAAAACGGAGTCGATAAGACACGTAGGAGTCGGCCAAATTTGACATTAATCGGCTTCTATCGAATATTCAACAAACCTCGTATCTGTGGCTTTCTGGAAAATCGTCAAAATCAATTCGCGATTGGTACACTTGGTCATCAAATCCTCTTCTTGGTTTGAATGCGGATTAATCCATGACCTTGGTCATTTTGCTACTGCATTTTATGCTTTATTAGTTTTTTCGACTATGTTGCTATTGTTTTTCTATTGTAAATCTGCTCAGATGATTTTTTGGTTTTCTGCATTTTTTCTGTATTTATGTAATTTATCCGTAAACTGTAACTTGTACCATTTTCGTTGCTCTCTAGTCCCTTGCTAGAGACTATTAATACAATAACTGTTCAAAAAAAAAAAAAAAAAGACACGTAGGAGTCAATGTGGCAGCCAAATAAGCATTTTTTTTATCACTCCGATGCCCAGCCAGCAAAATCCGACCAGGAGGATTGATTTTGAAAAAAATAAAAAAAAGTTACAAGAATGTATTTTTTTCACCTAAGCAAAACTAGTATTAAAATGTAAAATAGGCCAAATTACATTACTAATTTTGCAATTTTTTAAACAATGATGGGATACAGGCAGTCCCCATTGATAGGCGGCCTTTTCTAGTTGTACAATAATCAAAAGTGAAACAGTTACTAAATTATTGTATAAAGGAGGGAGTGGTTTAAAAGGAACAAAAACAAAAAAAAAAAAAAGAAGAAGAAGAATATAGGAATAAGTTATCTCATGTGTATGTGCGGTCAATTACTAACTTATTGGATAAATTTTGACTAGCAGTTAGTCAGTTACATGTCAATACTGAAACAATGTTCACGTGGCGAATAGGATGACATGGTTCATGAACCGCGGCTCATTACGTGCTTATGTAATTATGTTATTCGTAGAAGTCAAGAGAAATTTGGGGTTGTTGGGATCAAGCGCTCATCATTCTACTATGACCAATTGCTACCAGTAAACACACTACTTTATTTCCTTATCATTTAAGAGTGTGAACAATCTGTCCCAACACCTCCCTCAAGTGTTGGCAATTTGTTGTAACATCCCGACTTTACGAAATAGGGCAGAAACGTCTTTTAACAAAATTTAGATTTATTACATTTGAAATAAGGATTTAAGTGTTGTTTTAAAAAAATAAATAAATAAATTGATAAAAGCAATTTTTAATTATGGAAAATATTTAATGGGAGTTATTGGTAGTTATCTTTTGAAATAAAAAAACTCCCCATTTAACTAAGGAGTTGGTCAAAATTCCTTGTACGAACTTTGGCAGAGAAAGAAAAGCAGTAGCAGTCGACTTATTCTTTTGGAGAAGGAGATAAACTTCAAAAATTCATATCTTCCAATCCGTAGTTCCGTTTTGTAGCCATGAATAGTCAAAACGATCGTCTCAGAGCGTAGATTATTCTAAAAATACTCTTACAGGAGATAATCCAGATTTGGTTAACTCGTTTTCTGCTGCAAATCGTAAAAGATCATGATGTTTTGTGTTTTAAGGTTTTGGGCATAACTTTTGATCCGTGAATCCGTTTAGAAATCCGAAAGTACCGCTGGAATCGTAAGAAGACGAGGATCATTTTGATACCAGAATTTTGGTCTGATTCTCAGGTATGTTGGAGTCGAATTTCTGCTGTGAATTCATGAAAAGGATCATGAATTCATGTTCTAGGTTTTTGTTTCGTAGTTCTTTATTTAGAAGCTTTGATAATCAATTAATTCATGTTAATTGTGATCTTTTAGATCCTGTTTGAGGCATGTTTAAGTGCTGCAGAGATTAGTTTTGGTTTGTGGCTTCAATCAAGTAAGAGGCTCTTCCTAATGTTTAATTAAAATTTTATGATGTTAAGGTTGAACTTTTGTGTTGATTTCTTGATTGTAAATCATGTTAATTGTTGTTGTTGTAGTACAAGATGTTATGGTATGTTTAAAGGTTGTTTCCTGCTGTTTTGATGTGTATTTTTGGTGATAAACATGTTAGAAAGGTTGTAGAATCAGGTTTAGGGCTTGTACAATCAGAATACGCACGCATTGATCTTGCTTTTGGGAAATATGATGTTTGAGCTATGTGTTGAGTTTCAAGTGTTGTTTCTTGATGTACAAAAAGATACATTAATAAACATTCATGAACATTACAAAGCCATGAATAAGCTTTTGATGCGCTTGGTTCTGCACCGGATGTATTCTTAAAGGGAATTGAAATTCGGGACCGTCGGAAGAGTAAGAGTGGCCTTGTGCTTTGATGAATTAGTATTCATCGATGTCTGTGTAATTGCTAGCTTGAGTCTAAGAGTCTAAGAAGAGGGAGTAGGGAGCTTTTTGTCCTGAATGAACCTTGGTGGCTAGCTAATCACTTAATAAACATATTTGACTAGATAAAAGGTTAAACATCATGAGAGCTTGGATAGGCACAGTACAATATCGGCAATGTGATGTTTGGCCAGATAAAGTGGTGATGATCACTGCCGGATTCTAGACCCGCCAGATAAATTATTGATCATTCCGCCGGACAAACTCACGAACGAGATATGCATTCACTGGTCAGCTCTCTAGAGTTGGCCAGATAAAGTGGAATGATTATCTCGGGACCGCTAGAGATTTATCTCTATAGGGTTGAGTCTTCTATCTTAGTGCATATCTCACTAAGTGTAGTACCCTTGCAAACATGCTGTAACAAAGATAAGTTAAGTTAGAAACGTTTAGTCACGACATGTTGATGAGCATGAAGTGAACCCATAATTGAGTCGGTCTCATAAAGTTAACTTAATAATAATTAATGAACCTTTCATTGTAAGACTTGATTATACATTAGCTTCTTCCTCTTGCTAAGTACATTTTACTTACCTCAATGGCATATGTTGTTTTGTGTGCTTTTGGGGTGAGAAGACGAACAGGTTGTCCTTGAGCTCGTTGAGGAGTTTGATGATGTTTTGATGACGTTGGTGCTAATGATGCTTTCTTTTACTTTATTTTAAAGGTTGTACTATAGTATGTGGTAGATTCTTAAATAACATGTTGTACTTTTATTCCAAGTTTGTAAGGCAAGGGTGTTCGGTAAAAACTCGTTTTAAATTTATAATTACCGGAACACCCCAAGTGCAAGGCTCGTAGTAAAGGTGTTACCGGGTCGTCCTAAGGGAATCGAACGTCTATCGGATTAAGTACAGTTATTGTATCGATTATGTCACAAATTATTATCTAAAACTAAGGTATATATTAATTATAATCTAGAACCTATGACTAGAAACAAAAAATAGCAGAAAACAGCAGGTAAAAAACTAGGGTTTTTAAAATAACTAAACTTAGCAACAAAAGTTGATATGAACGAATCGGTTTATCAAATAATTAAAAGAACGGAAGGCAACTAGAATCCACCAATCAACCAACCAACCCCAACTAGATTGCGCGCTAAGATACGATTTTTAGTAATGATCAGATCACGAATTTGATTAAATCTATTTAATCAATTTCTAGGGTTTCGTTTTCTTTCCCAAGCAAAACTAAACTAGCATGTATAACACGATCATGAGATTGTCTCCAATACTCTACTCAACTAATCATGAACAATCTCTTGAATCACAATTAATTGCATCAATTGAAAAGATCAAAGCTTGAACAATACTCTCATATAAATTCAATCAAAAAGATAGTTCCATCGATCTCTCGATTCAAGAAAACATAAACAATATAACAATATCCAATTGATGAAAAAAATCATAAATTTAACTCACTAAGATATAGCTAAAAAATCCTCTAGTTGGTGTTGATGTTGATCGGTTTCCTCCGTTGTCCCACCGCGAATTGCTTAGCCAACAATCATCTTCGAACTCCCAAGCAAGATTGAAAGAAAGAAACTCATATTTTTGTGTGATGTGGTGCTTTTTCTGTGTGTTCTTTTCTGCTCGAATGGTGCTGCTTATATAGGAGTTTCGCCGACATAAGGAAGGATCTAGAAAAACGCGTCGATTTTGCGGCTTCGGGGCTCGGTCAACCGACTTAAGACACTCGGTCGACCGAATAGCATGGCTCGGTCGACCGAGCCTACCTATTTACGCGTTTTCACACTGCTGCTTCGTATACCGTGTTCCCCACTTCACTCTTCCGATCTGATCTGATTTATCCTCTCTTCAATGCTCCGATTTTCTTCTTTATTTTGAAATCACTTGATTGAATGAGATTAATCTTCTCTATTAATGATATCCCCATGCATATTGTTAAGGGTGAAATTTATGATTTATATGACGTTATTCCTGTAACAATAACCTTGGTATTTTAGTACTTTTTATAGAAAAGTGTTGGTTTTATCGAATTATTGAGTAAACGAGTTTTAAATGTGTTTAAATGCAAAATCAAGATATTTACGTGATTTTATCGGTGTTTTATGTTTATCCGTATGATGTTACATTTTGCATGTTTCTATCATGTTGTTAGGTACGTTTGCATGATGAGTAAGGAGCTTAAACGATGGTCACATGAAGATGGAAGAGTTGAAAGATGTTAAGTGAAGAATCATTGAAGAAACCGGAACCAGGCACTTCATGGGAATTTTGTCCACACTTTTAGGCACTTTCAGGGAAAGTTGTCTTGATGAAAGTTGTAGAGGATTGAAATAGCTTTCCAACGCATGTTGAATCACCTCATTCGGAGCCCTAGAAGTGAAGTTATGATCAAAATACTGGAGCTGGGTCCTGGACGGGCGTCCATGATGAAACGATGGTCACATGAAGATGGAAGAGTTGAAAGATGTTAAGTGAAGAATCATTGAAGAAACCGGAACCAGGCACTTCATGGGAATTTTGTCCACACTTTTAGGCACTTTCAGGGAAAGTTGTCTTGATGAAAGTTGTAGAGGATTGAAATAGCTTTCCAACGCATGTTGAATCACCTCATTCGGAGCCCTAGAAGTGAAGTTATGATCAAAATACTGGAGCTGGGTCCTGGACGGGCGTCCATGATGAAACGATGGTCACATGAAGATGGAAGAGTTGAAAGATGTTAAGTGAAGAATCATTGAAGAAACCGGAACCAGGCACTTCATGGGAATTTTGTCCACACTTTTAGGCACTTTCAGGGAAAGTTGTCTTGATGAAAGTTGTAGAGGATTGAAATAGCTTTCCAACGCATGTTGAATCACCTCATTCGGAGCCCTAGAAGTGAAGTTATGATCAAAATATTGGAGCTGGGTCCTGGACGGGCGTCCATGATGATGAACGAGCGTCCGGAGCGGTTACTGTAGCAACCGACTTGATTTTCCTATAAAAACAGCGTGATCTCTACCCTAATGACCATATATTTTGACCCTAGGCGGCCACAAGCCCCTTTGGGGCAGCTTTTGCTGCGTTTTTCCTCTGCAATAAACATCTTTTTAATTTCTTTTCAATTATGTTATTTCTATTCCAACGATGAGCTAAGGCTAAGCCTAGAACAAGCGTGTGAAGCAAATCTCTGCAGCGTTTCAATTTCTTCTTTGGATGTTTCGTGAGTTTTACTTAAAGTTCGTTTCTTTATTATGCGTTTTTATTGATTATGCAATTTATATCGAGAGATGGTTGCTTATTTGATGTTTAACGTTGATGAGAATCGTTGTTAGACCTAGATCACCATGATAAAGTTTGGATCTTTAACCTAAAAATAACGAGAGTTGATAGGTTAAATATCTAGGTTGCTAGATTGAGAAATCTTACACCTTGTTTTGATAGCATCAATCTTATAGATCGAGAGATGAGAGATTGATAGGCGGATTATCTACGAAAGTAGGAATTCATACGTTTGGTAGGTGAACCACAACCTTTATTAAATCTTCACTAAACGATCTAGGGTAGAAGTTGAGAGTTGTGAGATAGGTGGATCATAGCTTGTTCTTCGTTAAATTAATTGAAATTACCTTTGTGCCTTGTTCTTCGTTGCTTAGTTAGAACTTTATTTTCGTTTTAGTTTTTAGAATAGAATTAGTTAATACGTGTTCGAATTATCTTCCTGGCTTTGGACCGACAATCCTCTCATCCGGTTTATTTTCCGTTTTAGTTTAGTAATAAATAGTAGTGACAAAAATTAGGAGAATTAATAAGGACTAGATTAAACAACCTCGATTCCCTGAGATCGACTCCGGTATTAATCGCTGTACTACGATCCCTACACTTGGGGAAATACCGGATTTATAAATTTATTACTTGTTGTTTTTCATAGATAAAATCCGTGACACATATCTTTTAATTTTCTACAAAATTGTCGTTACACCAAGTCATCGAATAATAATAATAATAAAATGTGTAACAAAATAACATTTAAACTCAATATTTCCTCATAATTAAATTATAACCCCTCAATAACCATTATAGGAATTTAACGGTTAAAACATGCTTTTCTCATTTATTTCCATTAAAAATAAGGTAAATTGTTTAGGGATTAAGCCCGAAAATATAGTAAAATATACCCTAAACAAAGGGATGTATCATTATTTTGTAATATCGTACGTTGTAAGCTTTATCTCGTTGTTGTAAGCTTTTCCTTTCTACCCCTAGTCGGTTTGTATTCTATTCTAGTAGCATTTATGATTTTACCCGAGCCTTTTGGGCTTCCGTTGCTTTAATTATGATACGACAACATGGAGGCTGGCGTATAATATTGGATTTATTTAATGTTATACGCGCCGAACGTTCTCTTCCGGATAAGGGCTCGGTAGTCAATGAAGTGTATGAATATGATATTTTTTTTACATATTCCTCTCAACCGGTAACCTACCAGAACCAGTTACACTAGTTGAGGAGGGGATTCACCCTGTAGAAAATGTTATGCCTGATGAACCTGCTCCCCTTCCATCTCATAACAACCCCGAACATGCTCATGATACCTCTGTAGTGGAGGAACTGGGTAGAGGGCGACGACATAAGATCCCTAACTCTCAGTTTGAGGATTTTGTTACTCATACTATTGTGGGAAAGAAAAGTCCAGCATCTTGTTCACCCGCTTCAACAGCATCCTCATGTTCTCATTATCCTCTTACGCATTTTGTTAATTATGATTTATTTTTTGACAAGCACCGCAAGTATCTCGTAGCTATTACTACATGGACTACTCCTAAACTTTTAAGGAGGCTATGCAACATGACGGATGGCCAAAATATATGGCTGAGGAAGTTAAGGCATTGGAAGACCGGGGTATATGGGAATTGCAACCTTTACCTCCCGGGAAAAAGGCATTGGGAAGTAAATGGGTATACACCGAAAAGTATGATGAGTATGGCCAGTTGCAACGTTTAAAGGCTCATTTGGTTGCATTTGGGCATCATCAGGTGGAGGGTTTGGATTACAATGAGACGTTTGCTCCTATAGCGAAGATGGTCACTGTTCGCACGTTCCTTAGTATGGCAGCTATTAAAAATTGGGACATTTATCAGATGGATGTCCATAATGCGTTTTTGCATGGAGATTTGGAGGAAGAGATTTACATGAAGATCCCTCCTGGTTTTGAGAAAAATCGATCAGGCTTAGTATGTCGCACGCCGAAATCCTTATATGGTTTGAAACAGGCTCCACGGTGTTGGCTCGCGAAGCTTGCATCGGCATTAAAGGCATATAGGTTCTGTCAGTTATATTCAGATTATTCTTTGTTTACCCTGCATCGCAATGGTGTCTAGCTTAATGTGCTTGTATACGTGAATATTATGATCATCGCATGTAATGACAAAGTGGATATGACTACGTTCAAGATATATCTGAGTCAATGTTTTAAAATAAAGGATCTCGGTGTGCTTTAAGTACTTCCTTGGTTTGGAGGTTGCTTGGAATAAATCCGGAATTTTTTTGAACCAGTGTAAGTATGCCCTCGACATAATTCACGATGCGGGGTTACTTGGGGAAAACCGGCTGAATTCCCTATTGAACAGAATCATAAACTGGCCCTGGCCGAAGGGCCCTTTCTTGATGATCCAGAAAAATTTCGGTGATTGGTGGGGCGGTTGATTTATCTGGGTGTGATGCGTCCTGACTTGGCATATTCGGTTCATATTCTCACTCAGTTTATGCAGGCACCTCAGGTTGATCATTGGGAAGCTGCGTTACGACTCATCCGTTATTTGAAGAAACATCCGGGTCAGGGTATTTTGTTGCGATCTGATAGTTCTCTTCTGCTTGAATTGTGGTGTGACTTTGATTGGGCCAGTTGCCCCCTTACTCGATGATCTCTGAGTGGTTGGTTCATTTTTCTTGGTCTTTTACCGATTTCCTAGAAGTCTAAGAAGCGGTCCACGGTTTCTCGGTCCTCCACAGAGGCTGAGTATCGATTTATGGCCTCCCTTACATGCGAATTAAAGTGGTTGAAGCAGTTATTGGCCGACCTTGATGTACGACATCCTCCTGGCATCCGACTCTTTTGTGATAGTGAGTCGGCACTATACATTGCCCAGAATCCCGTTTTTCAAGAACGCAGAAAACATATTGAGGTGGATTGTCATTTCGTTATGCTGTTACAGATGGATTGATTGTTCCTTCCTATATACCCACGCGACATCATTTGACAGATATTTTCATGAAGGTATTGGGACGAAACAGTTCGTGTTCTTATTGCACAAGTTGGGCGTTCGAGACCTCCACGATTCACCTTGAGGGGGGTATTACGATATATTGTGATATATATATGATATATTTTGTAATTATATATTAGTAAGGGTAAAGTGGTACTTATTGGTAGATTCACCCTGTAGAAAATGTTACGCCTGATGAACCTGGTTTCCTTCCACCTCATAACAACACCGAACATGTTCATGATACCTCTGTAGTGGAGGAACTGGGTAGAGGGCGATGCCCTAGATATTGCTATATATACTGGACCTATGTGATTGATGAATACACGGAAAATCATTTCTACAATTATTGACATGGTATCAGAGCCATAACCAAAAAAAAGAGAGAAAAAAATTAAAATAAAAATTTTCACTGGATTGAAAACAGTTTCTGCAGAAACTTTCCGGCAATGATCGGACATTAACAGGACTCCGATCGTGAAGAAATTTTGAGAGATTCTTCGAAATTGTTTCCTCTACAATCTGACCGGTGGAAATTCTGTTTGGACGGTTCAATTTCACTGAAATCGACCGAGACGAACTGCTGCAATTTGTTTCAGCAGACTACTTTTGACGATGATCGGAAACTGAAACGGACTCCGATCGTGACCAAATTTTGAGGGCGTATTCGTCTATTTATTTCCTAAAATCTGAACGGTGGGTAATCGTTTTTGGACGGTTCAATCTCTCTGAATCAGCCCGAAACCAAATTGCGGCGAAGCAATGGCGAGTTTGCTGCAAGAAGGCGAGTCGAGCTCGACTCGAAGTCATGATCGGGTTGCTCTAACCGATATTAGTCCGGACCAATGGAAAAGTTCCATTGATTTGCTCAAATTGAGAGATCGATTATTAGCTCAGTCATCGTGGATTATCGATACAGGAGCTAATCATGTAACTGGGTGGAGAAATTTATTAATGGATGTTCGAGAAATTGATAAATGCCCTATTGGCCTACCGGATAGCAGTAACTCTCTTGCATCGCATAAGGGCACTATGATGTTACCCGGAAATTTAAAATTGAAAAATGTGTTATATGTCCCGAATTTGACTTGCAATTTGCTTTCTGTCACTCAATTTTTGGATGAAAATGATTGTCGCATTCAGCTATTCTTCATTATGTGTTATGCAGGATCGAGTGACGAGGACGTTGATTGGACTGGGTGAATGTAGAGATGGACTTTTCTTTTTCTGCGGAGTTCCAGAAGCACGGGTCTTGGCTGTTGATGGAAAAGTGTCTATGGTTGTGGCACCGGCGTTTGGGGCTCCCGTCAGAAAAGGTTCTTAGACTTATTCCAAATACTATTATTTCTAAGAATTTAAATAAGGATGGTTGTGATGTTTGTTTTCGAGCAAAGCAGCCACGTGAACAATTTTCTGTTAGTGAAAGTCGTGCAAGTCGTGTTTGTGAACTGGTTCATTGTGATTTATGTGGTCTCTACAGTACCCCTGTAGAAAATGTTACGCCTGATGAACTTGCTCCCCTTCAACCTCATAACAACCCCGAACATGTTCATGATACCTCTGTAGTGTAGGAACTGGGTAGAGGGCGATGCCCTAGATATTGCTATATATACCGGACCTATGTGATTGATGAAATACAAGGAAAATCATTTCTACAATTCTTGACAGGGATCGTATTCGTTCTAGCTGACCCTTAAATTCGTAGATTTGTGGAAGGCTCTGGGCCACGGCCCCCTTGGCCCCCCCAAGGGGCACCCCTGAGCTGACGATTCATAAGCTTTACATTACAACTACAAGTCAATAAAGCTGGCCAAATTTATCTGGTTTGATTAATTTTACCAGGCAGTCTGTCACTCCAATTTCGGTGCAATGAACCCTCCATCCAACGTTGAGAAGTACGTGTTTTAGTTTTCTTTCCTGTGAGTTTTTTTCTATATAAATGTGCAGACCATATCATTTTCAGTGCATTTTAAATATACTAGATTCAGTGCATTGTACGAACCATTTTCTGTCATCATTAATAAAAGGTCCGTTTATTCAAGAATAAAAAAAAGATTTGATCGGTGCATCCGTGCATGCATACGTAAGAAAATTTGGGCAGGTGGAATTGGTGTGGTATGAAAGTCTTAGGATTTGAGGGAAAATTGTAAAGATGGTCATGTAACTTGGCCTATTTTTTTTATTTTAGTCAATCTCCTGTCCCGGTGAGGAAAATAGTCCTGTAACTTGTTTTTTTCTTCAAAACAGTCCTACTCGCCGGAAATAGCTGACTGGACACCGGAATCATTTAAAAATGCTTATGTGGCTGCCTCATAAGCTTTGACGTGTCAAATAAACAATCATCCGGTGCAAGGCCGGCAATTCATTTTTATTGCTTTACATCTATTACTTTTTCTTTTGTTCGTCGCATTTGGAATGTGCATGCATCTTCTAGCCAGGCATTCTTTGTCTTTAGCACTACAAACATCTTGGGGTAGTTTGCCTCCTGGTGACGTTTTAGCTGCTTGTTTGGTGGATGTTGATTAATAAAAGTTCTTTATTTCTCAAAAAATAATTAGAATAAAATGTGTTATTTCTAATTTCTTTGAAACTGATGTATTTCCACGGATCGCCCTTGTTCAGTCGTTCTGTATATGAGTTATTTCAAATTTCTTGTATCAGTTTTCATGGATTATCATCCTCAGGGCCTTTGATAGGCATAAAGTAATCAATTGAGGTAGTTCAGCAGGCATACATAAGGCAGAGCCAAATCCGAAAAACCCTCAACACCAACCGCTATGCGCGCTCGTTATTTTCTAATCTGTATGTAAATTTTACCAATTGCAGACTTTTTATCCAAGACTCACCATAGTCGGATGCTAGTAGAGGAGGCAGTGGCGGAGCTACTTACAACCAAGGAGGACAACTGCCCCTCTTCATCCGAAAAAAATACACTAATATTGTATTTGTACAACAAATACAGTATTTTTTAGAAAAATAAAAAATGTAGATTAATTGAGTGTTTTTATCCTTTGAATTCAAATATATATAGTGATAATTCTTTTCTAAAATCATGGAAAATAGATTATCATTTACTATATTTGCTTCCCTACCAAAAAACTGATCTTTTTATTATTATATTTATGGCTGGTGAACAAGTAAAAAGGGGTATCTACGGCAACTTGCAGCACGGTAATGAATAAAAACAATCGGATCAATCAACAAGAATTTTGATTGAGATATATATATAAAAAAAAAAAATTCTATACCGGCCGAAAAAAAGGGATCAAATAAAGGCATTTTTTTTTGTTGAGATAAAATCAAGAACAACGAACGAGAAAGAATTTTGCTGGGAAATTTTATTTCATTAAAATGGACGTAAAGAAAAAAAGAACAGATTTCCGTTTTTTTATAAGAATAGAAACAACAAGAAAAGAATTGGATATTTGTTACCTACAAAGATTGAATCTGCTACCAACTGAAGTGAATCGTGGAGGTTCAATTCGAATTTGCCCAAGGATCTGATTGTAGGAACAATGAAAACGAGCTCCGCGACCCCTAGATATCCGTGTACCTAAGAACTTTGGATTAGGACCTCGACCCCTAGATATCTTGTATCTAAGAACCTCGGTTTGTGGCAGGATATCTAAGAACCTCGGTTTGTGAACGCCACAACGTATACTCACGACCTTGATAAGTTTGGGTTTGAATACTCTACGCTAGAATTCTCACAAGTTCAAGAAGAACTCAAATAAATATATTTCACTCAAAATTTAACTATTCAATACAATGACTCTATTGCCTTTATATATGCTACAGACTCAAGGAAATAAAACAAACTAGCAATGTGGGATAATTAAAAGCTACTTTTTGCCACTTTATTTACTAATGACTTAACTTGACTCTAATAAGAACAAATGGCTTTTATTTGCTAAAAAGAAATACTTAACCCAATATACTATCATATAGCCACCTACCTTAATGGGCTTTTGGCCTTTTACTACTAAAAAAACATTGTAAAAGATTTTAAGTATTAATTCAGGCCCAACAGCACAAATAATGGTTTTCATGGTCGCATTATTTCAAGTCGAAGTTCCGGGACGGATCACATCAGCCCGGGCTACGAAGGATCAGACATGTCACAGTTGGGAATGATGAGTCTCTTTCCATTAGACATGTAGGCACCACTGTTATCCCCACTACACACACTGATCTGAATCTCACAAACATACTTCATGTGCCACATATTGCAAAAAATATCCTAAGTGTTTCCAAACTAACCACATGCAATCTTGTTTTCATTGAATTTCATTCCGACTATTGTGTTGTAAAGGACAAAACTACAGGGGAAAATCTTCTGGAAGGAACACTTAGAGATGTATTGTACCACCTGCAGTTTCCAAGCTCCCATCACTTCAAAAGTTCCAGTTTGCAGTCTCCTTCAATTGAGTCTCATTGTAATAAGTTCAGCCGTCGAGCTGTTAAGTCTAACGCTAGCACCCGTCCTAGTCAATCTATGAGTACAAGTCTAAGTTTGTAGCCAATATTCGGCATAAAAGGTTGGGACATCCCTCCTTTAAGGTTCTTAAGTCTATCCCGAATGGTTGTAATGTGAATTTTAATGAAAAAGTTGATTTCTTTGATGCCTGCCAATATGGTAAACTTCATGCATTGTCTTATCCTACTTCTACCACTAAATCTAATTTTGTTCTTGATTTAGTACACTTAGACTTGTGGGGACCTGTCCCTACAACTTCTTCAAATGGCTATCTTTATTACACTAGTTTTGTTGATGACCTAACCATGTTCACTTGGATATATGATCGTGCCCGCAATGTGGTACGACTTCTACTAGCAATAGGACTAGATCTAATGTAGCAGACTACTGGCGAGTCAAAGTCGAATCCTATAGAAACTCGTAAAAACACAGATTAATCTAGATCGAGTGTCACAACTACAGTCAACAACCAACTATAGAACATAGAAGTAAAAGTGGTGACAATAACGTGCAAGATCAAACACAAGTGTACCCTTATGAGTTTTATAAGAATTAGTTCTAACTATGAGTGATTAATTATTTCCCCCGCATCATACATCAATATCATCCCCGTTGGTAAATTTTAGATCTTTAACAGCTACAGGTGCTAATCCCTAATGTTACGCTACTTGCATTGAAAGGATAGTAGGTGCCTATGTGCAATTAACCTCATTCGTTTGTTGTATTAATTCACAAGAAATAAGAACTAGGACTAGCCAGTTCATGACTGAGGACCTCCCTAAACAGCCATCGTGGATTTACTAGCATGTTCCTTAGGATCGATATCGTCTGAACTAATACTTCACTTTATCGTCCTTCATACTAATTTACAAAGACATGCATATAGTTGATCAGGCTAACAACATGTAAATTAAATATGTGGATCAGACATAGCTGGCGCCGATTATCATGAATTAGAGTTTACTAGGTATTTGCAGCCATGATAAAGACCGTCGTGGGATCTGAAGATCACAACCTTTCATTCATAATTTCTTCACCGTCGATTCAGATCTAAACATTCATAGGGTAAAATAAACTAACTACTACATAGCAGAACTAATATAAACATTCAATCACAAGGACAATAACAACAGATCTACATCTAGAAAGCCGGAAAATCATATTGGAATAGTGTCCTAACCCCAATCGGGTTGGACCGGATCCGACCGGGTCGGATCATTTCAACTATTTCTTTATGTTTGTACATATATAAAATGGCTTTTCTGCTGTCATATACATGTTCTTTTAAAGAACCAATTATGAATTGTTATATGATGACGTACTTAATATTAAACTGTGGTAGAGAAACCATGATAGGCGATTATGGTTGATGAGATCTCAAATCACTTTGATTAGTTTGATACATATTTGTCTCTAGGCTGATGTACTATTAAACAGGGCATTGATAGTATAAACAGACTAGCATGTATTAGATGTCTTCTCTCTTTAAGGGCAGGGATAGATCTCGTCTATCGAAGTGTAGAGACACTTGGACTGTACGTGGACGGGTATTAGAGAATGCGTACGTTATACTGACCCACTTACATTAAGTGTCGCACTGTGTGGCAGTTGTGTAATTATCCTTTAGACCGGAGTCTTCATGGCATCACGGTGTGGATTGTCATGCTTTGACACTATTGAGGTTTCCCTTAGCCACGGGGTGATCATACGGTAGTGATTGGGTGTGATATTGAAGCATGCGGAGTATACATGTTTGGTCGTCTGAGAATCGCGTACCCTATCAGTAGGGGTGAATATCCGAAAGGGCCTTCTTATAAGGAATGTCTTACTCTCGTGAATCTTGCAAAGTGGGAGTGAATGAGTTACTTCGAGAGAGCAAGATATCCAGATTATAAGATACGATCGTTAATGTATTGACACTCTAGATACGATCGTATGGATATTATTACAGCAATAGGATTGTAAGATACACGGTAACTGTTTCACATGAAAGGTAGTAGTCATTTCATTTGACTCTTCTGATGATTGGGGGTCACGGTGTGTTGCTAGACGCTATCCCATGATCGTTAGGCATGAAGGGCATTTTCAAAATTTGCACTTTGTGTCTACGGCCAACATATTCGGAAGCCTATCGGGTCACACACATATGAACATCTAGCCGGATTAAAATGTAGTTATAGTTGATAACCAAATAAGTCTCGAGACTATAAGGGTTATAGTGGTAAATTAATATAGTGGTATTTATTTATTATGAATAAATATAATACAAGATATTAATTATGTTGATTAATTAAATATACACATAATGTATGTGTAGGTCGAAATATATATATATATATATATATATATATATATATATATATATATATATATATATATATATATATATATATATATATACATGTATTTTGTGAATTAATTAATCATAGCATTATATTAATTATAGAATATTCCGGATGCCAATTATTTGGCAAAAGGGGCGCAGTTTAGTTGTGTATAAGATACACTTGGATTGTGCAATTTAATTAATAAGATTACCATATATTAATATTAGATATAAATGACTATAGATTTGCACACATGTGTAAATTGATTTATGGTAATAAGATAAATATAGTCAATATAAGATATTGATAATATTTTGGAAATATTTAATATAGGATATTAAATTAAATGAGATAAATCAATCAATTATATTTTCCTTATTTTATTGGGTAATTGTTTTCTTCTCCTCCACACCAAGTGCATGGGGCGCCCCACCCTCTATATAAGAGAAGGGTTGGCTAGCTCTTTTGTACTTCACAATTCCAAGAGCTAACAGTTCTTATGAAAAATAGAGAGCTTCTTACGAGGGTTTTGAGAGAGAGAAAAAGGCCGGTCTAGCAACCGGAGTTTTCCAATAGCAATCCATGATGGGATTCCGGCGGGCTGTTCGTGTGGACTAGGGGTAGAGGCCGAACACCTGGGCGGCTCTATGCATAACTACTCTCCTTAGACGGTCAAAGCGTCGATCTTTTAAATCAACCAAGGTAACCACCGTCTACTAGCTTATTTGTTTATTGCTTAAACGAAGTCGATCCTGGTTAAAAGGAAATAAAATTTTAAATTCCACTGCGTTCCCGCATATATTTCCTAACAATGGTATCAGAGCGATTTTCGAGCTTAAGCAATAAGCCTGTTATTTTGCGCAGTTAATTTTATCGTTTAAATCACTTAATTAAAAGATGAAATATTTTTGATTCGCAAAAGTGATACATGAAAAGAAAAAAAAACGAGATCGGGTGGTGCTCGGCCGACTGGCGGCGGCACCACCACCGGCGGAGGCTGGTCGGCGGCAGGGCAACCTGTTGCCGGCGTCGGTTGACCGGTCAATGCTGGTGGATCTCCAAATTTTTGTTTTGTGCATTTTGTGATTCACTAGGGTTAATAGTTGTGATTGGTAATTCCTCTTTTGTTTAGTTGTGTCATGTGGCTAACCAATGGTTCAAATAGTTTGGGCCATTGGGATGCCACATGGCATTAAAATAATAATAGTCTTTCCAAACTTTGTTTGGAATATGCCTAGGCCCTTTCCAAATATTTGATTTGGGAAAAGGCCTAGGCCTAAGCCACTTCCAAAATTTTTATTTTGGAAAGTGACCAGGCCTATTAATCAAAATATTGGTCTTTCCAAATTTTGTTTGGAATAGCCTAGGCCCTTTTCAAAATATTTGATTTTGGAAAAGGCCTAGGCCTATGCCATTTTCTAAATTTTGATTTTGGAAAGGGCCAAGGGAGATGTCTTTTGGGTTAGGAAACCAAAGGCATCCCTAATCATAAAGAAAGAAACAAAAGAGACCTAATTTTAATTTTGATTTATTTTTGGAATAGTTCCAATTAATTAAAATTAAAATTGAAATCGGTTTAAAATTAATCGTTAATTTATTTCGATTAAAATCATTTAATTAATTAATTGTTAATTAGTTAATTGATTGGATAAAATTATTTAATAGATTAAATGTTAATTGATTAACTAAGATGCAAGTAGTTAAATGTTAATTCATCTTTTTCATAAGATATTATTGTATGGATTAGATATAGTAGATATAATATGATTATATGGACACCGATTGATCATTGACTCGACCGATAGGATAGATGTGAATGATTTAATTTTTCTGTTGGTTTAAAAATTATCCTAGGCGGTTATGAAGAACGTGACCTAGTTTATTTTCTGCATTTATCATATTCCCGTTAGCTCCCCCGTGTGCGGCGGGTGTATTTATTTTATTAGATAGAATTAAATGTAACAAGAATGGAGCAGAAGATGGAGACCAAAGAAAGAAGAACAAAGATCCCATTCGAGATGGCGCATTCAAGATCCTATTGGCGGTTGCAGCTACCTTAGATTGTGACCTGCGGTTTCGTCAGTTTGTATTCGAAACCGCTCCTAGAAAAAGTCCGTGATCATACCGGTTACTTTACGCATTTATTTATTTTGTGCTTGTATTTATTTTATATGATACGATAGATGCATGACTAGGCATGATCTAGTTAAATGTGTAGGATGTATGTCTTTAGAGATAGACGTTTTTTTATGAGACCATAATTAAAATTAATTAAGTGAATTAATTTACATAAATACTTCCACCTCAAAAGAATCAAGTTGAAATGGCCTCCCCATATTATAATGACGGTGAAGAGCCCTTGTTCGGATCCAACTCATCAGCCAAAACAGGGGGTTGACCTACCTCGGGTATATCGTCATTATCGAGATATGATCGTATGAGATCTCAAGAATATTGGGGTTATGACTTGACTAAGAATTCTCTCGGCCACCAACCAAAGTGGGGTCGTTTGGATTTTAGAGGCAAGGGTTTGACTATTTCATAAGATGAAAAATTGTCAAAGAGTTGACTTGTCAAACAACAAGAGTCGTATAAGACACGATTGACAAAGAGTTGTCTACCTATTAGGCTATTTTCGGCCCACCAGCCAAAGCGGGGTTCGCGGTAGTTTAGTGGGATCTTGTCCACTAAAGAAATTAATAATTCTTGAAAGTCAATTGGAAGTAGTTGACTAGTGGGAGCAAAATCATAAACCAAAAGACCATTTTTTATTTTGCAAACTTTTATATTTATATTCTCAAGTATGGTTAAGTAATTTTAATCCTTTTAAAATAAGCAATGACACGAGCGATCCCGTTATAGTAGTTAGAGACAAGGAAACTACATATTTGATGGAGTACTCCAAGGTTTTAATTATTAATGAAAGCGGAAGCTCATGATATGATTAAATCATTTGAAATAAGTTTCAACAAATTAGTCATATATTGGATACGATCCAAGATGATCGTTCTGTCATACGATGACAATTAATTCAAACGTTGAATAAGAATGACCACATTGAATTTGGAAATGTTGTTTTCAAAATTGTAAGATTTAAGTATCGACTTATTTCTTTGATCATTGCTTAAATGTTAATTAAATAGTCAATGTTTTGAATACGATTCAAAAGGTTAAATAAACTATTTAATAAACTTTAGATTTTTTTCGTGAAAGGAAATTAAAGACATAGCTCTTGTGATCTTTCTTAAGTCTTATGAAGACCACAGTAAGAAATATTTACAGGTGCTTAAAGGATTAAAAGGTAAGGTTAGGGCAAGTGCTTAAATTGAGGACTTATCGAAGTCTCTATTCTAGGCAAGTATGTTGAGATAAATCTTTCTAAGCTCAAGTCAACTCTTAGATATATGATATCTTACGAGTGTGATTAAATTAGAAAGATTAAATACAGATATGGAAGGTGAAGTAAACGTTGTAACACTTACCATATTCTGGATCTAGTAAACTGATAAGGGAACTGAATAAGTGTTATTATGTTCCGGTTCTTATGAAGAACATACTTTCAGTTATTCGTTAGGATCTAGTAGACATATTCAATTGTAAAGAATAAATGTTATTCCGATAAAGTTGGAAGGTCACTGAATCTAACATACTAGATTGATGTCACTATATAGTTGATATATGTGATGAGATCTCAACTAAATATTTATATGGCTGTTATCCTTGATATTTGTAGTTGTTCTAGATGTCGACTCTCTGGAAGAGAAACGTATAATCAAATGTCATTCAGATGATGTCTGAACCATGTGATTATGAATAAGTGGGTGATACGTATCTTATCTAAAGATGACTAAAATACCCTTTTATGAAAAGGTTATAAAATCTATAAAAATTGTCTAAAGCCTAAACATACCGATGTTTATTGGCTTATGACAATTAATGCCACGAAAAATTGTTTGTTAATCTCTATGACTTTTTTTTTGAAATAGTTGAATGTACTTATTGAAGTACAACAATTCGGAAAGCCCGAAAAGTTCGAACTAGTACGAATATGAGATTGATGAGCTACTTAGGAATTAATCTTCAATTGGATTGAAGTAATTAATACATGAAGGGTGTTTCAGAAGTCGTCTGAAAAGGAATAAGATTCTCCCTTGATGGATAACATCTTTGGGATACGTAATTAGATTGTGTTCCTAAAATGGAAACAACACTTTATATGACAAAGTTGTGATGCAAAACATGCAAAGTATCCCTTACCAGCTTCGGGATAGTGCCCTTATACTTAACCGAGTTCAAAAGAATAAAGGTTGAATAAATTCCATATTAGATATGGAAGAAGATAATGTCGAATCTATCTTAACCGATGATTTGAAGTTGTCATAGGCAAAGTCAGAAAGGCTTGGAGCCTAGTATGACATATGCAACTTTATGGAATGTCTTAGCTAGCACGCTCGATATTATTTACTTATCCATGGAGCAAAATATTTGGCTCCAAACATGCTGTCTTCTAAAGAAAGTGTTTCTTCCAAGAGAAACAGTGGGAGTGAATTAGATCTCAAAAGAGTTTGAGAACCACAAAGATATCTCAACCATAGGAACGTGAGTAGACGCATAGCGATGAGGTGTAGAACACTGCTCAGTGCACACAAAAGTTATGTAAGTCTATGGATAACCTTGAGCCTGAAAGGGCTACTGGTATGTTCATCTTGAAGAATGAATATCTCACGACTTATGAAAGAATGTTTGAAAGGCAAGATTGAGAGATATGGCCAGGAGCCATAATATCTGAATTAAATTCCATCAGTGACAACCAGGTTATTAACCTAGTCTGTCTTACCTAGAAGGAATGTCCTTGTAAGGCTGAGCCCACTTCTATTCAGACTATGCTTGTTATAACTTCGTATCATACTATATGATAGTGTTGAAGACGTTGGGCAAACAACTCGATGTTCATAGATGATAACATGATATGTGAGCCCACGAGATCCATTTATGGACTCAAACAAGTTTCTCTAGATGATTTCTTTGTTTAATAATCAAAGGAGTTTGATTTAGTCAAAAGAAGAATATGCCCAATGTGCAAGATGGATAGTGGGAGTGTGTTACGATTTTTGAGTAAGGTATTGGATATATCTCTCGAGAATTATTGTTAAGGGTGAATTTATATGATTTATAACGCTATATTCTATGGTATTTTCCCCCGTATTTGTATTGATTTGCATAAGAAACGAGTGTTTAATGGAATTATTGAGTAAATGAGGTTTTAAATAAGTTATTCGCAATATTGGTTAATTTTGGTGCTTTAATTGTGATTTTATGGTTGTTTGGACATTATTACATTTTGCGATGTTTTTATGTGTTATAGATACATGTTGGAGGCTTAAAAGATGATCGAAATTTGATTAAGTTCGAGCTAATTGATGATAAAAGAGATAATGAAGGAATGAGATAGAGAAAAAGAGATAAAGATCAAGAAATCAGAATTTGATCATATTGAACGGGCGTCCAGAATCTGCGTCCGGTGGACGGGCGTCTGCTGTAGTGAACGAGCGTCCAGGATGATATCTTTGATTCAGAAAGTTTGGACGTTGGAGTGGACGCTGGCAAGACGGGCGTCTGGTCATGACTCGGCCCGATTCGAAGTTTGTATGAAGAGTGGACGGGCGTTCAAGGATCCAGACGGGCGTCCGTCGACCGACTTTGGCAAACCGACTTCAAACTCTATATATAGCAGTTGTTTTCTCCACATATGATATACCATATACACATTATTCGAAACCCTAAACCTAGGGGCGGCTTTAGGCTGCGTTTTTCTCTCATTTATTCCAGTTTTATGCACTTTAAATTTTGATTACGTTAGCTACTTTTTATGCACTGTTTCTGTGATTTTGAGTTGCTGAGGATGTTCAGAAGCTAAAAGCTTCATCAAACGAGTATTGTGAAGCCATCCAACAATTGTTGATTTCGTTTTCATCGATTATACTGTGAGTTTTTATTAAAGGTTGTTTCTTTATTCATGTTTACTATGTTTAATTGCTCTTATATCGGAAGATGTGCATGTGTTGATTGTTTATTGTTGATGGAAATCTCTATAAACCTTAGATCACCATGAATAGGAATAGTATTTGAATCTATCATAACGGAAGTTAATAGGTTTAATTGCTAGATTATAAACATAAAGTTTACACCTTTGGTTAGAAAACGCGTTAATCTTGCATTGGAAGATAATGGATTAATAGATGAACTTTCTAAGGAATTAGGGTTCATATTTAGATAAGGTGAATCACAACTTAGATAAAAACTGCAATATAATCGAGATAGGAAATCAATGATTGTTGGATAGGTGGATCGATCCTCGTTTGTTCGTTACACATTTGATTTAAATCCTTAAAAACTTGAATTCGTTTAGTTAGTTTACTTTTATTTGAATCTTAGATTAGTTTAGTTAAAGGTTCGCAACCCGTATTCTTCCTAGCTTTGGACTATATCCTCTGTCTAGTTTTATTTTCCGTTTTGTTCTGTTTTATTCGCTGTTTAGATTAGTTTCGTGACATAGTTTAGGTTAGACAAAAACTAGGAATCACAATTGTTCAGTTCCCCGTAAGATCGACCCGGCATTAACCACTATTACTACGATCCTTATACTTGAGGTTAACCGGATTATTACTTGTTTGTTTTGTGTTAAATACTCCTTATTATTATTTTTCGGAATATGTATGTTTTGTGAGGTGCATGTTATAATCGTTTTTATATTTCTATTTTAAATGGGATGTTGGCTAGTTTTGCTTGAATCAATTTCAAGTGTGGATTTAGTGGAAATTTATTATGGCTATGCACACACACTTGGGTGAACCTCTAAACTATTGAATATGCTTTATGGTTGCATAAATGTTTATATGTCTCGAGTCTTGATTATGTTTTGTCTTGCTCGGGACGAGCAAGGTTTAAGTGTAGGGGAGTTGTTAAGGGTGATTTTATACGTTTTATAAAGATATATTTTGTAACAATTCTCTCCATATTCGTATGTTTCTCATAGAAATCGAGCTTTATATTGAAATATTGAGCAAATGAGTTTTAGAAGTATTAAAGTGCAAAATCGAGCTAATTATGTGATTTTATTGGATAAATATCTTTAGATGTAAGATGTTACATTTTGCATGTTTTTATCGTGATGTAGGTACGCTTGCATGAGGTGAAAGGAGCTTAAAAGATGTTCAAGTGATGATTTGCATGGAAGGAAAGAGATAGAGATGAAGTTGGAATGAAGATCAAGATGAATTTGGAAGAAAAAGGGGACCGAACTAGCGTCCGTGATGGATCAAGGTCCGATCTTGAATCGGCGTCCGGAGAAGAAAGTTGAACAGAGAGTTTGGACGCTGAGTGAACGAGCGTCCACTTCCGTCCAAGAACTTTGGACGGGCGTCCACAATTCCGGACGGGCGTCCACGGCCGACATGCTGAAAACCGACTTACTTTCCCTATAAATAGCAGCGCGATTTAACCCTAAGTGATACATTATTGAGACCTATTGATACACAATCATTAGGAGAAAACCCTAGGCGGCCCCAGCCCCCTTTTGGGAGGCTGGGGTGGCGGTTAGATTAGGTTTTATTTTCGTTTTTTTTTCTGTTCTTGTTCGTCCATGCTGATGGCCTTCAAGCTGTGAACTGGAGCATCCATGGTTACTTTTTAGCAGTGTTTTTGATTTATCTCTTGGATAATCTTGTGAGTGATTTTATTTAGAGTTTGTATCTTTCCTTTGTTTATTTGTTTATGCAATCGATATCGGAAGATGTATTGCTATTTGATGTTTACCGTATGATGAAAATCGGTGTAAACCTTAGATCACCATAGGAAAGATTAGACTTTTAACCTTGACATAACGGAAGTTGATAAGTTAGATTTCTAGGTTGTTAGATCTAATAAATCTTGCACCTTGTTTTGAGAGCGTTAATCTCTATAGATCGGAAGATGATGAGATTGATAGACGGATTACTTACGGAAGTAGGAATTCATACCTTTGATTAGGTGAAACACAACTTTGATTGAATCATCATAAGACAATCTAGGGAAGAATTAAGGGTTGCGGGATGGTGGATCATGTTTGTTCTATGTTGATTTGCTTCAGTCATTATCATGATAGTTAGTTTTATTGTTTTCTTAGTTGTAGTTTTATTTTATTTGCTTTTGTTCGCAACGATATTTTCCTGGCTTTGGACTGACAATCCTCTGTCCAGTTTATTTTCCGTTTTAGTTTAGGTTTAGGAATAATAGTAACAACCTTAGGATAATTAATTGAACTAGATACCTCGATTCCCTGTGACCGACTCCGGTATTAATCGCTATACTACGATCCATACACTTGGGGAATACCGGATTTATAAATTTTATTACTTGTTTGTTTTGTTAGATAAAATCCGTGACATATAGCCGTGGATACTTGGCACGTCTTACTTATTTGAGGTTAAAGGAAGCAACAATAGCTACATAGTGTATCTATAGAGGTTATATGGCCCGTAGTGAGCTACGGAAACGTAAAATGGTTAGATTCTCCTCCCCCTACTCCTTCAGTATTCCCTTTCATTGTTTCAGTTTGGTAGAAAGGAAATAAGGAAAAACAGATGTTTTAGCTACATATTTAATGAAACTTTTGAGAGATGGTTGAGAATTGTTTGAATGACACGTCTCCTTAACAGTGATGAGAGTCAACTTTACTATGCTCCGGTGTATATTTTATCCCCGATTTACGACACTTTTTGCTTATATTGGGTAGTGTTTGACCATTTATAGGGAAAAATTCATTGCACACTCACTTTAAAGCAAACCGTCAAATAGATGGAAAACCTCACCATTTTACGGTATTTTGATCCTTTTTGAGCCCTAGTTATCTTGCGGAGTTATGCTCGGTATGTGTTTGAATGTTGTGATGCAGGATCTAGGTGAGTTATGAGCCCGAAAGACAAGGTAGGAGACTTAGAGTGGCATAACCGAAGCCCGAGAATGGAAACAGATCAAATATAGTTGGTGTTTTCATCTTACATTAACTTTATCTGCAATTTGATCAATGTTAGAGCCATTTTCTGGATTTCTGGCCTTCATGAAAGTTGTAGATAATTGAATGGGCTTTTCAACACAACTTCAATCACTTGAATCGGAGCTCTACATGCAAAGATACTGCCAAATTACTGAAGGCCGTCAATGCTAAAAGTAGCAGGATCTAGTGCAAGCGCATCAGATGTAATGTGTGCGCACCGTGAAGGGCGAATGTTCGGTTTGATACGAACGCCGGTGCAAGCGCACCAATTCTAGTGCGGACACACCGGGTCTATTTTCTGCACCTATATATACATTTTTACACAGATTTTCAGCATCTCTCCTCCCCCAAGAACCCTAACTATTAGCATAGCTCGAAATTCTTCCATTTGGCTCTTTAGACTCACTTATACTTCAAATTTACATAGTTTAATGATAATCTAGCTTAGTTTTAGTTGAAGAATCTTGGATTTTGCATAGTTTTTGGTTCATCTTCTTCTTCCCAAGTGACATGGGTGCGGAAGGAGCTTGATGTAAACTCAAATTTCTACGTTTTCGGTAATCAATTTCACTTTCTTCTCTTGTTTCTTCTCCAGTGGAAAAGAGTACGACTGAAGTGTTATTGGAGCAAATCAACAAGACTTTGCAAGAGCAAGTCCGTGTGATAGATGAGCAAGGCCGTGAGATAGAAGAGCAAGGCCGTGTAATAGAAGAGCAAAGCCGTGAGCTGAGGGATCTTCGGACTAGTTCCAACAACACATTTACTAATCTTCAATCAGTAATTAAGAATTTGGAGAACCGGGTAGAGCAATTGATTGAGAATAGGAAGGTTGAGATGAGTGCTAAAAATAATGAAACTTTATATGCTCCACCGTCGACCCTTGAGGCAATCACCTCTTACGAATGTTATGAAGAAGGTACGAAACATGCTACTAGTGAAACATTTATTCCTTCTCATTTGAACCTTATTGAAAAAATAGTGGTGATGGATTACATAGAATATGTTGCTGTTGTGGTTGAGCCCAAATGTTATTGCTTGGTGTTAGAATCTTTGTTACTTGGCATATGCTCTCATTCGGGGAAGTTGAATTCATTATGTTTCACGGTGAATTTCTTGAGCCAATCTTGGTGGTAGGGATTGAGCCCCTTGTTTGTCTTGCCCCATTTTAAGGGTGTGCTCAATTCTTTTGATCGATTTTTGTAGGGAGACGCAACGGTTTGCGGGTAGAAAGTCGAACTAAGGACTTTAAACTTAGAATGTTTTAGGTAATGTGTTCTTGTTGATCTAAATAAAAGTGGATGAAAGTTTTTTAAATTGCCAAGTTCTTGAAGCTATTAAGCAAAAGATGTGCAATTTTTTTTTCATTTCACTCGTGTTTTTTTTTTTTTTTTTCTTAGTTTCTTAATAAGTTAAGCCAATGATGTAAAACAAAGGCTCTTGTGGGAGGCAACCCAATTTTTATTTGTTTGGTAGTAGTAGGAGTGAGTCTTAGGTAAAAGAGTGGAGAATTTCGGCCTAGGAAAAGAGCTTTCGGGTGAAGATTTCATTTTCATTCTCGTACCGTATTTGGATTGGTATCACTTTGGCCTCCGTTTTTTGGCCCTTATTTTATGCATGGATGATTGTTTCTCTTTTTATTATCTTTTCATCTCATGTCATTCGAGTTTGGTACCTTCAGTTATATTATGACAGTGTATGTGACATTGATTATTTTCCTTATATCTCGTTATCTATTGCTTGCTTTTGGCACGGTGGTTGTTCCCCGTGCATGCATTATCGTGTTTCTTGGTTTCATGGCTTTAGGTATTCGAGTGGAGCTTTCGTGGATAATTCATGTACATGGTTTGCGTCTCTCTTCCGGGTTCAGCTAAGCCTCTTTCTCCTTTATCATTCACACACTGAGGACAATGTTGCATTTAAAGTGGGGGCTGGTTGGCTTAGCTTTGATATGTGCTTCATTGATAATTTAGCCATTGTGTTGTATGCTTTTCGTTTGGTCACTCTTTAGTAAAATTGAGCATTTTTTGAAATTTTCCAAGGTTTAGATGTTGCATTCGTATGTTGAGCCATCACATTGATAGGATAAACAATTTAGTGAATGTTTAAATGCATGTTACTTGGCTTACTAACTTGTCTTATGAACGGGATTTTCACGCACGTATAGCTTCAATTTCATGAACCGCAATAACTAGTGACCGATTATGGTAGACTTAGGCATAATTCGGCTACCTAGAATTCATACCATTAACTTCGAGACGAAATAGAAAGACCGACCTTGGTAGATTTTGGGATGACAGTTATGGCGTTTCTTTGACCCGACCAGAGCCCAATAGCCATTCCGTGACATACTCCACAGTAAACCTTCTAAGCCTTGGTAGGATGGTTAGACCCCTATCCGACACTTAGCCGTTCGTATTTAGCCCATAATTACCCGACCTTTGAGCCTTATTTGTGGTCTATATTCCCTTGAACACCCTACGAGTTGAGCTTAATCACTTCATTTTATCACACTTGCTTAGGCAAGTGTAGGGTGGTAGAGTGGTTTGTATTCTTCATTGGAGTTGGTGTGTTTTACGAGCTATGTCACGATTTGGAGGGTAGGAGCTCAGTTTTCATAATATATGTATGTGATGGCCTTTGACTCAAACCTAAAAAAATCATGTTCAAATTCAAAAAAAAAGTTATGAAAAGTAAATAAAAGGTTGATTCAAAGAAAGCCAAGTGTTTAGGACTCATGTATTGACTTATTTTTGTTATGTTGGTGTTTGGGATGAGTTTTAGTGAAGAAATATGATTTCTTATACATTTTTACCTCGTTACACTTGAGACATAGTGCGATATGGAATTTTATTTCTTGGATCATGTTTCTAGTCTCATTTTGAGCTAGAGAAGGGTAGAGCTAGATACGTTTTGTATTGTTACACCCCATGATTGAGCTAGCTCGTGTTTATCTCTTAGTTGTTTATTCCTCAGAAATCCCTTCGGTTAGCCCCGTCCATAGCCTAACATTACAACCTTGCAAGTCCTACCCGACCTTGCTTAGCCTCGGTTTGGCCCCGATTAGTGGATATGCTTATAAAGTATGACCCTACGGTGTAGTCGCAATGACCTAGCATCCATAATCCAAACCGGTAAACCGTGGTAAATGTAGGAGATGCTATTCACACACACACATACCGTTTGCTTGATAAGGTAGGTTAAATACCATGAATTTACTCTTTTACTTTTCTGTTATCTTTGATATGTGATTGGCTTGATGACCTATGCATGTAACGTTGACTCATTGGTTTCTTTTAAAACACACATTTTGCTCGAGGGCGAACAAATGCTAAGTGGGGGGTGGTTGATGAGAGTCAACTTTACTATGCTCCGGTGTATGTTTTGACCCTCATTTACGACACTTTTGGCTTATATTGGGTAGTTTTAGACCATTTATAGGGCAAAATGCATTGCACACTCACTTTGAGGCAAACCATCAAATAGATGAAAAACCTCAACATTTTACGGTATTTGACCCTTTTTGAGACCTAGTTATCTTGCGGAGTTATGCTCGGTATGTGTTTGAATGTTGTGATGCAGGATCTAGGTGAGTTATGAGCCCGGTAGACAAGGCATGAGACTTAGAGTGGCATAACAGAAGCCCGGGAATGGAAGCGGATCAAATATGGTTGGTGTTTTCGCCTTACATTCACTTTATCTGCAATTTGAGCAATGTTAGAGCCTTTTTCTGGATTTTTGTTCTTCATGAAAGTTGTAGAGAATTGAATGCGCTTTCTAACGGAACTTCAATCACTTAAATCGGAGCTCTACACGCAAAGATATTACCAAATTACTGAAGGCCGTCAATGCTGAAATTAAAGTTGCAGGATCCAGTGCAAGCGCACCAGATGTAGTGAGTGCGCACCAGAAGGGTAGAATTTTAAGTTTGATACAGAGCTGCCAGTGCAAGCGCACCAGTTCTAGAACAGATGCACCGGGTCGATTTTCTGCACCTATATATATACATTTTTACTCAGATTTTTAGCCTCTCTACTCCCCCAAGAACCCTAACTATTAGCATAGCTCGAAATTATTCCCTTTTGGCTCTATAGACTCACTTTTACTTCAAATTTACTTAGTTTAATGATAATCTAGCTTAGTTTTAGTTGAAGAATCTTGGATTTTGCATATTCTTTGGTTCATCTTCTTCTTCCCGATTGACATGGGTGTGGAAGGAGCTTGATGTAAACTCGAATTTCTACGTTTTCGGTAATCAATTTCACTTATTCTCTTGTTTTATGGAGTTAATTTCATGTTTGATTCTTGCTTTCGTAGTTATAATGTGTAGCTAAACTATATCATAGCTAAATCATGTGAAAGTTAAAGAAATCACCATCTAGTTGATGTGTTTGGGAATGGGTAGTGTTTAATTGTGGTTATATCCGTGAATTCATGTCTTAAAACTTGCTCTTAATGCTTGAATTAGACTGTACACCTAGTTCATGAACACACACCACTTTTATAAATGTATGTTGTGAAGGGGTGTGGGAAAAAGGGTTTTAAGAACGTTATTTACAATTGACTGAGTTGTTTAGATCGATTGGGTAATGAGGTTTGTCGGTCTAAATCGAGCGGCTCTAGAGCGTTAATCTTGTTCCGATCAGTTAAATCCTTAAAGACAGACTGTTGAACCGGGCAAATGGTACTAGGTTGTTGCATGGCGTCTAGTTCTATCTTAGGAGTTTGCACCCATGAATAAGTCGATATAAGCATTAGGATGGTTGGTTGGTAGTTTCCATTCCCAAATAATCGATTAGAGGGGCGAAAGTACTCAATTGGACCGTGATTTGGCTATGTCTCTTTCTCTCTTTATCTCTCGTTTAAATATCGTTTTAGCATAATCAGAACTTGAATGCACTTGATTAACCTAAACTAAGTATGAAACCGACTTTGGTACTCGATTGATTCCTCATGAGATACGACCTTGCTCACCTTTATGGTGCATCCGACCCGGTACACTGCCGGTTAAGGTTGGATCGCTACTATTTTGGTCATCAAACATCTATAACCTATTGCAAGATGTAAATTCAACATGTTACACACGGCTTTTCTTGGATTAACTGGCTGTTTACTGAATTAAATTCTTCACAATATTTGTCTCTTGTAGTTCAATATGATTAGTTGCTTAAACCTATTTTGCTTCAGGTTGCCAAGGAAACAGATGTTCTTCAATTAAATTGATTTGCGTGAATTGTTTACATTATCTAATTTCATGCCAATGTCATTTACAATTTCTTGTTCATGCATTAGCTTGGACAGCATGTCAGTGTTTTAGTTGCCTAGTTTTATGTTCAGGTTATGTTGTTGTTCAATATGCTTTCTATCAAGCTTTTAGTTCAGGTTTCAGTCCAAGTTTTGCATCAGATTCTGACCTTTGTTTGAGTAAGTTTTGGTCTGAATTTGAGCCCTGTTGGCTCTATGTTTAGTCTAGTCTTAAGTCCACTCCACATGTATCAATAGATGGTTGTAGAGGTGCGGTTCAGTGCATCAATTTCGTAGCTGTGGAGTTATTTACTAATGTATCAATTTCGAAGCTATTGAGTCATTTTCAGGATGTATCAATTATATTGCTTTAGAGTTATTTTGAGGTGGCATGACTACGCTTCATCAACGTCTTTTGGTATAAGGGGAGGGGCAGGATACGGCATTGTACAAACCTTTCACCGTTTTTTTAATAAAATGTTTTGTTTGTTTAAAAAAAAGAGTCATTTTGTGAATGTATTTATTTCGAGGATTTTGGGGCGTTTTATAGCGCCTTCTTAAGAGTCTACTGAGGCGTTTCTTCAAGTTGCAAAAAACAGTTTCAGCTATAGCGCGATAGGAATTAGTGGCGCTTGAAAAAGTCACTACTAGACTCAAAAGCCTCCATATGTTACTTTTACAGGCCATTTTCTGTGTCACTAAATCCCTTTTTTCTTGTATCGTAGAAAATGGATTGTACAAATTATTTAATCAAGAAACAAACATAAAATTATTTAACGAAAAAGAAAGCGCAAGAAAAGAAATAATTATGATGTCCATTGAAATTGTTTGGATTAATTATTGGAGATTTTATCAAAGAAATCAAATTCTTCTTCGATAATATCACCAATATGGATTATGCTGTTCAATAAAACTATAAAACGAACCTAAGGAAATGTAAAAAATATTATGATTATATTTTATTTTTTTGGACGGCAATAGATTTATATATTAAAAATCAGCAAGCTGCTGAAATATCAAATTACAAAAGTTGTAGAGAGCAGAAAGACAACCATTACACCAGAGCATCAAAATATATCAACCATTAGATGTAGAACACTGATTCCAATCCAACGTGCCTTTGGTATAGCTTCCCGAGATCCATTCAAAACATCGCGTCTGTATTTCCATCAAAGCATTAGTAACATCAAAATTCTTTTGATTGAACACAATCTCATTGCGTTTCGTCCAAACAAACCAAGCTGTCACCTTTTTGATTGCATCCCATATCAAATCCACCTTGTCATTATGAGAAGTATTTGGATACAAATGATGTAGTTCTTCCCAGCTTCCTGGCATTTGACCATCGATCTTACACCAATCAAAAGTTAGTCTCCAAACTTGAACCGAGCACGTAAAAGCGAGTAAAATGTGAAGACCATCTTTCTCCACCACACCACAAAAGGGGCAATTAACACACAATATAGCCACTCCACGCTTTAAGAGATTAATTTTAGTCGGCAACTTATCCATTACCGCTCTCCAAAAAAAGATATTAATCTTTGACGGAAGTGCTTTGTTCCACTTCATGCCATGTTGTCCTCTTAAGAGTCAATGATGATTTGCTTGAGATACGCTACTGAAAAATTCCCGGACGAAGTTAATGTCCATGCATGCTTATCACGAGAACTTGGATTGATAGAGTAATCAGATAATAAACAATATAAATCCTCCACTTCCCCAAGCTCTCTTCCTCTTAACTCCCTCGTCCACTCACATTTCCATCTCCAAATGTCTCCCTCGAAGAATCCCCAATCTCTCACCCAAGCATCTTTGTTAGGAGATAACCTATACAATCTAGGGAAAATATCTCTCAAACGCCCCTGTCCTACCCAATTTTCCACCCAAAATTTTTTACTTTCTCCGTTCCTCACTTTTTTCATAAAAGAAGAGAAAAGAGGAATCCCAATTTCCTCAATACACTCCCCTGCCTTCACAATATTACTCCACACCTTAACTTTAATAAGACTACTACCTCCCTCACAGAAACCCCCATCTTCCCCATGTATCGCCACAATAATCTTCCTCCAGAAAGCACCTTCTTCCATTTTAAAACACCACCACCACTTCCCTAACAAGGCCAAGTTTTGATCCCTGAGTCCCCCAACCCCCAAACCCCTTTTATCTTTATGTTTGAGAATTTGATTCCAAGAGACCCAAGAAATTTTTCTCTCATCCCCCCTCCCCAAAAGAACCGAGAACGAATTCTCTCAATACATTCAATAACACATCTAAGAGCATGGAAAGAAGAGAGGAAAAAGACACGTAGGCTACAGAGCACCGATTTAAGAAGAGTCAATCTCCCACCTATAGACATAACCCGTGCTTTCCATCCCGCTAATTTGCCCTTAATCCTGTCAAGGATGGGCTTCCATGCACTAACTCTTTTCATATTATGGCCAATAGGCAGACCTAGATAATAGAACGGTAAGGATCCAGCAATGCAATATAGATCCCGAGTGCTGGAATCCAACTCTGCTAAAGTGATATTGAGGCCAAACAATCTTCTATTTGTAAAATTTATGTCTAGGCCAGAAACATCCGCAAAGATTATAAGAATACGCCCCATATTGTTGATGTTTGCACTATTCCACTCTCCAAAAAATATGGCATCATCCACAAATTGTAAATGAGTAATTCCAATCCCACTGTTCCCAACTTCAATACCTTTCAGCATGTTTTTACTAATTGCAGCTTGGACAAGAATATTAAGAGCCTCTACCACCAACAAAAAGAGAAAAGGTGATAGGGGATCGCCTTGTCTAATTCCCCTTTCCAACTGAAATTCTCAGGACGGACTACCATTAATGAGAATTGACACCCTAGCTGAAGATAGGCACTCTCGAATCCAACTCCTCCATTTATCTCCAAAGTTCATTTGCTTCATTACCGAGTCTAAAAAATTCCAATTAACGGAGTCAAAAGCCTTGGTGTAATAAGCTTTAAAGATAAAGGATTTGACTTTTCTTTTTTTAACAAACTCAATGACTTCATTCGTGATTAAAACTCCATCCAAAATCTGCCTTCCTTTCAAGTAGGCGGATTGGCAATCACTAATCAAGCAATGCAATACACATTTAAGTCTTTCCTCAAGAAGTTTGGAAATAATCTTGTAGATGGACCCAATAAGACTGATAGGCCTATAATCAGAAAACAAAGTCGGGCAAGATTTCTTGGGGATGATTGTGATGAAAGAAGAATTACACCCTCTTTCCAACTTGCTAGTATCGGCAAATTCACGAACACACTCAAAGAGATCACTTATTATCAAATCCCATTTAGCTTTGAAAAAACCGATCGTGAAACCATCCGGATCTGGAGACTTGTTGCTGCCACACCCCCAAACTGCTTTTTTATCTCATTATCCATAAAGGGTCCTTCCAAAAACTCCTTCAACTCAAGCAATATCATCTTAAAGACTGAATATCCAGTCTACACTGCTTAGGTTCACTGAACTGCTTCTGGAAGAAAAGAACGGCTTCCTCCTTTATTACATTCGGATCCTCACACCACTTGCCATTGAACACCATACCTGATATATTGTTCCTATTCTGCCTTCCTTTAGTCAAACAATGAAAGAACTTCGAGTTCTCATCTCCTTCCTTAATCCACTTAGCTCTAGATTTTTGTCTCAACATGCTTACCCACAAATAATCTTTCTCCACAGCACATGAGATAGCTTTAACTCTTTCCTCTATTTGATTATATTATCAAACATCATTATACATTTTGATTAAAACTAAAAAACTAAAAATCATTTTATGTTATGGATATTTGTCTCATTTGTCTACCATTTTGATTTAGAATATTTCATTTATGAACAATCTTAGTTGTTGGTTATAATAACTTTTGACTGTTGCTTGTATGTTTTTCTGTTGTAAATCCCCAATAATCTTAGCTATTGTCTTCACCGCTTGCTTTGAAATTTTCCTTCAAGGGTAAAAATTGCTAGGACAGCTCAAATTTTTATTTCATTTTTGAGTTTAACTATTGATCTGATTAGTTGTTTTTATGATCTGATTAGTTGTTTTTATTGCTAAGTAGCTGCCACCTTTCCGTCCCCGGTTGACCTCAATCCATTCCCAACCTTCTTTTAGGGTTCGTTGTCTATAGGATTTCTTTCAAAAGTGTGCAATATTGATCTGATTAGTTATTCTCATTTTTGAGTTTAACTATTGATCCTATAGACAACGATTCCTAAAAGAAGGTTGGGAATGGATTGAGGTCAACTGGGGACGGAAAGGTGGCAGCTACTTAGCAATGCTTCTTACTTTCGTCTTTTTTCTCATTCTTGTTTGGCATGGGTTTTCCTCCAAAATAAAATCCCCTGGTGAAACCATGTTGGTCTGCAGATCAGGGCAGTATAAAGAAACGAGGAAGAAGTGGGGGTAAGAGGGCTATTTCCGCCAAAGAGAACTGAAAGGCAAATGAAAGGGAAAGAAAGGGAGGGCAAAAGATATAAGAAGAGAGAAAGAGAAACCAGAAAAATGGGTATAGACGATGAATAATAACACAACAGATTTATTTTGTTGGCAGAAATAAAAAGAAAAATCAATAAAAAAGCATGATGCATGAAAGTGAAAAGAGGGGCGAGGGGTTCGTTAGATTAATTTAATGAACCCCGACCAAATGAATTTCTTGAAGGATAGCTTAGGATCTAAAAGACGCTTGTTGAAAAAACTCGGTTATCATAATAGAGAAATATGAATAGATTTCATTGCATTGATAATAATATTGAATAGGATTATAATATTTATAGAGTAATCGATGAAAAAAATCTATTCAAATAGAACTCTATATAAATCATATGACCTATCATAACAACTTTATTATAATTCAAATTCAAAAAATATTATCTAAACAAAATATTGACTCAATCTTGTCATTATTTTTAATAGGAAGTAAAACCCACGCACTTCAGACACTACTGACCAGCCGATCTCCACGGAAAGACTCGTTCAGTATCGGGAACAAAACGTTTTCTCTTCTCTATATCTTGTCTTAGCATGAACAGTTTTTGACGCATCTCCATTGTAAATGTGTCAAGTTTCCAATCAATCTTTGACAAAGCATCCCACAAGAACATCATATCCCCCGAACACCGTCACTAATCCGGCTATATTCCCTGCTTATTATAGTCACTGACGAGCAAAAAAAGAGAAAACCCTAGCTCTGATACAAAATAAAGGAGAACTAGGGATAAGGACAACATTTGGAATATTTTTTAGTAACAGGACAACCACATATTTTGTATTAGGAGAAGGAAAACTCCTATAATTTTTATAGTCCGAAGGACAAAGCAAAAAAATTGAAAATAAAAAAAGAAAAAAATTTCTTGCGTTCAAGAAGCTGTACCAGCGAATGTTATTTTTTCTCTCTCATACTCTATTTTCAAACCTACATATCTTTTGATCTAGATCTCCAAACGCAATTTCACTGAATTTTTTTATTTTTTCATGCTTTTCATTTTGAGACTTGGTTCGATATCATTACATATTTTTTCGTGTGATTCACAGTCCAAATTCACTCAGTGAATCTTCCTAGTGAATCCCGAAAATCAGTGAATATCTACAGTGGATTTTCTGAAATCACATCAGAATATGTTGAATTTTGTCTCAAAATAAAAAGCATAAAAAAATGAAAAAATTGGTGAAATAATTTTCAAATTTGGAGTTGAGGATTGGGAGACACAAGTGTTTTAAAATAATGGATGAGAGAGAAAGTGACTTGTATTTTTTTTAAGGTTAAAGGTTGTGATTGACTGTTTTTTTATCTAAAATGAGGAAAAATGACCAGAAAAAAAGATAGTGGTTGAGAAGGACAAAAGCGCGCATGTTACTACATGTGTTACTACATGTTGCTACAACCACATGTAGTAACATGCGCATTTTTGTCCTTCACAACCATTATTTTTTTTCTTGTCCTTCTTTCCCATTTTGTATCTTATTTTGTCCTTCTGGCCTCTGGCCCTTTTTTTTTTTTAAAACAGGTGCCTTTTTTTTTAGAAAAATAGTTTTGTCCTTGCAAAAGTTTTGAAAATTTATCATTCTCCTTAATTGATGAAATAATTTGTCCTTCTCCCTAGTCCAACCCCACAAAATAATGTACAAGATCTACGAAAAAAATGGATAAAACAAAAGCTAATCCAAGTTCAAAGATAATTCCACTGATGAAGAAGATAAAAGATTACATGATGACTAACATTATAGAGACATAGACTATTTATAGAGGCCAAAAAACATCTTTAAAAAAAAACACTCATTTAGGTAAAAACCTATTCTCATTAGAGCCAACACGGCTTTTGAGTAATTAAAACATAATAAAAGAATTTTAACTACTTTAACGTGCTACATCATTTATTCATTTCATTCATGTTAACTTTTTACCCATTACAAAAGCATTCTTTTTTCTTGTTCCAAATTCTTCTTTTAGTTCTCTTTCCTCCGATAATTATGGCACGTGCTATGGTTACCAGAAAATTCTGATGCAGGGACTCCCTATTAGAACGTATTTTCGGATGACTTCCATGTATACAAGAGTATAAAATAGTATTGCTTATTTGTATATGTGGAACTCATACGACGGTCCGTTCTAACAGGGAATCTCTGCATCATAATTACCCCTGGTTGCCGCCTCGACTTCGGGAACAAAAGTATCATCAATCAAGTAATATTCCGATTTTCAGGAAAGGGCAGATATGTCATTTTATGAAAACGAAATATTAGATTAATTCTAATTATGGAATTAATGATATATATATATATATATATATATATATATATATATATATATATATATATATATATAATGGGGACAAATTTGCAATTAATGAGTAATTAAGGGGATAAGGGTAAATTAAGAGGGAGTGGTTTTATTTGGGAAACTAAACCTCCCACTAAAACCATTACTTGTAAGAATTTCTAGATTTCACAAATGTTGTTCGACCAAGTGCTCTCAAGTTTGAAAAGAAGACAAAGATACTCCTTCATAATTCTCACAAGTTACTCCTCCGTTTTCAGATTCGAGTATGGCAACGGAATCGTGAGAAGGCAAGGATCGTTTTGATACTAAGATTTCCAGATTTTATCAAGGTATGAAAATAGCCCTAATCTTGGATTCATCATGTTTTGATCAAGTTTGGCTGAAGAAAGTTGTGTCATGTAGTTCTAAGTAGTTAGAAACCTTGATCCTAACTAGTTCTTGAATTGGGTGTGGATCAAATAGGTTTTGTGTTGGTCTTTGAGAAGTTGCTGCAGACTTCTAGAGTTTTTTGCTTGGGGTTGTGCTTTGATCAAGTAAGGAAATCTTCTCTATTGTGTTAATTATGGTTTGGTGAAGTTAGGGCTTTGTTTTGGGAGTGATTTGATGTTAAAATCATGCCTAAATGTAATTATGCAAGTGCTTGGTGCCATGTGATGTTAAAGTAGTGATTTTCTGCTGTTATAATACTTAGATTGATGTTAAACTTGGTTGGTTTTGAGTGGTAATCGATAGAGTGCAGAAAAATCATGTGTAGAGTAGTTTTAGGTCATTTTGGTGTGCCCCCTAAGATTTTGGCGCCCCTCTAAGTGCATCGGAGGCCAACTAGAAGTTTTCTTTTGTCATTTTTGCACGCCCCGAAGCCTTTGGTACCCCCTGACCTGAACAGAGAGTTCAGTGAACTCTCTGATGCACTTTGGCGCACACCAAAAGTGTTGGCACCCCAAACACTGTCTATATGTTGTTTTGAGTGTTTCAAGCTACGAGATGAGTTCTAAATGTTACCTCTTGATCTAGTAACACTAAATGAACAAGCCTTGATTAAGCTTCTGATGCGTTTTGCTCCGGCACCGAATGTACTCTTCCATAGAGTTGAAGTTCGGGACCGTCGGAAGGGTATGAATGTCTTGTGCTTTGATGAATTAGTATTCATCAAAGTCTGTGTACGTGCCAAGGGTGTTGTGTCTAGAGTCTGAGTGAGGGAGTAGAGTTGTTAAGTGAGCTCGTACCTTGAAAACGCTTAAGTGGCTACTTAATGATTAATAATTTACATAAGTGTGTAGTAAAATAATAAACAACGTAACATTCTTGGTAAGGCACTTGTCAATGACATGATTTGTGGGCGGTCGGATAAAGTAAACAACTCTGCTAGCCTATAAACGGCTAAAAGGTAGGGGGACTTCGCCGAACATGTACACTATCGGGTCTTAACCCGTGACGATTGGTGTGATCCACTAATAGGTTGCAAACGATACCTCGTGGCAGGTAGCACCATGCGTAGTGCCCTTGAATGCCGGTGTAACAAACTTGAGTTTAGTTAGAAACGTTTAGTCACAACATGTTGATGAACATGAAGCGAACTCTAGAATGGAGTCGATTCGTATATATAACTTAACAATGAACTAAAACTCTTTATGAATCCTAATTAATGCAATATCATCTGTTTCTTATTAAGTACCTTTGTACTTACCTCAAATGCATGTTTGTTTGTTTGGGTTGAGAAGATGAACAGGTTGAGTAGGAGTTCGACGAGGACTTCGAGGATGATATATGATTATGTTTTCATTTAAATGATGACTTTATTTGGATATTAGACTAGGTACTAATTTATGTTGTACTTTGCTTTTCAAGACATGTTGTACTTTCCCTTGAGACTTGTAAGACAAGATGTTGTACTTTCTTTCGTTAAGGTTTCGTATGGTTGTAAGATTTGACGATCGTTGTTGTAAGATGTCTTTTTTATCTTTAGTATTGTTTCTACTCTTATCATATATCAAAAAAATATATACCCGAGTCTTCTAAGCTTCCGTTAATGCTAAACTCGATACGACGTAGTGGTGGCTTACGTATAATATTGATTTAATTAATATTAAACGTGCTGAACGTTCATTTTCCGGTTAAGGACTCGGTATCCGGGAACGAGGCATTACAGTTGGTATCAGAGAGAAGCGTCCTTGAGGCTTCCTTTCTTGAGATAAGTTTCTTAGACCACTTAGTAACATTCTCATCTTCTTTATCTTTTAGAATGGTAACAACCAGGAGAGGTGTTCATGGGGCCGAGAGTTCGGGGGTCAGACCAAGAGCTGATAGTCCTACACCAGTGGTAGGAAGCGGAGTTGTACGACCGAATGCTCCACCTCACCAAGTTCAGACACCACCACCATAGGCTCACAGGAGCAACCTCCACAGTGGCATGTGGGAGGGTCGGTTCAGGTTACTATGGTCAGTGATGTTCCACCGGGTTTTATACCACCAGTGACAGAGATCTATCCTCCACCTCCACCGGTAAGCTACCCTCCAACCTCAGTTTGCCCCCACAACAATAGACTTTCTACCCTCCACCCACGAGTCACCCACCTCAACCTACAATCCCACCATCACCACGGCTTGACCATCACAATGGTTTTGGATACCCACCCTATGGACTACACCATCCATATCACGCTCCACCACACTATCTAAGGTACCACCCTTATCAATAAGTTCCACCCATGGCTCAACCTCAACAGCCATATCCACCATATTACCCACCTCAAGCACCGCAAACACCCGTCGGTTATCCACCAGTTTACCCACCAGCTTACCCACTGGTTTATCCACCTGTTGTCCCTCCAGTTAGACCACACGTGAATGAACAAGCACCACCTGTTTATTGGTACACCAGGTTGAAGAGGAACCGTATGCATGACTTCTATGGGAATGTGGAACCAACCAAGGCAGAGATGTGGTTGAGGAGCTTTGAGAAGGCATGTAGAAACGTAAATGTGCCTGAAACGGAGATGACTCAGTTAGCTACGGTTTCTTGTTGAATACATGTGTGAGTTGGTTTGATGCCATAAAGAGCAGCCGAGGTAAAGTTACAGATTCGAAAGAATTTAAGGAACTTTTCTACAATGAGTACTTCCCACCAGAAGTTCAAGCAAATCAAGCAAGTCAGTTTTTGAGGCATAGTCAAGGTTTACACACAACCGTGTCTCAATACACTATTTCAATGAGTTAGGAAGTGAAGAGAGTTTGAGAAAGCAATAATACTTGAGTACACTCAACTTATCTTATTCATGATAAAAAAGTATGAGTATAAATAGATACAAGCATGAGTAGAGTAATGAATGCTATTAAATGCTAGAGTCGGCTAGTATTAAGTGCTAGAGTCGGCTAGAGTATAATAAGACAAAATAGAGTTATTTTATGACATATTAATTATTTATACACTACAATTAATATGCCATGTTACAAATAAGTAACGTGTTACAAGTAATGTAAAATGTAATATTTCCACACACCCCCTCAAACTGGGTTGTATATGTCAATACAGCCAAGTTTGCTACTCAGTCTGTTGAACATAAGTGGTGGAATGGCCTTGGTGAGAATGTCAGCATTCTGGTCTGCTGAGGGAACATATTGAAGTTGAATGATCTTGGCAACAATTTTCTCTTTAAGGAAATGTCTGTCAATGTCCACATGTTTTGTCTTATCATGATGAACTGGATCCTCTGCCATGCATAATGCTGAATTATTGTCACAGCAGAGTATGATAGGTTGTTTGAAGGGTCCGTCGAAGGTCAGTAAGGACTCTTTTCAGCCACAATGCTTCACAAATGCCCAAAACAAGTGCGCTGAGTTCAGCTTCAGCACTGCTTCTAGAGACAGTAGGTTGTTTCTTGCTTCTCCAAGTGACAAGGTTACCCCACACATATGAGCAATAGCCTGTGGTAGATCTTCTGTCTATGTGGCAACCAGCCCAGTCAGCATCAGTATATACTTTCACTGATCTTTCAGTACACTTAGTGAAGTGCAAGCCTTGGCCAGGAGTGGACTTCAAGTATCGTAGTATTCTATAGACAGCATCCCAATGATGCTCAGTAGGGCAATGCATGAACTGACTGACAAGACTAACTCCATATGCAATATCAGGTCTTGTATGAGAGAGATAAATGAGTTTCCCTACAAGTCTCTGATATTGTTCCTTTCTTACAGTAATACTACCATGCACTAGTGGATTACTCTGGTCTACTGGAGAGATAGTTGGTTTGCACCCTAGCATGCCAGTTTCCTTCACCAGGTCCAGCACATACTTCCTCTGTGAGACTGAGATACCCTGGCTGTTTCTTGCTATTTCCATGCCAAGGAAGTACTTGAGGTATCCCAAATCTTTAACTTGAAATACCTTTGCCAGTAGGGTCTTTAAGTGTTGGATCTCAGCAGGGTCATCACCAGTAAGGATAATATCATCCACATAGACAATAAGGATGGATCTTCTTTTATTGGTTGTTTGAATAACCATCGTGTGATCTAAGTTGCACTGATGATATCCAGCAGCTTTAACCACCGTAGTAAGTTTGCCAAACCATGCTCTTGGGGACTGCTTCCGGCCATACAGAGATTTTCTCAGTTTACAAACCTTCTCTTTAGTGTGAGTGTTGGTAAAACCAGGAGGTACAGTCATATATACTTCCTCAGTGAGGTCACCATTGAGGAAGGCATTCTTGATGTCCAATTGGTGGAGTGGCCAGTCAAGTTGGACAGTAAGGGAGATCAGTACCCTGACTGTGTTGAGCTTTGCCACAGGTTCAAATGTCTCATTGTAGTCAAGTCCATATGTTTGAGTGAAGCCCCTTGCAACCGGTCTAGCTTTGTACTTGTCAATAGTACCATCAGCATTGTACTTGATGGTGAATAGTCATTTACAGCTGACTGTCTTCTTTCATTGTGGGAGAGTGGTGAGATCCCAAGTATGGTTGTCAATGAGTTCAGTCATTTCAGTTTTGACAGCAGCCTTCCACCTGTCATGTTTGAGAGCTTCCTGTATATTCTTAGGAATGAAATGAGTATCCAAATCATGTGTAAACATAGAAAAACCAGGTGACAAGTGATCATATGACACATAATTATGAATAAAGTGGTCAGTACATGATCTCTTTCCCTTTCGGACAGCAATGGGTCTGTTATCAATATCAGTAGGTTCAGGACTATCAGTAGTTGCTGAGATATATCAGCAGGTTGCTGAGGTATATCAGTAGGTTTAGGAGATTGTGGAGTATCAGCAGGTTGCTGAGGTTCAGTAGATGTAGGGAGCTCAGAGTCAGCAGGCTGATAAGTCTCTTGAGGTTGCTGAATATTACGAATTGGTATAGGGATTGGCACAGCCTCAAGATTCTCAACTGAGGGTGCATTTGGAGTTGGAGGACTATGAGAGGAGGGAAGAGTTATTGTTTCAATTAGGTTTCCATCTGTGACAGTCTCAGTAGGGTTGCTGTAGTAAGGAGTTTTTTCAAAGAATTTCACATCCATAGAGTTCTAGAATCTTTTTTCAGTGGGAGAATAGCATTTGTAGGCCTTCCTGTCTTTGGCATACCCAAGAAAAATGCACTTATGAGCTTTGGGGTCAAGTTTGCTTCTATGTTGGGCATGGATTTAGACAAACATAGTACATCCAAAGATTTTTTGTGGCAAATCAGCAATGATATGAGGACAGGAATGAGTTGTCAGCAGGGTTTGAATGGGAGTCTTGAATCCTAACACTCTACTAGGTAACCTGTTGATCAGGTATGTGGAAGTTAATATAGCTTCACCCCACATATATTTAGGCACATGTGTGGTGTACATGACTAATCTAGCCATCTCCAGTAAGTGCCTATTCTTCCTCTCAGCAACCCCATTTTGTTGAGGTGTCTCTACACAGCTACTGATGTGAACAATTACCTTATCATTCAGGAAGGTGCTGAGGTTGGACTCATAGTATTCCAGGGCATTATCTATTTTTAAGACTTTAATCTTAGTGTCAAATTGAGTGGATACCATGTTATAGAATTCTTGGAAGATGGTTCCAACTTCAGATTTATCTTTCATCAAAAACAGCCATGTGACCTGGTGTGGTCATCTATGAATGTGACAAACCACCTCTTTCATGTTATACTTTTAACTCTTGATGGTCCCCATACATCACTATGTATTAGAGTGAAAGGTGTGGAGGGTAAGTAAGATATTTTAGTATACACAGACTTAGTAAGTTTAGCAAACTGACAAATATCACATTGAAGGTCACTGAGGTTACATCCTTTAAACAATTCAGGAAATAAAGCCTTTAAATAACCAAAACTTGGATGACCTAGTCTATAATTCCATAACATGATATTGTCTAAGGTTTGGTTGCAGGCTGCTGAGGCAGTTTCAGTCTTCAATCTTCTGTCTTCAGCAGGGTTGACCATAAACGATCTGAGCGAGCAGATTTAGCTCTCCCAATCACTTCCTGTGAAGAAAGATCCTATAATAAACACTGATTGTTATTAAACAAGACTGTCCAATTTAGGTCTTTAGTTAGTCTACTGATAGATATAAGGTTACAGTCTAATTTTGGAACAAATAGGACATCCTGAAGGTAGATCTTATCAGTAAGTTTAACATTTCCAAAACCTTGTGCACATGAAATAGATCCATCAGCAATCCTAATATTGTGGGTCTGATGACAGGGCTTAAAATGAGATATGAGACTTTTGTTACCAGTCATATGGGATGAAGCCCCAGAATCAACAATCCAAGTATCATTACTGAGAGGTGAGTGGAATATACCTGTTTTAGCATGAGTAGCTATGTCAGTGATAGAACTAACTTCCTTTTGTTGAGCAATGAAGGCTTTGAAGGCAGCAAACTGAGCATCCAACGTGGTATCTTTGTTCCCTTCTTCACTGACATGCCTACCCTGACTCTCCCTAGTTGGTTTGGAGGGTTTAAAAGAATTAGGCTTACCATGTAGTTTCCAGCAAGTGTCCTTGGTGTGATTTGTGCATTTGCAGTGGTCACAGAACAACTTTCCTGTCTTCTCAGTAGGTTTCTTGTAAGACTAAGTAACCTCAGTAGGCTTCCTGACCACCAACATTGCTGAGCTATCAGTAGAGTGATCAGCAGGGTTGCTTTGCAGCATTACTTTTCTCCTGCTTTCCTCATGTTTGACTTCAGCAAACACAGATTTGAGGTTGGGGAGAGGTTTAGTAGCAAGAACTCTACCTCTAACATCATCAAGGGATGAGTTCAGTCCTGTAAGGAACTTGAATATCCTCTTCTTTTCAATGATATCATTGTATAAGGCGAAGATCCTCTACATCCTTCCATGGGTGAGTTTCCAACATATCTATCTAGGTGTTGCCATGCCTTAGATAGTTGGTTGTAGTACTGAGTTACAGACAGGTCTCCTTGTCTGCAATTTTGGATTTGGGCTTCAAGTTCATAGACCTCAGATGTATTGTCCTTTTTTGAGTAAAGGTCTCTGGCATTATCCCAGATATCCTTAGCAGTGTCATACATCATGAAGTTCTCACTGATCTCTTTTGTCATTGACCTCGTGAGGATGGTCATGACTTGGTTATTTTCTGTATCCCATGCTTCAAACTTGGGGTCAGTTTCAGCAGGGGCAGGTTTGGAGCCAGACAAGTATCCCATCTTGCTCTGGCCTGAGATATACATTTTCATAGATCTTGACCATATATAGCAGGTAGTTGTTGCCATCAATTCTGTGATTTGTAAAAGAATAGTTTTCAGTGACCCCATCCTGCTGAGGCTGCTGGGACTCAACTGAGGATGAAGAGGCATCGGATAATGAAGACATTCTTGAAGATTTTGCAGCGGATTAGAAAGATTATGGCTCCGATACCATGAAGAGAGTTTGAGAAAGCAATAATACTTGAGTACACTCAACTTATCTTATTCATGATAAAAAGTATGAGTATAAATAAGACAAAATAGAGTTACTTTATGACATATTAATTGTTTATACACTACAATTAATATGTCATGTTACAAATAAGTAACGTGTTACAAGTAATGTAAAATGTAATATTTCCACAGGAAGGTTTTATCCTAAAATCATGAAAGTTGAGGAGAAGAAAATGGCAATTTATAAGAACGGTTTATCTCGTGAGATCCAAGCCGGCATGATGGGAGCTTCACCGAGGAATATATATGGCGGAATTGTTGAACAAGGCCATAGAAGTGGAAACTTTTAAGAACAAGCCTTCAGTGATAGTTGGTGCAAAGAGAACGTTTGGGATGAGTCAAGGAAGTATTCGGGCAGCACCTCACCAGAATGTGAAGAAGACTTCAGCGTCCTTGTCAGCAACACCTTCAGCAAGTGCTTCCCTTTGTCAGAAATGCAAGAGGCACCATTCGGGTGAGTGCAAGGCCAGCACGGGCAGCTGTTACTACTGTGGAGATCCTGGACACTTTGCAAGGAACTATCCAACCAAGGGAGGTAAAGAAAATCAGAGTCAAGCAAGCGGAAAAGGAAGTTCAAGCCGACCCGTTCGAGTTTTTGCTATGGAGGTAGAGATTGCGGAGCCAAATGACAATGTTATCTCAGTTTCTTTTAATTTGTTCATTCTATGTTATTAAAGTACTATTATAGCACGTTAAATTATGTTATAGTTGTATTTAAATAAACAAATTTACATTTTAGGTACGATAATATTAGACAATCTAGCAATTAAGACTTTGTTTGATACCGGGTCGTCTAGCACTTTTGTGCCTTCTAAGGTTGCTAAGAAACTAAACTTACCTATAAAGCTTTAAGGAATACTTTGGAAATAACTACACAGTTAGGAAGAGTTACTAAAGTGACGAAGATGATACCTCAGGTAGACATTTGTGTAGGATCTTATCGTTTTAAAAGTTACCTTACATTGTTGGACTTTACGGACTTTGATGTTATTTTGGGAATAGATTGGCTGTCTAAGAACTATGTACATTTGGACTGTAGGGAAAAGAGAGTGACATTTAAAGTATCCGGAAAATCATCTAAGACCTTCCAAGGTAACATGTACAAACCAAGTAAGAATCGTCATTCGATAATCTCAGCGGTTAAGGCTATAAGAGCATGTCAAAAAGGTTGTGAAGGCTACTTGTTGTATGCAATAGATGTAGAGCATGTTAAGCCTAAGTTGGAAGAAACCCCTATAGCAAGAGAATATCCCGAGGTATTTCCAGAGGAGTTACCGGGGCAATATGCCGGATAGAGAGATTTTCTGTTTCTTGCTAAGTACCTTTGAACTTACCTCAAATGCATGTTTGTTTGTGTTTAGGGTTTAGAAGATGAACATGTTGAGCAGGAGTTCAACGAGGACTTCGAGGATGATATATGATTATGCTTTCATTTAAATGATGACTTTCTTTGGATATTAGACTACGTACTAATTTATGTTGTACTTTGCTTTTCAAGACAAGTTGTACTTTCCTTTGAGACTTGTAAGACAAGATGTTGTACTTTCTTTCGTTAAGGTTTCGTATGGTTGTGAGATTTGACGCTCGATGTTGTAAGATGTCTTTTCTATCTTTAGTATGGTTGTGTTTCTACTCTTATCATGTATTCAAAAAAATATATATCCGAGTCTTCTAAGCTTCCGTTAATGCTAAAATCGATATGACGTAGTAGAGGCTTACGTATAATATTGATTTAATTAATATTATACTTGCCGAACATTTTTTTATACGGTTAAGGACTCAGTATCCGGGAACGGTGCGTTACAATGCATCATGCAATTTGCAAAGTTATTGGATCGTCCATTTCCTTGAAGATATAAGGAAATATGTGTAGAGAGCTTGGAAGGGATAGAAAATGAAATATTTTAAAGGACTATGACAATTGAAGTAATTGGATCGTCCATTTTTTTTTAATAAAAGAAGTAGGGAACTGTGTATTGCTGGGTTGAGGAGAAGAATAATGACAAGAGAGCAATTTATTTGATAATAAAAAAATCAACAAAAACAAGAACATAAAATTGAAAGAAAAAAAAATTCAAAAAAAGAATAATAATTTGAAAGAAATCTTATAAACAATAAATCTTCAAAGAATGTTGTGAATGGATTGAGGTCAACCGGGGACGGAAAGGTGGCAGCTACTTAGCAATGCTTCTTTCTTTTGTATTTTTCTCGTTCTTGTTTGCCATGGATTTTCCTCCAAAATAAAAATCGCCTGCTGACACCATGTTGGTATGCAGATCAAGGCAGTATAAAGAAAAGAGGAAGAGGTGGGGATGATTAGGTTTTCGACCAAGGGAAGGGGAGGAAGTGAGTAGATTGGCAAGAGGGCTATTTCCGCAGGAGAGAAATGAAAGGCAGATCAAAGGGAAAGAAAGGGAGGGCAAAATACAGTGGAGAGAAAGATAAATGAGAAATGAGTTAAAGGGGTATAGAATCTATAGATGATGAATAACGACAAGACAGATTTATTTTATTGGCAGAAATGAATAGGAATACAATGTATAGAGTAATTGATAATAGAGATTTTTCAAATATTCTATCCAAACGAAATAAGCTATTCTAACAACTCTATCATATTTCAAATTCAAACAACATTATCGAAACAAACTATTGACTCAATCTTGGTATTATCTCTAATAGCAATTAAAACCCACGCACTTCAGATAGCTGGCCGGCTGATCTACAAAGTCTCGTTGAGTACAGGGAACCAAACGTTTAGTCTTCTCCATATTTTGTCTTAGCTTGAACTTGACGCATCTCCATTGCTAATGTGTCAAGTTTCCTATCAATCTTTGACAAAGCATCCCACAAGATCTTCATATTCCCCCAAACACCGTCACGGATCCGGCTATGTTCCCTACTCATTATAGTCACTGACGAGCAAAAGGGAATACCCTAGCTCTGATACGAAAATAATGTACAAGATCAACAGAAAACCGGATAAAACAAGAGTTACTTCAAATTCAAAGATAATTTCATTTATAAAGAAGATAAAAGATTACATGATGACTGACATTTTAGAGACGTAGACTATTCATAGAGGCAAAAAAAAAGCTCATTTAGGTAAAAACATATTCTTAGTAAAGCCTACATGGCTTTTGACTAATTAAAACATAATAAAAGACTTCTAACTACTTTGATGTGCTAGCATCATTTATTCATTTCATGTTAACTCTTTACCCATTACAGAAGTATTACATCCGTCCCAAAATATAAATCCGTTTGGACTTTTTCACACTTATTAAGAATGTTAGTTAAATTTGTTATATGTCATTAATTTTGATTAAAAAGACTAAAATTACATTTCATTGGTATTAATGCAAAGTAGTATAAAATGATTGAGTATATAATAAATGAGGGGTAGAATGAGAAAAATGTAATAAATGCTTAATTGATTTTAAAGGGATCTATATTTTGGGACAAAACCAAAAAGTTAAACGGATTTACATTTTAGGACGGAGGTAGTACTCCTTTTTCTTGTACCTAATTCTTATTCTAGTTCTCTCTCCTCCGATAATTAAGCCAACTGCTCTGGGTGCCAGAAAACACTGATGCACGGACTCCTTATTACAACGAACCGTCAGATTACTGTCACGTATGCAAAAAAACAAAACTGTTTTGCTTGTTTCTATATGTGGCAGTCATCCGACAACAATCCGTTCTATTATAGAGTCCCTTCATCAGAATTACCACTGGTTGTCACCTCAACTTCGGGAACAAAAGCATCATCATTCATCAGACAATTTGCAAAGTCCTGTACTGAGAATATCACAGATGCAAGGCTTATTGCAGCGAGTTGTGGAACAGTCAGCGCCAACACATGCCTTTCGTGCCTCTACTGGATCAAAATCCTTTGTCTTAGCATTTGTTGAAAGCACGCCTTTGTCTGCTTTGTACATCCTTGCTTCTGCGGCGGACATCACTGCAAGGATAAAAATCCATTGTATTAATTATCATTTTCAACCGCGTTTTTACGAACAATTTTTTTTAAAAAACAAAAATGCTAGTGACACAACGCTACCAATAAATCGACATAAATAAGATAGTTTCACCTTTCAAAATAAAACAAAAAAAAGAAATATTTAGATAGCTTCAAACAGAGACATAAATACATTAATAAAAATACTATTGTTGTTTTTGACACCTAACCAAAGAACCTTTAATATATATATATATATATATATATATATATATATATATATATATATATATATATATATATATATATAGAGAGAGAGAGAGAGAGAGAGAGAGAGAGAGAGAGAGAGAGAGTGAGTGAGAGAGAGAGAGAGAGAGAGATATGATGAAAATGAACCGGTAATCAAAGCAAACAGAACTATTGTTTGTTAATGCATATAAATAAAATAAAAAATGCACATAAAATTTGTATTAGCTTTGATTCAGGTGAAAATTTTTTTTTTGAAAGAAAGAATGCAGGGTACAAACTTGAAGCAATGAGGAAAATTAGAAGAACGTAATTGGAAAGCTTAGCCATATCCTCCTTTGAAGAATTCTCTGAAAAGATGTTCGAAGATTATATATATATATATATATATATATATATATATATATATATATATATATATATATATTCTTCTCTATGTGTTTTTGTTCAATTGTCAAATTTTGTTTTTTAATAGTGTTTCGGTCAATGTGACCTACTATATTCTTCTCTATTTGGTGTTGTTTGTTCAATCATTGGAGAGTCGGTCATTCAAAAACGAAAACATTCAATAAAGTTTTAACACGTTTCTGGTGTTTTATTCATATAAATTCAACTATGCAGCATTTAAATATACAAAATCCGGTCATTCAAAAATATAAACATTCAATAAAATCTAGAATCTTTCTGCTGTTTCATGTATATCAATTCATCAATGGGCTAAATTACAATTTTGGTCCTCTAACTAGACACTTTTTTGATTTTGGTCCTGGTTTTTTTCTAACGACAATTTTAGTCCTGTAAGTGGTCTTTTTTTTTGCAAAAATAGTCCTGAACGCCGGAAAGACCACTTACGGTACTAAAATTGTCGACGGAAAGATCATTTACAGGACTAAAATTGTCGCCGGAAAATATCAATTTTAGTCCTGTAAGTGGTCTTTCCGGCGTTCAGGACTATTTTTGCAAAAAAAAGACCACTTACAGGATTAAAATTGTCGCCGGAGAAAAATCAGGACCAAAATCGAAAAACGTGTCTAGTTAGAGGACCAAAATTGTAATTTAGCCTTCATCAATGCTTCATTTAAATATACAAAACCTCATTAATTAATGCTATGGAGTAGTGCTTCCCCCAAAAAAAAAAAAAAAAAAAAAAAAAAAAAAAAAACCAAAAAATAAATATTTGTTACATGAATTCCTGGTTTTCGTGTGCGTGCGTGCGATCTAGGTGAATCCAAAACACAAAGCCGAACAACACAACCATACGCCATGTTATTAGTTCGTTTATTAGCGATCCTATTTCCCTCTATGTAGGTTTGCTTAAGGTCGTCAATCCAATATTCCGTGAGCCGGCCGGTCTTGAGAATTACTTCCTCCATTTCTATTTAGGGGGAATGAGGGAAAAGGACAAAAATATTTCATCAATTGAGTAGAAGGACAGTTTTTTGAAACTTTTGCATAAAGGACAAAACTATTTATCCACTATCGAAATTCACTTGTGTTCGAAATTCACTGTTTAAATTCACTGCCGAAATTCACTGTCGAAATTCACTAATTTTCAAAATTCATTGTCGGGATTCACTGATTTTCGGGATTCACTGTCAAAATTTACTGTCGAATTCACTGATTTCGGGATTTACTAGGGAGATTCACTGATTTTCGGGATTCACTGTTTGTCCTTCTCGCTATAAAAATTATGCAGTTGTCCTTCTCCCTATAAAAAATATGTAGTTGTCCTGTTGCTTAATAATATTCCAGATTGTGTCATTATCCCTAATTTCCCATTCTATTTAATTGTCGCAATTGCTAAAAATAAAAATTCTTTTTTATCTGTTGTAGTTACATTTCCAAATCATTATTTAATGTATTTTTCTACATCTACGCTTATTTATTAAAGGGTAAGAGATTGAAAACAACATTGAATTATTATATTTCGGTCTATCATGTTTTTATTTTGTTTCAAAAATAACTCTTATGTTTTTTTGAATGACACTTTTGATCCTTAATTTAATTTTAGGACAATTACCAATTAGCTGTCAAAGGAATGTCGTTTTTAGATGGGAAATGAAATCACATGTGGCTGGCAGGTCGGATTCAATGTTTAGTAGATGTTAACTTTGACGGCTAATTGGGTAATTGTCCTAAAATTGAAATAAAATACAAACTTAGAGGATCAAAAGTGTCATTCGAAACGATAAGAGTTATTTTTGAAACAAAGTTAATATATGAAGGACTAAAAGTGTCAAAAACTAAAAAACGAAATAGTACAGAGCCTTCCAATTTCTTGTTACTCCCTATCTTTTTGGTGTTAGAGCATGGGTGGGGTTCGGTGCCTTAATTAACAACAGCCAATCCTCGCCCGATCATCTTCCATTTTTAAACCATGCATTCTTTTTTCATCATCATGAGTCATGACCTTATTGACCTACTGCATCTTGCATATTTTCTCATTGTATCGGAAAAAATGAGACCCAAAGTAGGTTTTCCAACTTCCATAGTTCTAATTTTTTTCCTTAACCTACCTCCGGTCTAAAATATAAATCATCCTAGAATTTTCACATTGATAAAGATAGTAGTTAAATGTAATTAATGTAGGGATAGAATGTCTAATACACCCGTTGACTATCATAAATGCAACAATTGTGGAGTAAATAGAAATGGTTGGATTGATATAAATTAGGTGTAAGATAAGGAAAAATGTTCATTAATGCTCTCTTGGTATTGTGAATGACTTATATTATGGGACCAAAAGAAAAAAGCTACGATGACTTATATTTTGGACCGGAGGTAGTATTTTTTAAACGTCCAAGTATTTTTTCCATCTTGACAAATTTATAAATTTTCAGAATGCCAATTATTATAATTATTTTTTTTTAAATATTCAGATTGCCTTTTTATGAGTCTGATTTGTTTTCCGTTGCATGACTCTAGAATTTTATTTGGTTATTATTTATGGAAAATTAGATAATGACATAATATGGAATATTTTTAAGTAACATGATAGCTATATTTTTTTATAGGGAGAAGGATAACTGAATAATTTTTATAGCGAGAATGACAAACAGTCAATCCCGAAAATCAGTGAATCTCCCTAGTGAATCCCGAAATCAGTGAATTTCAACAGTGAATCCCGAAAATCAGTGAATTTCGACAATGAATTTTGAAAATCAGTGAATTTCGGCAGTGAATTTCGCACACAAATTGAATTTCAACAGTAGATAAATAGTTTTGTCCTTTATACAAAAGTTTCAAAAAACTGTACTTCTACTCAATTGATGAAATATTTATGTCATTCTCCCTCATTCCCACTATTATTTAGAAACAAATAAATAATCTCACGTTTAGCATCTCATTTTCATTGGCATCTATTCCATATACATTTCCTTGTAGATACAAGTGGAGATAGATCACACATCCCTTCGTCAATACTTGCCAACAGTAGAGCACAATAGCAGTCACCGAAGAAAATTTAGAAGATTTTTCAACAACCAAAAGAAAAATCCACACCCTAAAAGTCAAGATGCAGTATCCGCACAGGAATCGGGAGCTCAAAGTCGTATCATCTTCTTTGTTGACTAGACAAACATTGACTCCAACCCTGACAAAGTTTTATGGATTGGTGAATTTCTCCTTAGAATGGTTTGTATTCCGGGATAATCCGGAGTGGAATCTTATATTACTTAAACACACTTCACCATTGCAGTATAGAATAAATTAATACCGGCAATGTTTTGATGTATATGTTGAAAATCCTTCCAAAAAAAACAAATTCTTACAAAAAAACAAATTCTAAACAGTATAATATAACCCTTCCAAAAAAACAAATTCTTGATGTATATGTTGAAAATCAACGGATTGCGCAACATAATTTACAATTTTTATTAATTATTATCCAAAAACTGACTTCGAAGAACAATTAAATTAAGCAAAGAACAGGATATAAGGAATCATACCAAATTGATCTACTAGATCATCGCTTTATCTCGGTTGATGATACTGGCACAAGAGCCGTCCAAGTGTTCGGCTGGTCTTTAGCAGTGCTCCATACGAACAGCCACCGAAATCCTCAAAGTACTGCCACTCAAAAAACTCAACTGCTAAGTTGACTATTCTTTTTCCCAATTCTTTCAAGAAGCTCTGTCTTTTTTACTTTTAAATTTGCAAGTTGTATTGTGATACAAAAGGTTTCGGCATCTCATACCTAACCTAAGGAGAGATGGCACTTTTTAGCTTTTTGACGTTGAATAGAAATTAAGAAACATTTTTCATTTCGTAAAATGAATATTAGATTTATATTTTATTAAATAATCAGTTAGTTAATTGGTGATAAGGACACTTGGATATTTCCTTTCAGATGACAACCCAACCTAACATATTTAAGGCAATAAGAACAATACCAATTTATTTAGATAAAAACACCCTTTAATTTAGTCTCCGTTCTTCGTTTATCTCAAACCCTAATTCATTCTGATTACCATAATCCATCATTCTTGTCGTACATGACCTCGAATTTCCCCGGCCGCGGTGGCCGGGATTTTACCCAGCATGATGTGGTGGTAGGATCACCACCGGAGGATCCACTTCTTTGATTTCCAGTACCAACCCACAAATGCCATCTGGGCCGACTACAAGATTTTCGTGATACGGGTCAAAGATCGAAAACGACACGTCGTATTAAGAGTGTCTATTGCAATAACTTTAAATATATATCCGGGTCGATGGTCAATATTTATAATAGGGGAATGATACATCTACAGAATTTAAGCTACAGAATTTTTATAGAAAATCATCCTAATGGGCCATTCACAGTATTGAAAAAACAAGGAAAAAAAATGTAGAAATCAACGGCAAGTATAGCATTATGTAAAAATTCTGTAACTTTGGTTCTGTAGATGTATCATTCCCCTTTAAAAAATTAGCGGTTCAATTAATAGAAATTAGTGTATAAAATTTTCAAATAATGATAATATCTAGGGGGAATGAGGGAGAAGGACAAAAATATTTCATCAATTAAGTAGAAGGACAGTTTTTTAAAACTTTTGCATAAAGGACAAAACTATTTATCCACTATCGAAATTCACTTGTGTTCGAAATTCACTGTTTAAATTCACTGCCGAAATTCACTGTCAAAATTCACTAATTTTCAAAATTCATTGTCGAAATTCACTATTTTCGGGATTCACCGTCAAATTCACTATCGAAATTCACCGATTTCGGGATTCACTAGGGAGATTCACTGATTTTCGGGATTCACTGTTTGTCCTTCTCGCTATAAAAATTATGCACTTGTCCTTCTCCCTATAAAAAATATGTAGTTGTCCTGTTGCTTAATAATATTTCAGATTGTGTCCTTATCCCTAATTTTCCATTAAAAAATTAGCGGTTCAATTAATAGAAATTAGTGTATAAAATTTTCAAATAATGATAATATCTATATCAATTAATAGAAATTAGTGTATCAACATGGCACTCGTCATTTCTTTAAGTGTTCGATCTTACGTTTAAGCCACACAACTATTCGATTGAGGTGCTTATAATGCAATGGTTTAATGAATGATGTTGGTACCAGAACAAAATTCATTGAACCATGCATCATATTTTCCACCGATCACTGTGAATTTTCTTCATTCGTTTGCCAAATTTATTCTCAACTTCAAGGGCCTCAACTTTAATATTCAGCAGATAAACATCACAGTATTCGTGTCATCGTCAATGAAAGTAATAAAATACTATTACCGTTCTAGTTTGCACACACTTTAAACCAATGGTTCCGTATCTCTTTCACTTAATGGAAAGATAATGTACACCGGTGTTTATAAACCATTCCCAGGTATAACCCCCACATTATTGCATTCGGCTACATCCGAAGACAAGTGTTTTTTACACTTTTACAACAATAAGTTGTACCTCCATAGTTATATGATAAGTAGAGATTTCGCAATCCGGCTCGATCAAATACAATTTATAAAACTCGAAACCTTAGGCAAAACTCACTTTCTAACCGGCAGTGAACCGGGTCGATCGTAGGTAGTGCGTTCAGAGTCTGAGGTCGATCCCATGAGGAGATTGAGTCGAATATAAAATTTGTGTTAAAATCAGAGGGCAAAGAGTATCTGAACAAGACAAAAGATCGAAGCATTTATTGTTTCACGGCATAAACAAGGATCTGAATCAAGACTTTTGTCTAGAGTAAATTTCATCAAACTAATGATCTACACAATCAAAACCATATTGAGAGAAAACAAATCGAAATCAGGAAACTCACAATAATGAAGATCAAAACATTGTATATCAAGACTTTTGAATCCCAAATCAGCAAAAGATATCAACCTTTAATTCGTACAATGATCCCAGGCACGAACTCCACCAAGCTATCGATCGAATATCGTATACTACTATATATATATATATAAATATAAACTAAGAAATTGAAATACGGAGCCTAGTCCAGAGCTCTAATCCGACTATTTAGATGTCAACCTGTCATAACAACCGCCGAAGCGGCTGGGTTGAGCACCTAAGCCGGCCTCGAGCTTAGTCTAGGCCAATAAAAGTCAGAATATATGTTCTCTTAGGTTTAGCTGTTCTTAAATAGGCAAAAATCGCGACCTTGACCTAGTTGGGCCGACCAACTTGGCCCATTTAACTTGTCTTCAGTAAATTGGTGATAACTTTCTGTGTAGAGCTCCGATTTGAACGATTCAAGATGCGTTTGAAATCTCGTTCAATTCCCTACCACTTTCATGAAGACGACTTTACCAGAAACTGCCTTCAAGATGGTTAAAAGAAATATTAATAGACAGGTACGGTGAAATCAGCTGCTGTCGGCGCCAAACGAGCGTTTGCCCTTCTGGTGGACGCTAGTTTGTCTTATACGAGCTTTCTTGATTCAGGCTGAACCCATTCAAACGTGCGTTTGGGGTGATTTGGACGCTCGTCCGTCTGAAAATCCAACTTCCAGTATCAAGTGCTAATTCTGTGGACACCCGTTTGAAATGTCTAGACGCTAGTTTGTCCTGAGATTGCGACAAACGCCAGTTTGGGGTAGGGCAAACGCCAGTTTGCCTTGATTTTGCTCCAAACTTGACTTTTCTCAACTTCCATGCCACACTTGTGCCTTGATAAACTCTTTCACTTTAAGATATCGCCTTCCGGGCCCTCGAGTCACCTAAGTCCTGCAACAAACACACTAACAAAACACCACGCATAATTCCGCAAGACAAAAGTGCTCGGAAAAGAGTCAAATATCGCTAAAAAAGCGGATTTCCCTATCGATGTGACAGTTTTACCCCCCGTGCATATAACTCATGATATTACTCTTAAAAAGGCCTAAATCTACCCAAAACATGCCAATAAAGTGATAAACGGAGGCTAGATCACATACAAAAGTGCAGTGAAGTTGACTCCCATCAACCACCTCACACTTAGCCTTTGCTCGTCCTCGAGTAAACTGGCGTATTAAAAGAGACCAAGGGATCAACTTCACAAACGCGTATAAAAACACTTACATTGCCAAAGTAAAAGATAAGTAAAACAGTGAATGCAAACATCTTAACTCAATCGTTATCAGACAAACGGAAGTGTGTATGTGTGAAAATTAGCTTCCAAGTCATAGACCAAATCACCGGTTAGGATTATAGACGCTTAGCTATCGCGACTACCCTAGAGCTCATTTTAATAACATCTCCACTAATCATGACCAACCAAGGCTAAACACGGTCCAGTAGGACTTGAAGTGTTATAACGTTAAGCTCGGGACAGGGGCTAATCGAAAGGAAATTTGGGATTGGAGAAAAGAAAATACGAGTGAACCTAATCATCTTTTTTGGGTTAAATGTAAATATATTAAACCAAGGTATGCAAACTACAAGAGCTACATCCTAAACAAAAGAACTAGTCTAGTATCTACAAAATGTTGATAAGAGGTTAGATTTGTTGATTTTAAGCAGCATAAGACCCCTGAGGTTATATGCTACAAGAAACAACAGCCACTAAACCCCTATCAACAAATCACTTGTAGATACTAATCATCTTACGTCTTTCTTCTCAAAACAAATCACTAACACCAAAACGCCTTCGATTTTCTTTATTCACACTTCATTCAAAATTTTTCAATTTTTTTTCAATTCACTTTTCTTTTCTTGTTTTTTTTTCTTTTTCCTTTTTTCTTTCTTCTTCAGACTTTCTTTCTTTCTCGACCCAACGGCCTAATCAATAGATAACTCGAGCTCCTCCCCTTCAGAATACTAGCTCGTACTAACCACTACTTCTCGAAACACGCACCATCTTCCACCCCACACTTGCTTCAGCAAGTGTGTCTAAAGCAACAACTAAGTCCACTCGTAGGGTAATCAAAGAAACGTGACCAATAATAAAGCTCAGGGTTAGGGATAATATAGGCTACGTAACCAAACGGCTAAATGTCGGACGGTGGTCAGACCATCCTATTCAAGGCTCAGAGGGGGTACGAGGATAAAATGTTGGGATTTTGGCTTATTTGGCTCTGGTTGTGTCAAAGAAGCGCCAGGACTATCATCCCGTGTCCTACCAAGGCTAATCCTTCTATTTCGCCTCGAAGTTACAAAATGGGATCTAGGTAGTCAGAGTGTGCTCAATTCTACCATAATCATTCACTAGATCCTAAGGCCTATGACATTGAAGCTAAACGTGCGTAAGGAATTCCGTTTATAAGATAAACCTAGCATCTTTCTATAAGCATTTACTACTTCGCTAAGTCATTTACCAAGAGAATGTGAAGTTTAAACATGCAAAAAGACGTTAAAACCTTGGAAAATTTTAAAATCTGACTCGAAAACGGACACAGACTAAGTATATTACTGAACTGGCACATTTAAACATACAACTCAAACAAAGCTAAGTCTACCACCCCACACATTGAATGAAACACTGTCCTCAGTGTGTGAATGAAAGAAAAAGAAGACTTAGCTTTAGACCCGGCAAAAAGGCGTGAACGAATCTCGTGACATCTTCTTATAAGCGCAACCCATGTACCTAAAGTCACATAGACAGTAAACAATGCAATCACATGCACGAGACGTGATCCACGTGCCAAAAGTATGCAATAGATACACTGGGGATATAAAATAAAGAAGCCATGCCACATCAGTAGACTCGAAACACAAACAATCACTCAACATGGACCGCAATAGATGGAAAAATAACCATAAAGGTAAAAGAACAGAACATCTACGCATATCATATAAAGGCCACAGAGGGTCACATTAAAACATTCATGTCAAGTAGTGAAAGCAGGTATCACAATCAAAAACTTCCTCACTGTATTCATCGCGAATTCCTCTTAGACACACCTAAGCTTGCTTCATTCCAAAAAATTCTGGTTTTTTTTAAATTAAAAAAACCCCTCACACACACACACACACACGATATTTTAGACCCCTCAAAAAGTCATGGTAGCCGAAGGCCCTATGCCCCAGTTCTACCCGGACTTACAAGATATCACCCTCCGAAGAGGCTAAGTACCAAAGTTGTATTCAATCCGAGTTCAGGACAATATCACTTCAGCATCCCATGGCTCCTATCGAAATCTAAATAAAACAAGATGATAAAATTCTAGGCCCAAGTTCTAGGACAACCTACAAGATATCAACCTAATATAACAACCCCATAAAGGGATTGGGTTGAGTACCAAAATTGCATTCAAACCTAGTCTAAGCACATAATATCAAAATGTTTTTGTTTTTTTTTTTTCGCTCTCTTGACCTAACACAATTTTTGATATCGACTTTTAAACAATATCCCCGGCAATGGCGCCAATTTGATAAGTAGAGATTTCGCAATCCGGCTCGATCAAATACAATTTATAAAACTCGAAACTTTAGGCAAAACTCACTTTCTAACCGGTGAACCGGGTCGATCGTAGGGAGTGAATTCAGAGTTCGAGGTCGATCCCACGAGGAGATTGAGTCGAATATAAAATTTGTGTTAAAATCAGAGGGCAAAGAGTATGTGAACAAGACAAAAGATCGAAGCATTTATTGTTTCACGGCATAAACAAGGATCTGAATCAAGACATTTATCCAGAGTAAATTTCATCAAACTAATGATCTACACAATCAAAACCATATTGAGAGAAAACAAATCGAAAACAGGAAACTCACAATAATGAAGATCAAAACATTGTAGATCAAGACTTTTGAATCCCAAATAAGCAAAAGATATCAACATTTAATTCGTACAATGATCCCAGACACGAACTCCACCAAGCTATCGATCGAATATCGTATTCTACTATATATATATATAAAAATCTAAATGAAGAAATTGAAATACGGAGCCTAGTCTAGAGCTCTAATCCGACTATTTAGATGTCAACCTGTCATAACAACCGCCGAAGCGGCTGGGTTGAGTACCTAAGCCGGCCTCGAGCTTAGTCTAGGCCAATAAAAGTCGGAATATCTGTTCTCTTAGGTTTAGCTGCGCTTAAATAGGCAAAAATCGTGACCTTGACCTAGTTGGGCCGACCAACTAATTGGCCCATTTAACTTGTCTTTAGTAAATTGGTGATAACTTTCTGTGTAGTGCTCCGATTTGAACGATTCAAGATGTGTTTGAAAGCTCGTTCAATTCCCTACAACTTTCATGAAGGCAATGTTACCAGAAACTGCCTCCAAGATGGGTCAAAAGAAAGATTAATGGACAGGTATGGTGAAATCAGCTTCTGTCGGCGCCAAACGAGCGTTTGCCCTTCTGGTGGACGCTAGTTTGTCTTATACGAGCTTTCTTGATTCGGGCCGAACCCATCCAAACGTGCGTTTGGGGTGATTTGGACGCTCGTCCGTCTGAAAATCCAACTTCCAGTATCAAGTGCTAATTCTGTGGACGCCCGTTTGAAATGTCCAGACGCCAGTTTGTCCTGATTTTGCTCCAAACTTGACTTTTCTCAACTTCCATACCACACTTGTGCCTTGATAAACTCTTTCACTTTAAGATATCGCCTTACGGGCCCTCGAGTCACCTAAGTCCTGCAATAAACACACTAACAAAACACCACGCATAATTCTGCAAGACAAAAGTGCTCGGAAAAGAGTCAAATATCGCTAAAAAAAGCGGAGTTCCCTATCGATGTGACAGTTTTACCCCCCGTGCATATAACTCACGATATTACTCTTAAAAAGGCCTAAATCTACCCAAAACATGCCAATAAAGTGATAAACGGAGGCTAGATCACATACAAAAGTGCAGTGAAGTTGACTCTCATCATTATACACATTGTTTGCTCTTACGTTTGTATATAACACATAAGATTGGCATAGTTACATAAAATATTGGAGCACAACAATTATATCCAAAACAACCTTTTCCGGACCAACAAACACTGATTAAATATTCCGAAAAAGTTAAATAATTGGTTACCGATCGAACAGTCGTACACTTTCAATACATAAACGCACCGTAATATTATTTTAATATTTTATCCAGCAAAATACTCAAATCGCATGCACCACAAAAGCACAAACTGGTTTTACAATTAGGGCATAGACATGTCACTTCCTTGTCAATGCAAGCATGGATTGTATACACATCTATACAATCACAAGTACATGTACACCAAAATAAGTTGAAAAGTTGTGACTTTTAACTTATAAACTGCATGCGGAAAATAATGTACTCATAAAATATATTCACAGATAAAATGTAAACACCAATAATTTACAAGGCACAAACACATATAGTTTTAAATAAAGTTGTATGGTTTTCCAATCATACACATGAACCGTTTGTATATTTGTTTGTAAAAATCCAATTATACTAAACACATGTAATTAAAACTTTTCCAACCAGAGCAATCAAAAGGGTAGTACTACTTCTGATATGTTGTACATTTACTCTATATTCGAACTTAGTTGTTCTAAACAGAAAGTGAATAATCAAACTATTACAGCAACCGTAGCAGGTTCAATGTTAATAATCGCAAACGGAATTAACTTAAACCAAATTTACAAGTACCAACAATGAAGAGGTACACCCTATAATGAATCGTTACATCTATTTAAATAGGCACATTTATACCACACAATAAAGCAACATATGAACAAATATAATGTTGAACATTTGTGTTCCTTGCAATTAGTTGTATTCATGGAAACAAGGGCAAATTAATGTGATCCAACGTACTTGAACACAACAATGTTATTCAAACCGGCATATATCAAAACAACATCTTCAAGTTGCAATATTTTTATTTTTATTTTTTATTTTTTCCCCTACAGATTGCAAATTTATGTGATAAGCATATATATATGGATACAAAGTTTTCGTTCCTGCTTTTCCAAATCATAGATTTAGTAAGTTATAACTAAAGTCGATTAACTCTACAGAAGTATTAACATATGTATACAGATATTCAATTTTCCACTAATTAAACAACACAAAACATACTCACTTAAAGGATCAGTTAAGCACTTGTAAGATCGTTCAGATTTTTATACCAACGATACAATTAATTACTCCTAATGTCAAAACACATATAGTGATATGTCGCATGTTATTCAAACATAGCACTATAAAACAAAAACGTCTTCAGATTGTTGGGAAATTAATCATCTAGAATGTTGTTTAACACGTAATTCAAGCAAAAAATAGGACAGAAAACTTATTGACTGAGGCGAGTGTAGCACTCTGTCTTTAAGACGTTTTTGCCCCGATTATATGCACACGGTAATGGCAATAATAGAGTTGAAAATTGTGTGTGTATATTCACAATTGAGTTTTACAATATATATAGTATGAGTACAATGAATCGAGTCGAGCCTACCTATATTAATATACAATGAGAGATGTACAAGTCTATATGCTAAAATTATATATATACTCTAATACCACCCCTCAAGTTGGACGAGGGAGGAGACCCAACTTGTCTCGCTGAAGAAGAAAGTCGGACTTAGGGAGAGACTTCGTAAGACAGTCGGCCAATTGATCACCAGCATTGACATAAGCAATGCGTAATGTGCCACGCTGGACTTGATCGCGGATAAAATGATAATCAATAGCGACGTGTTTCATGCGGGAGTGGAAAACCGGATTCAAGCAGAACTGAGTAGTGCCGAGGTTGTCACAATAAATCACCGGTGGCCCAGCTATGGAAACCTGAAGATCACGAAGAAGAAATGAAATCCAACTAAGCTCTGCTGTAGCAGCAGCTACAGCCCGATACTCAGCTTCGGTGGTAGAGCGCGCAATCGTGGATTGTTTCTTTGAACTCCATGTAATAGCTTTTTTGCCAAAATAAATTATATGTGCACTTGTGGAGGCATAGTTGTCCTTGTCCCCACCCCAATCAGCATCTGAAAAGGCATGTAATAACGGGGGGGAATCACGATAGAATTGAATGCCATATGTAGTCGTACCCGCAAGATAGCGAAGCAAGCGCTTGACATGAGACCAATGAACATCAGTGGGCGAGTGCATAAACTGAGACATCTTGTTAACCGCAAAGGCAATATCGGGGCGAGTGTAAGTGAGATACTGGAGACTACCAACAACCATACGATACGTTGAAGGATCATCCACGGGTGTGCCAGCATTAGCCTTTAAACCGGATATATCAGCAGGAAGAGGAGTAGCCGTGGAATTGGCATCCAGTAAATTTAACTTTTGAAGGAGTTCAGTGATATACCTCGTCTGAGACAGTAAAAGACCAGCCGAATTATGAGTAACCTCAATCCCAAGAAAATACGACAGCAGACCAAGATCTTTCAGTGCAAACCGTGAGCCGAGACGAGTAATGAAATTTTCTAAAGCAGTCGAGTCATTACCAGTGATAATAATGTCGTCAACGTACACCAGGACATATATAATTAGACCAGCATGATGATAAACAAATAAGGATGTGTCGGCCTGAGAATTTTTGAAGTTGCATTCTGATAAAAAACTTTTAAGCTCATCATACCATGCTCGAGGAGCTTGCTTAAGGACATAAATTGCCTTATGTAACCTGCAAACGTGAGTAGGACAAGAAGAATCAACAAAACCAGCAGGTTGAGCCAAATAGACTGCTTCTTTTAAGTGTCCCTGCAAAAACGCATTATTAATATCCAATTGGCGGAGAGACCACCCCTGCGTTAAAGCAAGTGTAAGAACAAGGTGAATAGTGGCTGGTTTGACAACCGGACTGAAAGTTTCAAAATAATCAACGCCGGGACGTTGTGCAAAGCCCTTGGCCACTAAACGAGCTTTATAACGATCGATGGATCCATCAGGTTTGCGCTTTAATCGAAATATCCACTTCGTACCAATAACGTTGAGACTAGAGTCATAAGGAACAAGATCCCAGGTTTTATTGCGCATCAAAGCGTCGTATTCCTCTTGCATTGCATTTCTCCATTGTGGCACTTTTAAAGCTTGAGCAACGGAGGTGGGTTCAGAGTCAGCCGAAGGGATGAGTTGAGTATGAAGGTTCAGCTTTTGGATAGGCTTATGAATGTTATTCTGAGCCCGAGTACGCATATGTTGAGTAGGTGGCGGCGGAGGTGGAGGAGGAGGTGGAGAGGCCGAAGGTGGAGAGGGCGGGGGGGGGGGGGGGGTAGCAGGCGGTGGGTTGGAAGTGGTGGGGAGGGAGGGCGGAGTGGGAAGCCAGTCCGAGACAGCGGGAGGGGTGTAGGAGGAGGGAGACGGGTGAGTGGAGGAGATGGAGGGAAAGACAGATTCGACAAACTTGACATGCCGAGAGACGTAGAGACGGGAGGCAGCGGGATCGAAACAGTAATACGCATGCTGATTGAGAGCATACCCAAGAAAGATGCAAGGTTTGGAGCGGGATTGTAGTTTGTGACTCGTGTATGGGCGAAGCCACGAATAGCAAAGACATCCAAAGACACGGAGTTTCTGATAGTTTGGGGCAGTGTGAAGATTGATTCATAAGGGGAACGCATGTTGAGGACATGAGTGGGCATACGGTTTATAAGATAGACAACGGTGGCGAACGCATAGGGCCAAAAATCATTGGACAGAGAGGCGCTTGTCAAAAGAGCAAGACCGGTTTCAACTATATGCATATGGCGTCGTTCGATATCCCATTGTGTTCAGGGGTGTGAGGAGGTGTGGTGTAAAAGGCGATTCCATTTATGGCTAAGTAATCACGCATACCAGTAAATTCACCACCATTGTCGGAATAAAGTATTTTAAGGGGGTGACCAAAGAATTTTTCAACGAGAGCACGAAAGCGAGTAAACGTATCAAACACATCAGACTTACGAGTAAGCGGGTAAAACCATATATAACGAGTAAAATGATCCACTAAAATAAGAGAGTACTTGTAGCCATCAGTAGATAAAACTGGGGAGGTCCAAAGATCAGTAAATACTACCTCAAGTGGACGGGAAGAGGATAAAGTAGAAACAGTAAAAGGGAGTTTATGGCTTTTATTTTCTAAGCAAGCAGTACAATGAGAAACGGCTGAAGGCGATGCCTCCAAAGCATACTGACTAACAATTTTATTAAAAATAACAGAAGCTGGGTGGCCCAAGCGATGATGCTAGACTGACGTGGTGGCTTTATTGGAAGCAAAAGCTAAAAGAGGCTGAGACGGCCACTCATACAGACCATTCTTGACTAGACCACGGAGAAGAGTTGTCTTCGTCGGGATATCCTTCACAAGAAATTCATTGGGTAAGAATTCAACAGATAAATTATGCGATTGACAAATTTGGGAAATGGACAGTAAATTGCGGGACATATTGGGCACACATAGCACATCATTTAAATTAAGAGACTTGGACAAAGATAAGGGAATAGAGGTGGAACCCGTATGCGTGATATTTAGACCATTGACGTCGCCAACCATAACATCATCTATGCCCAAGTAAGGAGCGTGAAGAGAGAGGTTTTGTAAATCATTGGTGATGTGAGTATTGGCACCGCTGTCCAGAAGCCACGGGTGCGTGGGAGGGGGGTGGTTGGCATCATAAGGGACCACATCGGGTGAGGTTGCCACATGTGCTTGAGGTCTTGGCGGATAGGCATTGCGAGTTGAAGGTGGGAGTTGGCCAAGTAGGTGTTGTAAAGTCGGACAAAATTTGGCCGAGTGCCCCATAGCTTGGCAATACTGACATTTTCCACCATATGGACGAGGGGGTTGCTGAGGTTTGTTGGGATTGAAGATGGGCGGTTGGTAGGAGGTGTGAAAGGGAGGCCGTGGGGGGAGGTGTTTGGGAAGAAGGGCCGCTGGGGAGAGGAAGTCGGGTATGGGTGGTTGACCGGTGGTTGGGGCTGCGGGAATGGGTAGGGGCGGCCGGAGTTGGGAGGACGCCATTGATAAGAGGGGCCTCGGGGGTAGTTGGCTGCATGGGCAGAATGAGGGCTGAATGGCGAAGGCTGTGAGGATGGGGTGACCTTAAAATTCAAAAGCTTTTCATGAAGCTCCTCAAACGTAATAGGAGTTTCGCGAGCTTGGATCGCTCGTGCAAGGTCCTGATATTCAGCCCCAATATTTTCAAAAATCAATTCAACCAGTTCATCATTATCAATCGGTTTATCAAGGAGAGCTAATTCATCGGCTTTGTTTTTGATGGCATACATATAATCAGAAACCGATTGTGTACCTCGTTTGATTGATTTGAGGGATTCACGAACACTGCTAATGCGACCACGGGATACTTTGGCATAGGTGCTCTTGAGAATATCCCAAGCATCGAACGAAGTATTGGCACGACGAAGAAAAACAAAGAACGTGGGGGGTACACGAGGCTATGAGCATGTGAAGAATTAACTTGTCTTGCCGCATCCACTGTTCATATTCGGGGTTGGGTGTGGTGGTATTGGCTGCGGCTCCTTCACCGCGAATCATTTTGGACGGGGCGGCCTTGGTGCCATCAACATAACCGATTAAACCATAGCCAATAAGGAGGGATTCAATTTGGAGTTGCCATATGCTATAATTGGTGCCATCAAGCTTGATGGGGGTTTGAGTGGCAGAATTAAAGACAGTTGGTGTGAACTCAGCCATGGAGGGGAGTGAAGGAAAAAAAAAAGGAACAGAAAAACTACAAGTGCTGGGGAGGGGGGGGGGGGTGCGAGGGATAGCAAAGAAAACAGGAGAAAGAATGAAAAGGTTGCAGACCAGAAAGAAAGCGCCGGAAAAAAAAAGGAGAATAGGGAAAAGGAACGAAAATTAAAAAAAAAGAAAATAAAGGAAGGAAAAGAATTTGGGTACAGGAAATACCAGAGGAGAGTGTAGGAACGGGCGGCGGTAATGGAAGAAGCTAGCGGCGATACAGAGAGGGGAGGAGGGGAGGGGCGCCGATGGAGATGGAGCAATGCAGGGGAACCACTAGGGCTCTGATACCATAATAGAGTTGAAAATTATGTGTATATATTCACAATTGAGTTTTACAATATATATAGTATCAGTACAATGAATCGAGTCGAGCCTACCTATATTAATATACAATGAGAGATGTACAAGTCTATATGCTAAAATTATATATATACTCTAATAGGCAATGTCTCCCAAGATACAACAGTCATTCCTTGTTTTAGTCTTGCACTTAGATGTGAAAAAGACGGCGAACCGATTTTGTTCTATAAATCTCTTCTTGACTCAAAAAATATGCAAAGTGTATGTATAGATAGTTTAACATTACTGGCCAGAATTTTATCTAAGGAAAAACTTACAAAAAATCTGCATCATTTTCATTGTAGTGACGGAATTTATAGGAGAGAGATGTCCAGTCATTTAACGGTTGCAATCTTTCACCGAAAGGATACAACCTCTTACGGGTGGTTGTAACCTTTTACCGAACCGATGCGACCCTCCATCATTTCAGCATTAATTATATTTTATTTCAAATTCTCCAACATAATCTTATGATTAATGAGTTTAATTTCAAATCGTTAAAGGAGTCGAAGTTGAATTCCTACGCATAAAACAGCAAACAATAACTGGAATTTACTGACATTTTATAATCTTGAATGACCGGCGCTCCAATATTAACAGAAAATCAACATAGATAGGAAGGAAAATGAATACTAATAATCTTCTTATATGGATTTAGCGCCGAATTTTCTTGTCTTTTTGCAACCTTTGGATCCAAGGTAGTTTTCCATAGTTGAATATTTCAGACGCACGCTCAAGGAAAAATTTGTTTTTAATAATTAACAAATTCTGTTTTTCAAGTCAAGTCCATGTATAAAAAGATCAAATTTAAACAAACCAAATCATATTTTGTTGTGAACTTTAACCATCTTCTTAAAATTGTGCAGAAGTGGATATGGCTCAGCTTTCGATTTACGTTCTTCTTCTGATTGTGCTCATTGCTTCAAGTTCATCCCCTTCACATATATATACTTCATTAATTCTTGATTTTATTTTTATTTTATTCTAAATCCTTGTGCTCTCCTGTTTAATCTGTTCATTCCACTTATGTTTTGCAGTGATGTCCGCTGAAGCAAGGCCGAATAAAAGTCAAACAAAGGATTGCTTTCAACAGAAGATGATGATTCTGATTCAACAGATGAAGAGACAATGGGGTATTTTTATTCTGATTCAACAACCCCAGAAGGTTCATGTCTTGAACCCAACTGTGAGACAGATCCCTGCACGTTGCCTTGCATCTGTGATCTTGGGAGTACAGGACTTTCCAAATTGCCTAAGGCTAAGAATCCAGTGGGTACGGGTATGTTTACCGATCCAATAGGTTCAGCCGCAGCTGCAGCCTGAGCGGGTATGGTGCTATTGTCGTAGCGAAGAATTACGTACAAGAAAAGGAATGCTACTTGTAATGTTTTAAAGGAAACTAGCTTGAAAGGAATTTGTGTATGTATACCACTGGCCGGGGTTTCTGTGTCCCGTTAATTAATTTTCTGCATAACAAACACTATATATATATATATGGAGGTTGAATTATTGCTGTTAAAGACTTTTTTTGAGATTTTGCCAATGTTTTTTCGGACGAGATTTGCTACGTACAACATTTCTTACGCATTTTCGGGGGTTCTTCCGATCTCCTTACAGAAAATATTTCGATGTCTTTACAACGATTTTCAATGATTGATGACAATTTTGTTTGGTAGTTTGTAACTTCAAAAAACGTCACTTGATCGGCCTTTTCAAAGTGTGCAAAATCACCGAAAAGTATACCGGGTCAATTGTACCATTATCTGTACGAAGCTTCTTGATTTTCTTGCCTAACTGATTTTCCACTTGGGTCTTCCACTGCTTGAAGTTACTGAATGCATCACTTTTGTTCTTCATCATCACCACCCAAGTCATCCTTGAATAGTCATCTATGAATGACACAAAATATATGTGACCACCCAATGACTCAACTTTTGATGGACCCCAGCATTCTGAATGGATATAATCAAGTGATGCCCTTGTGTTGTGCAACCCTGCTAAGAACTTACTTCTATGCAACTTCCCAAACACACAATGTTCACAAAAGTCCAGATTCTTGACCTTATATCCCCCAAGAAAACCTGCTGAAGAAAGAACCTGCATACCCCTTTCACCCATGTGACCAAGTCTCATGTGCCACAGTGAGTCTGCTGAGGATGCAACGAAAGAAGAAGCGGTGCCGATCTACGATAGATCCTTGTAATATATACAAGGTTCCCCTCTTGATGCCTTTGAGGACTACATCTGAATCTTTGAAGACATTCAGCTGTCCACCTTCACCCTTGAAATTGAACCCCTTACGTCCAAGAGATCGAGAGATACCAAATTCTTGGTCATCTCGTGGAACATGTCTTACATCCTTCAAAGGTACGAATTTACCATCCTCTCGTCCTTAACTTTACCGAGCCAATTCCCACAACTTTGCAAACCTTACTTGTTGGCCATATAGATTTGACCACCATCCATCCGCTCATAAGTAGAAAACCACTCCCCGTTTGGACAAATATGGTAGGATGCTCCGAATCAAGTATCCACACATCATTGTGGTGTGTAGAATCCCCCGCAACTAGAACCGGATCCTCATCGATTGCTCGGTTGCCAAGGCTACTTGTGCCGAATTGCCTTCCCGCTCGTTTCTTCTTCCTTGGACAATTGGACTTCCAATGTCCCCGCTCCTTACGGTAATTACGGACATCGGTAGACTTAGGACCTTTGGACACCGACTTCTTTTTCTTCTTCTCGTCCATATCCTTTTCCACTATTGCTGCTAGCTACTAGCACAGCAGTCTGATTGTCTGTCCCAGTAGCCTTGTGTCTAAGCTCCCTGGCATGTAAGGCTGACCTCACATCCTCTAAAGCTACTGTATCCTTCCCAACTATGAAAGACTGCACAAAGTTTTCATATGATGCCGGTAATGACACCAACAGGATTAGGGCTGCATCTTCATCCTCTATTTTAACATCAATATTCCTTAAATCAAGCAATATTGTGTTCAGCTGGTCAAAATGTTCCCTCAGTGGACTTCCTTCATGCATCTTCAAACTGAACAACCTCTGTTTCAACAACAACTTGTTGGTCAGTGACTTGGTCATGTATAGGCTTTCAAGCTTCTTCCACAACTTGGCTGCGGTGTCTTCCTCAGCAACCTCAGTGATAATATCATCAGATAAGCACAACATGATGGTTGAATGTGCTTCATCTTCCAGACTGGCATAATCTGCTGCACTTGTATTTGGTTTGTCAGATAAAGGATTCCACAAACCCTGCTGTTTCAACAGTGCACGCATCTTGATTTGCCACAGACCAAAACTGTTCCTTCCTGGTAAATTTATCGATTTTTATGTTTACTGCTGACATCTTTTCTTGCTAAAGATCACAACTTTATCACAGATCCTAGCACCTTGCTGAAGGTCTTGGTGAAGATGAAGTTGATCGTACATATTGTTTTCTCCAGAACCTTTCTCTGATACCACTTGTTATAAAACGGATGGAGATAACTTCAGATGCAAGAAACAGAAATAGAAGCAATCAAACATAAACAATCAAAGGAGAAAACAGAAACAAGAAGAACACAGATTTAACGTGGAAAACCCCTCAGTGGGAGAGGTGAAAAACCACGGGCAGAAAAGAGATATTTTATTATGCACTGAATAATTACAGATTTCAACACACACAGATAATGAGACAACAACTGTATTTATAGGCACAAATCCCTAAACCCTAGCCGCAAGGAATCTTTGTCTGATGCACCATAAATACCCCTACACGTGTCTTCCTTTTAATGACACTGTATAGCTGTCACATAACAGAATTTGCAGATGTGGGACCCTGCTGTATTCCAGTACTCAGCAGACTATCACCCTGCTGACAGAAGCCTCAGTAGACTCCACCCTACTGATGCACATAATTGAATACACTTTTTTCTGCAGTTTTTGCCCCTATAAACACCCCCTTCCATCGAATTTCATTAGATATTCTCCCCTCTCTTAGCTAAACTATACCCACTCTTTAGCACGAATTTTGTAATGGATTATTCCACTTTATCTTAGCTTAGATTAGCTTAAACATAGTTTGATTCTACTCTTTCCAAGCTCAAATCTCAATTCCAAACACTAAGAGACCACCTTTTAATTACTTCTTTAAGTCGTACTTTTTGGATCTCAACTCGAATTTCTCTCAATTAATGGTATATTTCTCTCCTCACTTACTTATTATGGCTTTTATTTACTGTTATATGTATGTTTTAATTAGTATAATGAGTAGCTAATTCCTTAACATAGTCGAATCATGTGAAATTTGGTGAAATCACCCTTTGGGTGATGAAATTGGGAGTGGGTAGTGCTTTTTATTGTTTAATCTTGCTTGTTTCATGTCTTAGAACTTATTATAACATCGTTAGATTGGACTGTACACCCAATTTAGTAATCACACACATCAACCTTACATATGTATTTTGCGGGAAGACGTGGGATAAGGGGTTCTAAGATCGCGGCGTAGACTCGGCTTAGTTGTTAAGCCCGAGCCCAATGCAAGGTTACTCGTTTTAACGTTTAAGCACCTCTAGTGCATAACATGTCTTGTTAGTGAATCTTCTTTAGGAAAGGGTAGTTAACATGGCATAAGGTGTTAGGAGAGAGTTGTTCAGACCTTAGCACCGGAATTAGGAGCACGCACCCGTGAAATTGATTGCGAGAGTTCGTTTGTTATAATGCACACTCCCGGTTTTGTCTACCCTTAGGGTTGAAACTAGCTACTTTGATCATGGTTCGGCTATGTCCCTTAGTATAAGATTTACAAACCGAGTAGTTAATCATCTTTCTTCCTTTTCTATCTTTAGACTCATTAGTAAAAATCACCTTAGTGTCGTTGTAATACACAAGCACTTTAAAAAGATTGATCACCTAGACTAAGTAACATGTTCGCTTTGGTACTCACAAACACTTTTCCTTTGGGTTCGACCTCGTACTCCTGTAGCTATGCTAGCAATCGACCCGGTACACTGCCAGTTAGAGAGTTAGTTTGCCCACGGTTTCGAGTCTTTATAAATTGTTTTTGGAGGGTGAAATTTAGCTCAATCAATCAGCTTCTTCTTAGCTGGTTGAAAGGATCCATGACTGAAACTGCTCTTCTTGAAGTTATGACATGTTCGTCATCAAATGAAGTTTGGAATACTTTGTAAGTTCTGTTTAATAATAGATTTAAGTCCAGGATGCTTGAGTACAAGACTGCTCTTACGAAGACTGAGAAGTGATCCAGGAATATGGTTGATTATCTAACTCAAATGAAAGGATATTCGGATGGTCTTGAAGTTGCTGGTTACCCAATCTCTGCCTCTGAACTTATTTTGGCAATCCTGGGAGGTCTTAATCGAGATTATGAATCTGTTATTATGAATTTAACCTCTCAGATTGGATCCCTGTCCTGGCAAGACGTCCATTCTCAATTAGTGACTCATGAACGGCTCCTAGCAAGGTTTTTACGCTCAACAACAATTGATCTAGGAGGGCCCTCTGCAAACCTAGCAACAAATCGCTCTGGCCAAGGAAGAGGACAACAAAGACCTCAAGGAAATGGGAACTATCAAGGAAACAATAGAGGTCATGGTTCAAACAGAGGTGGTAGAGGTGGAAACAGAGGAAGAGGAGGTAGAGGCTATGTGAACCAACGGAATAATAGGCCTACATGTCAAGTCTGTGCTAAAGTTGGTCATACAGCTGTTGAGTGTTACTACAAGTATAATTCCAACTACAATATTCAGGTTAACAATGGAAACACTGGATCAAATATGAGACCAAATGGTGGACAACAATTCTCTTGTTATGGCCGTCAACATGCTGATTACTTTGCCTTTCCAGAATCAGTGAGTGATGCAAACTGGTATGTTGATAGTGGAGCAACAAATCATATTGCTTCTGATCTTAACAGCCTGCAACAGAGTCAGGGTATGATGGATCTGATGGTCTAACAATTAGCAATGGTAAGAGTCTTCCTATCCAACACACTGGACATTTCTCTATTCACACTAACAATTCTGATCTTGCCTTTAATCATGTTTTACATGTCCCTAGTATAACCAAAAATCTTCTAAGTGTTTCCAGACTTACTGCTGATAATCCTATTGTTATGGAATTTCATTCTACTTGTTGTTTTGTGAAGGACAAGATAAGAGGAAATTTTTGTTGGAAGGAACCCTTAGAGATGGCCTTTATCAGATGCATCTCCTACTAAAGCTTCTCAGAACTCTCTTCAATCCAAAGCTAATCAAGGATCTAGTTGTCTTTTGTTATTTTGTAATAATTCTGTTAATCAAAGAACTGAGTCTGTAGGTGATCAGTTTGATCCTTGTAGTAATGCTAGCATTTGGCATAGAAGATTGGGACATCCATCTTCAAAAACATTGAGTCTTGTTTTGAGTATGTATGACATTTTTGGTATCAATAAACTTGAATTTTGTGATGCTTGCAAGTTGGGAAAACACCACTCTCTCCATTATCCTACTTCTGTAACTAAAAGTAATTTCTGTCTTGATCTTGTGCATACAGACCTCTGGGGACCAGCCCCCATCATGTCTACCAAAGGTTACCAGTACTATTTAAGCTGTGTTGATGATTTCAGTAGGTTTGTTTGGATAAATCCTTTAGTCCAAAAATCAGACTCCCTTAAAGACTTTCTTCAGTTCAAATCCTTGGTTGAAAAACAGTTTGAAAGAAGTATCAAGTGTGTGCAATCTGATTGGGGTGGTGAATTTAGGTCTTTTGAGTCCTATCTAACAGATCTAGGGATTGATTTTAGACATCCATGTCCCTATGCTCATGGTCAGAATGGGAAAGTGGAAAGAAAACATAGACATATAGTTGAAACTGGTTTGACTCTTTTAGCTCAAGCTCAAATGCCCTTGAAATTTTGGTGGGAAGCTTTTCAATACTCCACACATCTTATTAACAGACTCCCCACACCTGTCCTGCAATCCCTTTCACCATATGAGAAATAGTTCAATCACAAACCTGATTACAAGCTTCTAAGGACCTTTGGATGTACGTGCTTCCCTTATTTAAGACCTTTTCAGAAACAAAAGTTTCAGTTTCACACTGCAAAGTGTATTTTTATAGGAGTCAGTCCTTCCCATAAGGGGTACCTCTGTTTATATGTCTCTGGAAGAGTTTATGTATCTAAAGATGTCCTCTTCAATGAGCTTGAATTTCCTTATAAATCCCTTTTCCATCCCTCTCCTCCTTCAAAGACTCCTTCCAGCACTGACAGTCCAACCATCATTGTCTCAAACTCCTTCTCTCCCCTTCAAAATCTTGATTCTGAGGAAGATGCATCTGATAAGAACACAATAGGACCTAGGATTCCAACATCTCCATCTCTTCCAATCCAAGTCCAATCATTCCTTGTGGTTCTGCTCCTATTCATGATCATTCACCCCAGCACTCAACCTCTAAACCTGTGCACTCCTCACCATCACCCTCCCCTTTACATCTTTCATCTCCTTCGTCATCTAATAGTCCAAGTCCATCCTCATCACCATCACCACCCCCACCCCTGCCAATCCCTACTAATCAACATACAATGCAAACTAGAGCCAAAAGTGGCATTTATAAACCCAAAACTTATTCCTACTTAGCCTCCATAGACTCTATCCAGTGCCAATTGGAACCTACAAGAGCATCAGATGCCATTGCATCTCCTTAGTGGCATGCTGCTATGAAGGAGGAATTCAAGGCTCTCATTACAAATCACACTTGGGATCTGGTTCCACCTCATCCTCAACAACACTTAGTAGGGAACATATGGGTGTTTAAGCTCAAGCTCAAGCCTGATGGTTCTGTTTTAAAACATAAGGCTAGATTGGTAGCTAAGGGGTTTCATCAAACCCCTGGACTGGATTACAGTGAGACCTTTATTCCTGTTGTAAGGGCCTCTACAATCAGGGTTGTTCTTGCTATAGCTATATCCTTGAATTGGAAGATTAATCAGATTGACATTAATAATGCATTTCTAAATGGAATCATATATGAAGATGTTTTATGCCACAGCCTGAAGGGTTTGATGATTCTACAAAACCTAACCATGTATGCCACCTCACGAAAGCCCTCTATGCCTCAAACAGGCACCAAGGGCCTAGTTTGATGAACTAAGAGTTCAGTTACTAAAGTGGGGTTTTCATCAGTGTAGATCTGATACTTCACTGTTTATATTTCATGCACCTGGAGTTCTAATGTATGTCCTTGTGAATGTAGATGACATTTTAATCACAGGAAATCAGGCAAACTCAATCCAGAAGTTCATCAACACGTTGCACTCTAGATTTTCCCTGAAAGATCTTGGACCTTTATCTCATTTTTTGGGAATTCAAGCACACAGAGATGAGACATGTTTGTACTTGAAGCAGTAGCACTATGCATCCCAGCTTCTCAACAAGTTAAAGCTTGATCATCTAAAACCTGTACGAACTCCTATGACTACTACTGCAGATCTCACATCCACTCAGTCACCCTTTTTACCTAATGCAACTACATACAGGCAAATTCTGGGCAGTCTCCAATACCTCACCTACACCAGACCTGATATCAGTTATGCTGTCAATCAGTTGAGCCAATATATGCATAGCCCTAGAGAAGTTCACTGGTTTTCTCTTAAGAGGCTGTTGAGGTATATCAAAGGCACTCTTGCTGATAGCCTGCACTTTCAACCTAGTCAGGCTCTTACTATTACAGGTTTTAGTGATGCAGACTGGGCCTGCAATGTTATTGATAGAAAGTCTATGGCAGGGTATTATGTGTTTCTGGGAGCATCCCTCGTGTCTTGGAGTTCTAAAAAGCTACAAGTTGTGGCAAGGTCCAGCACAGAATCAGAATACAAAGCCTTGGCAAATGTGGCAGCTGAAATCAAATGGTTAAGGTCCTTACTGTCTGAACTGCATTTACAGGTTAGAGCAAAACCTATCACATGGTTTAAAAATCTTAGTGTTATAAAATGGATGGAGATAACTTCAGATGCAAGAAACAGAAACAGAAGCAATCAAACATAAACAATCAAAGGAGATAACAGAAACAAGAAGAACACAGATTTAACGTGGAAAACCCCTCAGTGGGAGAGGAAAAAAACCACGGGCAGAAAAGAGATATTTTATTATGCACTGAATTTTACAGATTTCAACACACTCGGACAATGAGACAACAACTGTATTTATAGGCACAAATCCCTAAACCCTAGCCGCCAGGAATCTTTGTCTGATCTGCCATAAATACCCTTACACGTGTCCTCCTTTTAATGACATTGTATAGCTGTCACATAACAGAATTAGCAGATGTGGGACCCTGCTGTATTCGAGTACTCAGCAGACTATCACCCTGCTGATAGTCACCCCGCGACGAAGCTCAGTAGACTCCACCCTACTGAAGCACAGAATTGAATACACTTCTCAGCTGTCCATCACACAGCTGAGTCTTCAGATTGGTTCCACCAGATGTAGAGTTTAAGTCACTTTACTGACACTTAGTGCAGCTGCCCTAGCCTATAATCCTGTGTTCCACTCAAGGACTAAGCACATAGAAATAGATGTTCACTTTGTGAGAGATCAAGTCCTTAAAAATCAGCTTCAAGTGGCTTTTGTTCCCTCTTGTGATCAAGTGGCAGATTGCTTCACCAAGGCTCTCTCTAATACTTCATTTCAGATGAACAGACACAAACTGAATGTTGTTGACACTACTATCAGTTTGCGGGGGGATGTTAAGACAAACACATGTTAGCTTATCCTAAGCTAGATTTGCTATTAGATTTAGTTAGTACAATTCTGTTATTATTATTCTCTGCTGGATACAATATGTATTAGACCTTTGTTCAGTGTTTGTTATCAATGAAATGATCTTCTTCTATCTCATCTAGTATGATACAATTCTAACTGATCTTGACAATCCTGTAGTTTTAGTAGACATTTTTTTCTCACTATGCATATCTATAAATGTACTTGTAGATTAAACTTGAATAAATCTTGGAATGCACTGGATTTTTGCTTTTAAAAAAACAACTGCAAACAAAAATAAAAAATAATAATGATCGTCGGTGTTTAGTCATGGTTGAGCTTTAAATAAAAATGACGATAAAACAAAAATATAGGTGTTGACATTATATTTTTTTGAGTTTTATTTTAGAAAATACGGTTGTTTGAAAATAATGGAAGAGATTAATTCTGTTATTAGTTATGTGTGCCATTTTATCGTAATACTATCGTATTTTGTCATATTTATATAAAAAAGCGTGTAATACGAGTTTTTTTTTATTTTATATGGAAGTGGTGCATTGTAAAACCAGATAAAGAGTAGAATTTTGGCCTGAGCAATTAAAGAAGCAAGATTGAACCTAAAAATCTGATTGGTGATTATGCAACATAATTTTTAAAGCTTTACATGTCAAATTAGTCTTGGACTCCTCCAGCAAAGTTGTAGTGCTCAAAACATCATTTCCAATGCATTTTGAATCATCTATATTGGAGTTGGATAAGTCCATATATGGTCCAAATATTGTAGCCGAGCTGTTGGATTACGCGGGCGCATCTGATGCGGAGCTGTCAGATTCCACGCAAATAAATATATGGACAAAATGGAACGTTCGGGCATGTGGTAGTACTTTGGCCGTAACTTTCGGCTCCGATGTTCGTTTCGAGGTCAAAATCAATTGTTTTCCCTTCCATTTTGGTCTCCAAAAATTTTGGCACGTTTTTCTTGTTTTTATTATTTTTAATTGCGTATTCAATAAATTTTTGATTCTGGATCCATTTGTTTAGGAAGGTCCGTGTGATTAGCTTCTTGATTTCCGCATTGATTTATTTTGTAATTATTCTGTAATATTCTATTTTTAGAAAGTATCGACTTTGGGTGGCTATAAAATCCCGGCTTGTAGGGTTGTTTTAGAAAGACTTGAACCATATAAAAATATTTTTCTTATCGGACCATATTCTGATACCATGTTTGTGCGTTTATCACTTTTTGCGCTTCCATGTTTGTTTTCCCAAAACACACCGACGTCATTGGACCAGGCCAGAAACTAACTCTGGGCCGTTTGTTGTGGTGCAAGGCGTACACCAATAGTTGACTTTGATAAGCTTCAAAGTTTTGTAGTAATTAACTATATTTTTATATCAAGAAGTGGGACACTAAAAATGCATTGCCTTTTTAAATGGAAAGAAGTTGAATACAAAAGCTTGGATTTTGCTTGGTTACAAATGGGACACTAAAGGACTCCTATATATATAGTTGTCCATGTCGGCTAAATGGAGAATTCTAGTACCTGTTGTGGCTAGATGTTTCTACACAAAGTGAACCTATGATATTTGTGTAGACTCCACTAGACTCTTCTAGCCTATATTATTCTAGAAAATAGAAGCTAAATAATTGCCACCTTGACTAACATAGTCAATTCTAGGCTATTGTAGATAAAGTGAGTCGGTGTCTTTTCTAACACTCCCCCTCACCGACTACTTTCTTTTAGTGATGATTTGGCAAGCATCCCCAGCTAAATTCTAAATTCTTCGAGCTTGTTTCCATTTAGACCTTTGGTAAAGACGTCCGTTAACTGATTTTCGGTCTGCACATATATCATTTGTATCTCTTCTTGAAGAACCTTCTTGCAAATAAAATGGTAATGCACTTTAATGTGCTTGGTCCTTGCATGAAATACTGGATTCTCTGCTAATTGTAGTGATGATATATTGTCGCAATGTAAATCCACTGGGTAGTCAACTGGCTGATGTAAGTCTCTCAATAACTGCACAAGCCAAGTGACTTCTTGAGCTGCTACAGCGGCTGCCCGGTACTCTGCCTTGGAAGTTGATAGAGATACAGTAGGTTGCCTTTTGCTACACCAAGATATTACTCCAGAACCAAGGCTGAACACGTAACCGGTAGTTGATCGGAGAGTGTCATGATCCCCAGCATAATCAGCGTCACAGTATCCAATGAATCTACATGGAATTCCTTTCTGGTAGAAAATACTGTAGTCATAAGTTCCTTTGACGTACCTCATAATTTTCTGAACTAACTGCCAATGTGGCTTTCTTGGACATTGCATAAATCTGCTTGCGACGCCAACTGCAAAGGAAATGTCTGGTCTTGTTAACGTCAAGTATATCAGGCTTCCTACTAGTCGTCGATAATTTGTAGGATCATCCAACTCTTTGCCTTCTTTTGAGCTTAACTTGGCATTGACTTCAATTGGTGTTGGAGAAGGCTTGCAGTCTATCATTCCAGACTTCTTTAACAGATCCTTAACATACTTCTGTTGGCAAAGGAACAACCCATCTTTAGTGTACTCGACTTCAAGTCCAAGAAAGTGCTTAAGCTCTCCCAGTTCTTTCATTTGAAACCGGACTGATAAGTTCCTCTTGACTTGTTGAACTTCTTTTCATCATCTCCAGTGATGATGAGATCATCAACATATACCAACACGGCTGTTAATTTGTTATTTTGATGCTTGATGAACAAACTTGAGTCGGACGGAGCCATAGAGAATCCACTATCAGTCAATAACTCTGCAATTTTTTCGTACCAAGCCTTTGGCGCCTGTTTCAATCCATATAACGCCTTTCTTAACTTGCACACGTATTTAGGATGAGTCGAACTCTCGAAGCCTTTTTGTTGTTCCATGTATATGTCTCGATCGATCTCACTATGTAGGAAGGCGTTCTTCACATCCATCTGCCATAGTTTCCAAGACATACTAGCTGCTAGTGCTAGTAAAACTCGTACTGTAGTTATCTTCGCCACCAGACTAAATTCTCATCATAGTCTAAGCCATATTGTTGTGAGAAACCTCGAGCAACTAATCGAGCTTTATGTCTCTCTATGGATCGGTCTTGTCATGTTTTCACCTTGTAAACCCATTTGCAAGATATTGGTTTTACTCCTTCCGGAAGAGGAACAAGTTCCCAAGTCTGGTTTTGCTTAAGCGCTTGAATTTCCTCATTCATCGCCTGTATTCATTCACCCTTTTTAGATGCCTGCTCATATCTTGAAGACTCCATAGTTGCAGTATCATCAACTGTCGCAATGTTAGTGATGAGATCGTAAATTATTGGTATTTCATTGCATTTTCAAGATTATTTTCTATAGAGATATGCGCTTTTATGGTGTGTTTGATGTTGTTTTGCAGATTTGATGAAAATAAGCTTTGGAGAAGTGTTTTTATTATGTGTGACATGGAATGAAAGAGTGGATTATAAAATATGTGACTGCAGAAGAAAAACAGGAAAATGGTATGATCATACCATTACATTAAAGTGTGGCTGTTTGCAATGTGGATGAAAAGATGGATTTTGCAGACTTATTTCCTATCGGTCCATCATTAAAAGACTCATTATTTCCTATTAGTTGAATAATATTTGATTTTTCTTTTTCTTTATTATTTTAATATTTAATTAGGAATAAATAAATAAAAAGAAAGGAAGTGGCGTGGCCACTAAAAAAAAAAATTCATTCAGCAAATAATAAGATTTTAGTTAGGTTTTGAAGGGCTGCTGCGGCACCTTCTTCTGCTCGTCGACAACTTTTTTTCCTTTTTGTTTTAAAAGATTCTTCATCATATATTGGATCATTCTATTGTATGGTGAGTTCTTAATTTATTTTCTTTTCGGTTAATTTATTATTGAAGCCTTGATTGATGCAACTGTGAGATCAAATTGAGTCTTATTCCTCGTTTTATCTGTTGGTATTTATTCATCTTTTGCTTTATTTGTCTCTACGGTTAATGGTTAGGTTGGTTATTTTCGCGAGATAAGTAATTTAATCATTGAATCGTCAGCTAGTTGGAATAACAAATCCGTAATTGTTTGTGATTTTCATAAAAATAGCACATGATATGAGTTTTTCGGTTCGCAACTGGAAAAATCCGCTATCATAAAGATGAATAATCTGAATTAAAATTAACCTGCGTGTGCGTTAATATTCAGAATTCGGGTCTCTCAGATTGTAATTCTGCCGGAACACCAAACTCCTATGACCGTGTCTAGGGGTGTCTTTCGGTTAGATGGTAATTAGTGACCGTGTCCTGATTACCAAAATTAGGAGGGATTGGTTACTTGGCGCGTGTCGGTAACTATAACCAGTTTATCAATAAATTAACGAGTCATCTTTGCATCTATGATCGGTTGTGAAAATCGAGATGGATATAATTAATTTAACCGGAACCTTTCTTTTACTTATTTTCATATTCTTAGTTTACTTATTTTTTATTAGTAAATAGTTTATAATACCAAAATATTGTCCTTTGTCGATTTTAAGAGAAATAAATCCACCGTTCCCTGTGGAGACGATCCTGCTCACCCTATACTCGTTATAGGAAGTAGGTAAATTTATCTTTGGCGGTTTGACACCCACCAGTTAGCATACTTAGGATTTGGTTTCCTCTGTCGAGATGATCTCCTAAGTTGTTGTTCATGATGATCAACCTCCTCCATCTCCGGTGTTGGACTTTCGATACTGTTATATTCCATCTCTTGAGTTCTTGCCGATTTCTCTTGACCATCATCATTTACTTTCAGAGTGCATATCTCTTCTCCTGTCTTTTTTCTTATTTTCTCTTCTAGAATAGGTGAGTCGGGAAGCTCCTAATCTTGAGATGACCACCAAGAACATGCTTCATCGAATACAACATTTCTTGACACCATACTCAATTCGTTCTTCGGTCACAACACTTCCATCCTTTTCTTTCCTCATCGTATCCCAAGAATATGCATCTGATTGCTTTCTTGTCAAATTTGCTTCGTATCTCATCTGGGACGAATACATAACAGACACAGCCAAATAATTGAAATGACTTACAGTTGGTTTTTCTATTTTATGTTTCTGATACGGTGAGATGAATCCAAGCTTTTCTTGTGGTAGCCGATTGATCACATGGGCTGCAGTCTTCATACATTCTACCCAAAAATGGGCTGGGACATTCTTTGCATGTATCGTACTCTGACATGTCTCAGCTAAATGTCGATTCTTTCTTTTAGCTAACCCATTTTGTTGCGGCGTTCTCGGACAAGTCAACTGCCGGCGAATATTATTTTGCTTTAGATATTCCGAGAACTCAGTTGATGTATACTCACCTCCATTATCTGTACGTAGACAATGTACTCTTTGAGGAAAGTATGCTTCTACTTTACATTTGAATTCCTTAAACTTCTCCAAAGCTTGGGATTTATCCTTCATGAAATCCACCCACGTATATTTTGAGAAATATCGTCAATGAAGGTGATCGTATACTTTGCTCCTCCAATTGACTGTTCCTTTACTGTTCCAAAAGCATCTGAAAGAATCAACTCGAGCGGTGATTAAGCTAGAACCCACCCCTTCAAAAACAATTTATAAAGACTCGAAACCGCGGGTAAACTAACTCTCTAACCGGCAGTGTACCGGGTCGATTGCTAGGATAGCTACAGGAGTACGAGGTCGAACCCAAAGGAATCGTGTTTGTAAGTACCAAAGTGAACGTAATGTTTAGTCTAGGTGATCAATTTCTTAAGGTTTTGTTTACTACAACGACACTAAATGAGTCTAAGTAACGAGTCTAAAGATAAAAAGAAAGAAAGAAGATTAAACTACTAGGTTTTAACGATAAATTAAGGAGACATAGCCGAACCATGATCAAAATAGCTAGTTTCACCCCAAGGAATGACAAAACCGGGAATGTGCATTAAACGAACGAACTCTTGCATACATTTTTACGGGTACGTACTCCTAATCCCGGTGCTAGGGTCTGAACAACTCTTCCCCAACACCTTATGCCTAGTCAACTAACCTTCCCTAAGAAAGGTTCATTCTCAAGACATGTTATGCATGAGAGCCGTTTAAACGTTAAAACGAGTAACCTCGCACTACAATGCGATCTTAGAACCCTTTTCCCACACCCCTCTATCTGAACAACTCTCAAGATTGATGTGTGTGATTTTTGACCTAGGTGATCAATCTAGCTCAAATCCGTTATAATGAGTTCTAAGATATGAAACAAGCAAGATATAACATTAAAAAGCACTACCCACTCCCAATTTCATCACCCAAAGGGTGATTTCACCAAATTTCACATGATTCGACTATGTAGGTGTTTAGCTACTCATTATACTACTCAAGTCATGCATAAAACAGAAAATGAAAGCCATAACAAGTAAAAGAGAAGAGAAATATACCATTAAATTGCAGAAATTCGAGTTGAGATCCAAAAAGTACAAAATAAAGAATTAATTAAAAGGTGGTCTCTTAGTGTTTGGAATGAAAATATAAGCTAAGAAATGGAAAGATTAAGCTAAGATGTTGTTGATTTACACTAAGAGAGAGTATTCTAAGCTATTACAAAATTCGAGCAAGAAAATGGGTAGAGTTTTGCTAAGAAAAGCTTGATATCTCAAGAAATGGTCTAAGGGGGGTATTTATAGGTGAAGGGAAAATCTGCTGCAAAAACGGTCCAAACGCGCGTTTAGAGGGCTGGAACGGGCTTTTGGAATCTTCAAACGCGCGTTTCGCTTAGTTGAAACGCGCGTTTCGCATGAATTCTGGGCAGGGGCTTGACTGTTCTTCATCTGGAACGCGCGTTTGGGAAGGTTCAAACGCGCGTTTGGAGTGATTTCAAACGCGCGTTTGGAGAGCTTGAACTCTGTATCAACTCTGGACTTCTGGAACGCACGTTTGAGGGGTTCAAACGCGCGTTTGAACCCCTGTTTCCCCAAATCTTCACTTTTCTTCCTTTTTGGGCCCTCGTCTTGCCTCGGTCACGCTTTTTCACCACAATCTCGAGACACCAATACCCTTCAATATCATAGACAACCACAAACATCCAAACAATTCCGGAGGGTAAGAGTGCTCGGGAATGGGGTTAATATCAACAAAAAGGGGTACGAATTCATCAAAGTAACGGATTCGTTCCCCGTGCCATAAGCTCACGAAATCACCCCGAAAATGGTCTAATTTACCCAAAATTGTGCTGAAAGTGTGGTAGACAGGGGTAATTAATGCACCGGAGTCACGTAAAGTTGACTCCCATCAACCACCCCACACTTAGCCTTTGCTCGCCCTCGAGTAAACTAGGCGTTTTAAAACAAACCAAGGGATTCAACATTGTGACGTAGGTGCTACTATCCACACCCTCGAGGTAACCATGAAGTAAGACACACGAACATACACACACCGGTACAACATTATCAAAAGAATAGAGTGTGTGTGGTGCCGAGCTACATCCAATGTGTTCAAAATGATTGTCGGGGCTTGAATCCCGACCAAAAGTCTACCAACCGTCTCATACCACTACCCTCTTCACTAATCAAGGTCACTAAGTTCGGACACAATCGGGTAGGACTTGAAGGGTTATAACGTTAGGCTAGGGTAATTCCGGTTAATCGAAAAGGATACTTTGGGAACTGGAGAAAAAGTAGTACGAGTGAACCTAATCAACAAGTGTGCCACCTTATCTCTACCATACAAACCATCCAAACTCCTTTTGATTATTTTAAACACTTTGGGAACCATAGAATGCTAACATACCCGAACTCATTGCCTAATTCAACTATGTTTCAAGTCTCATGAGGCGAGGTCGAATACATTAGCACCTATCTCACTATCCCAACCCTTGATCATCATAACTATAACTTTTGAGCTCATCACTTTGATTCCAACCCTTTATTTCTATACACCAAACTTTTATTCTTTGAGAAATTTCTAATTTATTTTGAACTTTGATTGATTGAGTTCTCTCTTTTTTTTTTCTTTTTTTTTTTATAAAAAGAAAAGAAGGAATTTCACAGATTTTTCTTTTCTTTTTGGGCCAAATCCAAACAATAAACCCAAATGAGCTCCTCTTCTCCTTATAGCTCCAAAAACAAGAAACAACAACCCATCAGGACATCATTTCCCCCACCCCACACTTGCCTTAGCAAGTGTGGCCTAACAAAAGACTAAGTCCACTCGTAGGGTGTAAATGAAGGGAATGTGACCATAAGTAAGGCTCAAGGTAGGTTTCTGACTACGTAACAAAACGGCTATAAAACGAATGGTGGTCAGACCATTCTATCAAGGCTGAGAGGGGCTACGAAGGTCTAATGTTTGGGATAAGGCTTATTTGGCTTTGGTAGGGTCAAAGAGACGCCATGACCGTCATCCCGTGTCCTACTTAGGTAAACCTTTCTATTTCGTCTCGAGACTAGTGGTATGAGAGGTGGTAGCAATCAAATTGTGCACAAAGAGTAGCTTCACGTGAAATTAATAGACTATATTCTCAAGATAATATCAAACCGAAGTGCACACGTTCGGGGCCCTACTAAGGTGGCCACCACTCGAATATGGACATAGCACAAACAACACAGTGTCGGAAACCCTTGAAAATTTTTAAAATCACCCAAAAATCGACTCAAGCACGATCATAAGCTAAGTATACCACACATAGTGCACATTCAACAATAAAAACAATAAAACGGCTAAGTCCCCCACCCCACACTTAAACGAAACACTGTCCTCAGTGTGTGAGAGATAAGAAGCGTAAAAGACTTAGCTGTTTGACCAAAAGACCCGGCAGAAAGGCGCAACCGTGACTCGAAACTCGTGATAACCTCGTATGAATCCATCCCGTAACCTAGAGCGAGATCAAAAGATACAAATACAGCGCATGCACGGGACATAATCCGCGTGCTAAAAAGCAAGCAATAGGGTAAGTGGGTGCATAAAAAAAAACGAGTCTGAGCCACAGTGACGAGATCAAAGCATAATGAGGGGGGATACGGGATATGCAATGGAAGGATACAATCGAATCAAATAAAATACAGAACATCCATGCATTAAATATAAGCCAATAATAACATCCTCGTCATCCCACAGTATCAGTCAATGAAAAAGGAAAACATACACGGTCAAGCAGGCCTCATGGGCTCAAAAATAAGTGTACGTGCATGCAAAAGCGAAGTGTGTCCAAAGTATGATGAAAGAACGTCAAAAGTAAGTGAAATATCAAAGTATAAAAGAGAGACAGACTAGTAAGTAAATACAAGAAGAATTTCATGAAAAAACATGCTAGTCTGCTCCATGTCCCTGTACGTCAGTAGTGGAATCCGGTGTGCCAGATGTTGGTGCAACCACAGCAGCTGCACTCTCGGTCTGTGTAGGTCCTGCAACACCTGTCCTTACTGCTTCCGTCCCAGCTGCCTCTGTCCAAGCCCTATCTGTGCCCCCTAGATCATCCAAATCAATATCATCAAACCCCTCGTCCGGCTCCTCAACAAATGACTCCTCTATGACCCTCTGCAAATCCGCCTCGATCTCCGGGGTATACTGAAATGGTGCAATATCTAGATTCAATTCAGGAAGCTCAACCTGCCTCTCCTGAGCCAATACCTGCTGATTCTCCACGATGTCGTTCAGTGTCACCCTCAGACTATCCATCCAGTCTCTCTGTTTGTGCGCAATCAGAAGTCCCTGCCTCTCACTAAGCCACGGCCCCCCGGTTGATGTAGAAGGTAGAGGTGTAGGTGTGGTGGAAGGTTCAGTAGTAGAGGGAGGAGGTGGGGGTATAGTAGTGGTAGCAGTGGAGGAAATGATAGGAGGAGGTATGGGGAGGGTGGTGGAGGTAGTGAGGTGGTAGGGCGGAGGACGGTGTGAATGGGTCGAGGGGTGGTTCTAGGAGGCCTGGAAGCGGAGCGGGCGTTAAACGGCCTCGGTGCCACAGGCAGATTCTTCTTCCTCAGAATCTGATCATCTGGATACTCTTTTACCAACGCTCCCTTGCACAAGCCATGGATAAGATAGGGGCACATAATCATCCGACGCTTAACCTTTTGATTTTCTCTAAATTCCTCAAAGATGGTTTTCCCGACGTCTACCTTCAGATTATAGTGTAGAGCATACAACAATTGCAAATCCTTAATGTGGAAGTGCGTTATGTTGTCCTTCGGTAGTAGACGGTTCTGAGAAAACTTAGCTTTCACTTTCCAAACATCCGGCCAAGTCGTCGTCACCAACTGACTTCTCAAATTGCTACCCTTAGAAACCCACTGTAAGTCAGGATTTATGGCCTTCCTCATTTCCTCCAACGGATCTGGATTCTCAGTGTTACCCCAATGAGATCGCTCTGCAAACCAACTAATGTAGTCCTGACCCTCGAAAGCCGGTATCCAGTAATAATCATTGATAGCCTTGACCGACCACGGGACATTGACCCCTCTGACTCTGATGAAACCGGACTCAAGATTAGCCACACTAAAGTTTGCATCCATTCCCGGACCAATGACAGATTGAGATTCCCATCCGGCTCGTAAATCAGATTCTTCCACCCCCTCTTCCTCAAATCATCAATGAAAGATTTAGGTACAGCTTTGAGGTCTAGCCCCCTCTCATAGCACATATTCTTCACAGCGATATACTCATTGTAATTTGAGAATGCAACCGGTGAGTTAAAACGCTGCTCGAAAGGGATAATATCATCAGGAGGAGGGACTAGAGGAGGGTCTTGCTCGGGAGCACTCTGAGGAGGAGGTGGAGCACTAGTCTTTACATTTTTGGCCTGCAAATGTGCCAAGGGCACATCTCTCTCAATGTCCGTAGCCTCCTCACTATCACTACTCGTATTCCTCCCTTCGGTATCTGGCTCAAAATCCTCGTCTGAGGTCTCATCCCTTAACTGTCCCGCTGGCCTAAGGGCTCGAGGATTCCTACTCTCAACTGTGCCACCGATTCGAATACCACTCGTAGGTGCCCGAGGATAAACTAGGGTTTTCTGTTTTTTGGGCACTTGCCTAGTCACTGGTTGCTTCCCCTTACCTTTACCCTCGGTTTCCTTACGTTTAGTTTCCCTCATTATCTATGAAAACCAACCAAACAACACCAAACAACCAAGTTACAAACAAAACCGACCCGGTTATCGTCCAACCGGGATTTCAAACAAACCACCCATCCACAACGAAACACCCCACAAAACCCACACCATTCACCATCGATCAACAAAACAAACAAAACAAACAAAAACAGGGTGTAATCATCAATAAACAATAAATAACGAGAAAGGGCGTTAAACCAAAATAGGCCAAAAACTAACCCTAACCGAAACTTAAACGTAAAGCCGTAATATACATGTTCTATGCTTAAATGATACGACACGAATGATTTGGAGCGAAGAACGAGCCTCGAAACGTCGAAATTGGCCAAATTCGACCTTGGTGAAAAACCGTCAAAAGTGAAGTTCGAATCGAGGATTTGGGGGAATTGTTGTTGGAATGGCTTGTTGAAATCAAAAGAAGAGGTTGAGAGGTGTTGATTGGGCTTTAAATAGCCAAAATCGGTTGAGAAACGAAGGATTTCGAGTGAAGGGCACAAGAACGGCCGCCAAACGCTGCTAGGGTTGAGGAGAAATCGAAATGAAACGCCGGTTTGAGGTGGCAGGTATTTAAAGAAGAAGGGTCCAAACGCGCGTTTAAAAAAGATGGAACGCGCGTTTCGCAAGCTCAAACGCGCGTTTGAAGTGTGAAACGTGCGTTTGGGAAGAGGAATCACGATCAGAGACTTGAGGCTCCAAACGCACGTTTGAAATGGTTCTAAACGCGCGTTTAGGAGGAAAAAGCTGTAAATGCACGTTTGAAAGGGGTAAACGGGCGTTTGGATCAGAAACTAGGAAAACTCAAGATTTCTACCCCACACTTGATTCTAACCGCCCCGAGACCACTAGAAACACCAAACTAACTCAACAAACTACGAAATGGTGGGTTGCCTCCCCCAAGCGCCTTTGTTTTACGTCGTTGGCTCGACAAGATGGATTATACGGTGCCAACTTTTTCAAAGTTATACCGTTGGCACGAGACGAGAGAGGGTAGAAAGATGGAAAGATGGATTAAGGATTATACGAGTCAAGATTTAAAGTCCATGACAAGACTTACAAGATTCATCACAAGGTACGGGGTCTTCAAGGTGCACTATTTCTAGTGCTTCATCGTAAGGCAACCTCTCATACCTTTTCAACCGCAAGCCATTAGTGGTAAACGTGCCAAACTTAGGATGGGTGATTTCGATAGCTCCGGACGGATAGACTTTCGACACAACATAGGGACCGGACCACCTAGACTTCAACTTCCCTTGGAAAAGATGCAAACGAGTATTATAGAATAAGACTTCGTCACCCTCATTGAAAACACGAGGTTTAATCAACTTATCATGGAGTAACTTAGTCTTCTCTTTATACTTCGTGGAAAGGTCATAAGCACAAAGGCGGAACTCATCTAGTTCATTCAATTGGGCCATACGCTTCTCACCAATTAAGGTTTCATCGAGGTTTAGCATTTTGATGGCCCAATAAGCCTTGTGTTCGATCTCTACGGGAAGATGACAAGATTTACCATAGACTATCATGTAAGGTGACATGCCTAGGGGTGTCTTAAAGGCTGTCCTATGGGCCCACAAAGCATCATCTAACTTTAAAGACCAACTTTTCACGTTCGTGTCCACCGTCCTCTCTAAGATACGCTTAATACCCCTATTCGTGACTTCAACTTGACCACTCGTTTGGGGGTGGTAAGCGGTACCTAACTTGTGTTTCACTCCATACTTCTCTAAAAGCTTATCAAACGGCTTGTTGGCAAAATGGCTTCCATTGTCACTGATTATAGCACGAGGCACCCCAAACCGACAAAAGATGTTCTTTCTAAGAAAACGGATAACAACATTCCTATCATTGGTGGGTGAAGCTAAGGCTTCGACCCATTTGGATACATAATCACATGCGACTAAGATATATTTGTTACCACATGAAGAGGGATAGGGGCCCATGAAATCAATGCCCCACACGTCAAAAATCTCACACACTATGATCGATTTCTGAGGCATCTCACTCCTTCTAGATATACGACCGGACCTTTGACAAGCATCACAAGATTTCACATAAGCATGTGCGTCTCGGAATAGAGTGGGCCAATATAGCCCACTTTTCAATACTTTCAAAGCGGTTCTTTGCCCCGAGAAATGGCCCCCGGCCTCTTTATCGTGACAAAAAGAAAGAGCACTCAAAATTTCACTTTCCGGGATGCACCTCCTCAAAATGCCATCCGAACACAACCTATATAAGCAAGGATCTTCCCACACATACTTACCAACCTCACTAAGGAATTTACGTCTTTGGTTTGAGTCAAGGTCGGGATCTACAAAACCGCACTCGTGGTAGTTGACAAAAGGAGCAAACCAAGGATTACCTTCCTTACCGACTTTTAGAAAGTTTCCTTTCTTAGCCGGAAGAAGGGTGTCAAGTGCATAAAGTTGCTCGTGAGGGAAAGAATCATTTATCTCCCTTTGTGCCTTAATCAACTCCTCACTAAGCTCCATACGACTTAAGTGGTCGGCTACGACATTCTCACAACCCTTCCTATCACGGATCTCTAGATCAAACTCTTGCAAGAGCAAGATCCACCTCAAGAGCGGGGCTTGGCATCTTGCTTGGCAAAGAGATAACGCAAAGCGGCATGATCCGTGTGGACAACCACCCGAGAACCTACGAGATGAGACCTAAACTTATCGAATGCAAAGACGACTGCTAAAAGCTCTTTTTCAGTGGTGGTGTAGTTCTGTTGGGCCGGATTCAAGGTCTGACTGGCATAAGCAATAGGTTTGAAGATTTTGTCGATCTTTTGACCGAGGACCGCACCAACCGCGGTGTCACTCGCATCACACATGAGCTCAAATTCTTGATCCCACTTCGGGGCAACTAAGATAGGAGCGGATACAAGCAATTGCTTGAGCAACAAAAATGCCTCAATGCAAGCTTGGTCGAAATTAAACGGGACATCTTTTCCTAGAAGAAGGGTAAGAGGACGGGCTATCTTCGAGAAATCCTTAATGAACCTACGATAGAACCCCACATGGCCTAGAAAACCCCTAAGAGTCTTTAGGTTGGTGGGCATAGGAAGCTTAGCTATCGCTTCTACCTTAGCCTTGTCTACCTCTATACCCTTACTAGATATCTTATGCCCTAAGACTATCCCCTCCGTAACCATCAAATGAAACTTCTCCCAATTTAGCACCAAATTCGTCTCCTCACATCTACTCAACACTTTTTCAAGATTATCTAGACATTCCTCAAAGGAATCACCAAACACACTAAAATCATCCATAAAGACTTCTAAAAACTTTTCAATCATATCCGCAAATATGGAAACCATGCACCGTTGGAATGTCGCGGGTGCATTACACAACCCAAAAGGCATCCTATGGAAGGCAAAGGTACCATAAGGGCAAGTATAGGTAGTCTTTTCTTGGTCCTCTAAGGCCACATGTATTTGGTAATACCCACTAAACCCATCGAGAAAGCAATAAAAAGCATGTCCACTCAATCTTTCCAACATTTGATCAATAAAAGGGAGGGGAAATGATCTTTACGAGTTTGGTCATTTAGCTTACGATAATCAATGCAAATTCTATGACCACTTACCAAACGCTTAGGCACCTCCTCACCTTTGTCATTGATCTCCACGGTCATACCTCCCTTCTTCGGCACCACTTGGGTGGGACTCACCCACTTGCTATCCGAGATGGCATAGATAATCCCGAGCTTCAACATCGTGACCACATCCTTCCTCACAACCTCTTGGAGGTGTGGATTGAGTCTTCTTTGGGGTTGCCTTACCGGCTTCGCTCCATCTTCTAGAATGATCTTGTGTTGACAAATGGTGGGGCTTATACCCTTGAGATCACACATCTTCCACCCAAAAGCACGCTTGTGCCTCTTAAGCATCTTCACTAACTCATCTTCCTGCAAAGCCGTTAGTGTAGTAGAAATAATCAAAGGAAGTAAATCATTATTTTCAAGAAAAACATACTTCAAATGAGGTGGTAGCGGCTTCATTTTCAAGTCTTTTGGTGGGTCCTCAATTGATGGCCTCTCTAGCTCTCCTTCAAGCCCAAGATCAATCTTCTGGGTCCATCTTTCACCCACGAAAGCCGTCTCTTCGAGTTCTTTTGCTTCCAACTCTTCTTCTTCATCGAGTTCCGTACTCACTCTTGCCATGCATTCATCAGAGTTATCTTTATACACCTGCATGTCAACATGCTCCGAAACGCAAGGATATATAGCATCAATAGAAAAACAGTCCTCGGTGCTCTCCTTAGGATGTTTCATTGCTTTGTAAACATTGACCGCGACTTTTTCATCTCCAACTCTCAAAATAATCACTCCACTCGGAACATCTATCAAAGTCCTTCCGGTGTTTAAAAAGGGACGTCCTAACAACAAAGGTGTTTTAGAGTCCATCTCCATGTCTAGCACCACAAAATCTACCGGAAAGGCAAAGTTATCCACTTTCACTATGACATCCTCTATCACTCCCATAGGTTCCCTAATAGACCTATCCGCCATTTGAAGGGTCATCCCCGTTGGCTCCAACTCTCCTAGGTCAAGGCTTTCATATATAGCACGGGGCATTAAGCTTACACTAGCTCCCAAATCACATAGAACACTAGGAAAATGAGTTGTACTAATAGTAACCGGGATAGTGAAACTACCCTTGTCTCTAACTTTCGGGGGAATCCTAGACTTTCCATCAAAAATAGCGGAACACTCTTCATTTAAACACACAACTTCTTGCATTTTACCCTTTTTAGTTAGCAACTCTTTCAAAAACTTACAATACGAGGGCATGTTTGTAAGTGCTTCAAGAAAAGGAATGTTCAAATCAATTTTTCGTAAAATTTCAATGAATCGAGTTTGTGCTTTATTCAAGAAACTTTGTCTATGATTCTTAGGGGGATAAGGGAGAGTACTCAAATCAAAATCTTTAGAAGGAGGAGGGTTCATACCTTTCTTACCTTTGGTGCGTGGGGAAGACGGCTCTTTCATTGGCTCTTTCCCTTCTCTTCGAGTTGATTCCTCCTCTTTCACATCGATAACTACATAATCTCCCCTAGCTTGAGCTTCTTTCCTCTCAACTTCTTTATTCTTTCTTCATCATCTTCAATCCCATCTATATCACCATCCATAGCTCCCGCTTCGGCCTCAATAGGAGCTTTTCTAGCCTTGTCCTCCCATAGGACTTTCTTTTCTCCACTAGTTCTCAACACTTTACCACTTCGAGTCAAGATGGAGTTTACACTTCTCGGATTCTTTTCGGTGTTACTCGGTAAACCGCCCTTCAACTGAACATGTTCCACCACTTGACCAAATTGCGTCTCAAGATTTTTGATGGCGGACCCATGTTTGTAGTTCATCTCAACCATGTCATTCTTTATCTCCGCAAAGTTTTTGTTCATTTATTCCAAGATGACATCGGTTGCACTCTTTGGAGGTATAGGAGCCAAAGGAGGAGGGTTTTGATAATTGTTAGAACCTTGTTGATTATACCCTCCTTGTTGCCTTTGGTGTGGAGGTTGATAGACTTGCCCTTGTGAAGGTTGGCTTTGATTTTGGCCTTGTCTATAACCTTGGTTTTGGCCTTGGTTTTGATTTCGGTTCCAACCTTGATTGTTGTTATTCCTCCAAGAACCATCACCTTGATTTCCATAATTCCCTCCTTGACCTTGTCCAACATAGTTCACATCTTGGGATTCTTCATACGGTTGCCCACCTTGTTGTTCCCCCATATATTGGCCTTGATAGGGGCTTTGCAATTGATTTTGATATTGGGGCCCCGTATTCCATTGCTCCATATAACAAATACTCATCATCCGCTTAGCCAACTCATTCATGTTATCTTGAGATGGAGTACTAGGTTGTCCTTGAGTTGAGGATTGAGGATAAGCCATATTTTGAGCTTTGGTTGTCATCCTACAATCCTTTGCCGAGTGTGATCCACTACAAATTTGGCAAAGCTTAGCACTCTCATTCTCCTTTTGCAATCTCCCCAACTGTTGCTCCATCGCTTGTACTTGAGCATGGTATTGATCACTTGCCTCTACTTCTTTCACTTCAACCAAACCGGGCCTCTTGCTTCTTGTCCCCTTTCTACTCGACGATATGTATTGCCTCGAGGTCTCGAAAATCTTCTCAATTTGGTTCATAGCCACCTCGGGTACCATACTCATAATATCTCCATTGCAAGAAGCATGCAAGGTACTCTGATGAACTTGATCTAAACCCCGGAAGAAAGCATGAACTACCTCGTAGGATCTCAATCCGTGCCCCGGGCACTCCCTCAACAAAGCCTTAAACCGATCCCATGACTCATGTAGCTCTTCTCCTTCATAAGCATTGAATGACATGATAGCTTCTTTCATATCCATGGTCTTCGATGGGGGGTAATATTTGAGTAGAAAAGTCTTAACCACTTCTTCCCATGTGTGTAAAGAGTCATTAGGCAACGAATCATACCACCTCTTAGCTTGCTCTTTCAAGGCGAACGGGAAAAGCATAAGTTTGAGCTCCTCATCACTTACTCCATTGATCTTTGTTGAGTTCACTATTTGGAGAAAGTGATCAATGAATAAGTGAGGATTTTCTAAAGCGGTTCCCTTGAATATAGCGTTGTCTCCCAACAAATGTATGATGTTCCTATTCAATTCCAAATTGTTGGCAGCTACCGGTGGCATTCGAATTGGACTATGCCCCATGTTTGCCGTAGGAGCTAGCACAAAATCTCTACAAGTCAAACCACCTTGGTTTTGCTCTTGTTGACCGTTAAACCAATTAGGCATCGCATTTGCACCTTGATTGTGAGCTCATTTTTGATTCTGTTGAAACTGATTTAACATCCATGCGTTGAATTGTTGCATGAGAACGGGATCCATTTGATTCCCTACGGCTTCATGTTGAACATGTTGAGGTATAGGCCCATTCGCGTTCACAACATTGTTTCCTTGTCCATTCCCACCTCCTTGTGCATTGTTGTTGACAAGAGGCGGGTTTTGATTCGGGATTCCATTATCATTCCTCAGATTTCCTTCCAAACCTTGTCCACCATTTTGTGCCATGTCGGATCCTTCTCCCAACTCACCCAAACTATCCTCTTCAAAGACCGGATTCGACTCCTCTACTTGTCGACCTCTTCTTCGTTGACTATTTCTACGCCTTGCGTAAGCTTCAATTCCGTCTATGTAAGGTTCGAGTGGTGTTTGAGTTCTCCGGGTCATGCACTACAAAAAGCAAACAACACGAAAACAGTAAAATAAAACCTAGGCCCAAGCCTTCGGTTCACTTACAAGATATCACAAATAGCACACAATTCCCCGGCAACGGCGCCATTTTGATTAAGCTAGAACCCACCCCTTCAAAAACAATTTATAAAGACTCGAAACCGCGGGTAAACTAACTCTCTAACCGGCAGTGTACCGGGTCGATTGCTAGGATAGCTACAGGAGTACGAGGTCGAACCCAAATGAATCGTGTTTGTAAGTACCAAAGTGAACGTAATGCTTAGTCTAGGTGATCAATTTCTTAAGGTTTTGTTTACTACAACGACACTAAATGAGTCTAAGTAACGAGTCTAAAGATAAAAAGAAAGAAAGAAGATTAAACTACTAGGTTTTAACGATAAATTAAGGAGACATAGCCGAACCATGATCAAAATAGCTAGTTTCACCCCAAGGAATGACAAAACCGGGAATGTGCATTAAACGAACGAACTCTTGCATACATTTTCACGGGTACGTATTCATAATCCCGGTGCTAGGGTCTGAACAACTCTTCCCCAACACCTTATGCCTAGTCAACTAACCTTCCCTAAGAAAGGTTCATTCTCAAGACATGTTATGCATGAGAGCCGTTTAAATGTTAAAACGAGTAACCTCGCACTACAATGCGATCCTAGAACCCTTTTCCCACACCCCTCTATCTGAACAACTCTCAAGATTGATGTGTGTGATTTTTGACCTAGGTGATCAATCTAGCTCAAATCCGTTATAATAAGTTCTAAGATATGAAACAAGCAAGATATAACATTAAAAAGCACTACCCACTCCCAATTTCATCACCCAAAGGGTGATTTCACCAAATTTCACATGATTCGACTATGTAGGTGTTTAGCTACTCATTATACTACTCAAGTCATGCATAAAACAGTAAATGAAAGCCATAACAAGTAAAAGAGAAGAGAAATATACCATTAAATTGCAGAAATTCGAGTGGAGATCCAAAAAGTACAAAATAAAGAATTAATTAAAAGGTGGTCTCTTAGTGTTTGGAATGAAAATCTAAGCTAAGAAATGGAAAGATTAAGCTAAGATGTTGTTGATTTACACTAAGAGAGAGTATTCTAAGCTATTACAAAATTCGAGCAAGAAAATGGGTAGAGTTTTGCTAAGAAAAGCTTGATATCTCAAGAAATGGTCTAAGGGGAGTATTTATAGGAGAAGGGAAAATCTGCTGCAAAAACGGTCCAAACGCGCGTTTAGAGGGCTGGAACGGGCGTTTGGAATCTTCAAACGCGCGTTTCGCTTAGTTGAAACGCGCGTTTCGCATGAATTCTGGGCAGGGGCTTGACTGTTCTTCATCTGGAACGCGCGTTTGGGAAGGTTCAAACGCGCATTTGGGATCTTGGAACGCGTGTTTGGAGTGATTTCAAACGCGCGTTTGGAGAGCTTGAACTCTGTATCAACTCTGGACTTCTGGAACGCACGTTTGAGGGGTTCAAACGCGCGTTTGAACCCCTGTTTCCCTAAATCTTCACTTTTCTTCTTTTTTGGGCCCTCGTCTTGCCTCGGTCACGCTTTTTCACCACAAATCGTCACCTTCCGGGTCCTCGAGACACCAATACCCTTCAATATCATAGACAACCACAAACATCCAAACAATTCCGGAGGGTAAGAGTGCTCGGGAATGGGGTTAATATCAACAAAAAGGGGTATGAATTCATCAAAGTAACGGATTCGTTCCCCGTGCCATAAGCTCACGAAATCACCCCGAAAATGGTCTAATTTACCCAAAATTGTGCTGAAAGTGTGGTAGACAGGGGTAATTAATGCACCGGAGTCACGTAAAGTTGACTCCCATCAAGCGGCTCCTTTGCTTGGTATTTTGACTCCTTATATGGGAGCTGATGCACTTTTCCATATTGGCATCCGGCGTAAACCGTGTCTTACCGACACTCCAACTTAGGAAGTCCTTTGAGCATAAACTCCTTCATCATGATCTTAAGTCTCTTATAACTGACATGTCCCAGACGTACATGCCATAGATCAGCTGTGTCATTTTTCCTGGTCTTCTCTACATATGCTGCTTCAACAGTTAGTATATATACTGACTCCTTCTGTCCACCTTCCAGGATTGGAGTCCCAACGACTCTATGATCATGGTAAACCTTCACATCTTGTGGACTGAATAATACATAATTTCCTGACTCTGTGAGCTGTGATACTAACAAGAGATTTTTCTTCATCCCATCAACATGCATTACATTTTGCAGTATCACTGGCTGAGAATTTGAGCTTGGCATGATCACTGTCTCTCCAATGTGTCTAATTGGAAGCTTTATGTTATCTGCCGTTACGACAACACGACCTCCTTTATATTATGTCATTCTTTGAAGTCTTTCTTTATCACCGCTCATATGATTGCCAGCTTCTGAGTCAACGATCCCTAGATTGTGAAAGTTAACACACCCAATAATACTTGTCATAGCTGCTGCACAAATTACTTGGTCTTCTTCTTTCACCATAGTAGTGTCAATATTTTCTTCCTCGGACTTCAACCCTGAGAAAGATGCGTGGACATCCCACTCTATTTCACTTTAGTCATCTCGGGTAAGTGAAGTGGCAGCGTTTCCTTCAACTTGTCTCTTCTTGAATCTACAATCTCTTGCAAAATGTCCCTTTCTGCCACAATTGAAGCAAGCATTTTGTTGCTTGTGAAAGTGTTTGTCTCCTCCTTGAGGTCTATCATTACTTTTCTTATTATCATGCCTCTTCTCTTTAGCTCCCCTTTTTGGTAACTCCGTCCTTCGTCCTTTTGTTGTTTTCCATCATATTGTCTTTTGAATCCCTTATTGTTATATCTATTTGATTTTCCTCTTGCTTGACTTGCATACAACACCTCTTATTCTGACTTTATAACTACGCCTGCCATCTGCTTAGCCAGCGACTCCTGGTCGGCTAGTAAATTTTCCAGCTCATCAATGGTTGGTTGTGTGGCCCAACCTTGTATCACTGTTGTGAAACTCCGATACTCGTGTTTTAAACCGTGTATCAATATTCTTCTCATCCGAGACTCATCAATTTTGGACTCCGGATCTAATTCAGAAATCTCATAACACGGAGATTTTACTAGGTGAAATAAACTCTGATTGATAGATTTCCCTGGGTGAGCGACATCAACTCATTCTCCAGTATTTGCAGTCGTGAAATGTTCTTCCTCGAAAAATGACTAGCCAATGTGTCCTATGCTTTCTTCGGCGTGGTGGCTTTCCGGATATGCTCAATCATCTCATCTTCGATCGATGTCTTTATAGCAAACATGGCTTTCGCAGCTTTCACCTTCCATTTACGCAAAGCCGTGACATCTGTTGAAGCGGGCAGCGTTGCGTCACTTCCGGTGACATACTCCAACAAATCTTGGCTCTCTAGGTATGACACCATACACGATTGCCATTTGCTGCAGTTGTGATTATTTAATTTTTTAATATTACTCACCGAAAAATCCGTCATCGTGACTTAGATTTTGTTGCACTGTCAAACACTAAGTAAGCTAGGTCCCAGACCAAACAGCTCCACAGTCCCGGACTACGCACGAAAAAGAATCCTTGATTGATTATTCTCAACCGGTGAATAATATCCTCCGACCGTTTATTTCGGCAGAGTGACGACGTCGTTGGTCCCCGACCAAATATCACCACCACAAAAAACTACGCCCGATCGATGAGGCTCCGATACCACTTGTTGTGGTTGCAAGGCATACACCAATAGTAGACTTTGATAAGCTTCAAAGTTTTGTAGTAATTAAATATATTTTATACCAAGAAGTGGGACACTAAAAATGCAAAGCCTTTTTAACTGGAAAGAAGTTGAATACAAAAGCTTTGATTTTGCTTGGTTACAAATGGGACACCAAAGGACTCCTATATATATAGCTATCCATGTCGGCTAAGTGGAGAATTCTAGTACCTGTTGTGGCTAAATGTTTCTACACAAAGTGAACCTATGATATTTGTGTAGACTCCACTAGACACTTCTAGCCTATATAATTCTAGATAATTGAAGCTAAATAATTGCCACCTTGACTAACGTAGACAATTCTAGGCTATTGTAGATAAAGTGAGTCGGTGTCCTTTCTAACACCGTTTTCCTAGGAGATCAGCTGGGACAATGCACCGACCAAGAGCAGAAAATGACATTTTTGCCCTTTTGTAGTTTAGGTCGCCCATAGGTTTTATAAAGAGCCATTTTAATAAAATTTTGACTTTTCTTCCTTGTTCGAGGGTAATTTAGTTCTTGTGTGTTCTTGCGATTGGTGAATTTTAGGTAATTATGTTGATGGTTTCTTCTATGTTTTATGAAATTCTTGTTGATTTGTTGATCCAATCATGCTAGGCTAAATTACATGTAGATTAAATCGTATCATATTAATTCGAAGTAATCGTAATTTTATATTGATTCATAAATGGAGAACGCACGGACTCGGGGAAAATACTTCGCTTTGACGGATTCCCAACTGTCTATATAGAGAAAAGTCCATACCGATTCATTCTCCCGATACAAATTGTCTTTGATAAACCAATGCATGCATCAGTTCGTGAAGGGATATGCATTTTCAGATACTTACATTTTTGAACTGATATGTACTTACCCTTTCGTGTAAGGGTTGTTTGCTTTCATCCGGTGAACAGTGACAACACTACCCTTTTGTGCAAGGAGTACCTCCATTCGTTTATAGGGTGCTTGCAACCTATAAAAGGCATAAGTTTGCAGACGAAAATTCAAAAGTATGACAACATCATCAGAAAAACTTTGAGTGTCCTCGGGTTTGATTCAAACAAGTCACTGTTTGAATCAAACACCCCCATTATATCCTGAAAGAGATTTTCATTTGATCCCTTAGTGACAAATCGTGTGGGACGAAACATCTCTTAAAAGATATCGTTATTAACGTGCCTTGGTGTTTCTAATTCTCTGTCAAATCCGAAGTACTACATCTTTTCCAACACTTATCGCGTTTTTAACATCCGTAAATGCAAAAACTTAATAAAACTTGTTTGTATGTCTTTTTTTTTTTTGCCAAGTAAATTTTTTTATTGGGACCTTTATCGATTGGAGTAAAAAAGAAAATCGGGTCTTTATCAAAATAAAAATTAACATATTATATTAGGTTGGATCGGATTAAATCTACACGAATTTTTTTTTCTTTTAGCGAAACATGTACCGTTGGGCCCACCGACACCGTTGGGCTTAAGACCCGTGTCTCGCCGGCCTCACTATAGGGCCGGCCTTGGATGACACAATGGCTGATTTTGATTCAACAGATGATGACATAATGGGTGATTCTGATTCTAATTGTCATGAGCCCGACTGTTACTCAACTCCCTGCAGGTTGCCTTGTGATGGGATTCAACTTCACGCCATTTCGGTGTGGTTTTAACCCCCGTTTATCCCTCTTTTGGCCTGTTTTTGGGTAGATTAGACCTTTTTTAGGGCTTTATCATGAGAATATTGCACGTGGAATGAAAACGATACTTAATCGGGAAATTCCTCCTTTCATCGATATTTTGCCCTATTCCGGACACTTTTACCCCCGGGATAGTGTATGGCTTGATTTGGTGAATGTGAATGCAGGGGTTAGGTGTCTCGAGACCCGGAAGGCGATGATTTACAATGACAAGCATGCTCGGAGCCGAAGAATGGACCGGGAAGTGAAGAAACAATGAAATCAAGTTTTCGGTCTTGGCTCAGTCCACTTCAGCTGCAGTTTCAGCCAGGAATAAAGCATTTTCTGGACCTGACTTCTTCATGAAAGTTGTAGAAAATTCAAAGAGATTTCCAACGGATCTTGAATCGCCTCAATCAGAGCTCGGACGAAGAAGTTATGGTCAATTTATTGAAGACAGCTTAAGGTTGAATCGCCTATTCGAGCCGAACTTCAGTCAGCTCGGCTCGTTCGCGTCTTTTATGATAAAAACAGATTCAGCAGCTTGTTCTCTTCATATACTCATTCAGCATTCTCCCCCCCTTCTCCACCACCAAAACCTAGCTCCTTTTTTCTTCATTTTTAGAGTAGTGTAATGTAGTTAATCCTAGTTTAAATTAGATAGATTGTAGCTCTAATTCCCCTTTTCTCTACTCAAATCTTCCCCTAAATCCCTTAGATTATCAAATTCTCTATTTTGTAGTGTTGAAGCTCAAATTCGAATTTCTTGCTTTCTATGGTAATATCTTCTTCTCTTTTACTTATTATGTTGTTTATTTCATGCTTTGATTTCGTTTTTCATTCCGTAATGAGTAGCTAGTTTCGTTTATAGCCGAATCATGTGAAACTTGTGAAATTGCCCTTAGATTGATGAAATTGGGAGTGTGTAGTTGTTAATTGCATGTTTTATGATTGATTCATGTTCTTGAACTTGTTTTGATTGAATGTTGAGTTAGATTAGCTACCTAATTCGATAATTTTGCGTGTTGACCTTATATATGTATTTTGCGGGGAAACACGGGAAATGGGTTCTAAAATCGCGGAGTAGACTCGGCTTAGTTGTTAAGCCCGAGCCCAATGCGAGGTTGTTATCGTTTTCACGAGTGGCTTTGGAGCGTATCGTGTTAAGGTTTTCTGTTTCTTAAAGGGGGTATTGAATATTTTGGCATAGGGTGTTAAAGGAGAGTTGTTCAGATAGTAACACCAGTTTTAGAAGTCGACACCCATGAATAATCATGAAACGCTTTTGGTATGGTTGGTCAGTTAATGCACACTCCCAGTTGATTCTTTCGAGGGGCTAAATTAACTTGTTGGATCATGATTCGGCTACATTCCTCTCTCCCTACCCTTAGACTCGTTAGTATAATGGTTTTTAGTCGATGTAGTGTTAATCTTTATCAACCTTTGATCGCCTAGACTAAGTCAGTAGATCGACTTTGGTACTCAATAGACTTCTCTCGTGGGATCGACATCGGACTCCTGTAGCTTTACTCGCCATCGACCCGGTCCACTGCCGGTTAGAGAGTTTGTTTAGTCACCGTTGTCCTGAGTATCTAATAAAGTTGTTTGGTGAAAATCGAGCTCATCAAAATGGCGCCGTTGCCGGGGAAGTCTTTTTGATATCTTGCAAGTCGATTGAAGGCTTAGGCCTAGGTCTTGTTATTTTACTTTTTTCTTGTTGTTTGTTGTCTTGTAGAGCAATGGACCCGAACGCCATGCAACAATTTCACCAAGTGGTGCTTAATCAAATTCAAGCTCAATTCCTTACATCCCGAGCATCACCTTTTCAAAACGGATTTCTCAAGTACAAGCCCAACCACAGGCACCAAGACAAGGTATTATCAACAACGGTGCGTGCCTCGGCCTCGGTATCAACAAGAGAATAGCCACGGTTCTTGGTCTTATGAATGCCCTAATACATCTCGAATCGAATTTTGGTTATTCGAGTCACGAGCCATGGTATTATGAGGGTTGTCCAAATCCTAATGATTTTCAAGATTATGGTGCTCGTACTCGGCGGGTTGATAGTTTCACACGAGTCGGTCACCCAATCGAATTCGGCATGGCAAGAGCCCTACCATCCACTTCATCATGATCGGTTGCACCTCATCCACACGAGGAGTGCATGGAGCATATAGCATATGTCTACACTTATGATGAAGCAAGTAGGGAAATGGACGAGTGGATGAGCTTTATGAGAAAGTTGCTATAGCCAAAGCCGAGAAAATTTTGGAAAATCAGATTTCTGACCGGGAGATGCGAATGGATGATCTGAAGCAGGAGCTCATGGAATCTACGATTCGGGTTAATGGAATCCGAGAACAGAGTAAGAAAGTTGAGAATGAGACTCCTATGGATGAAGAAAGTTGGGTAAGTGTGCACAAGCTTCTACGGACGTTGTGTGATAATCTCAGTCGATTCGTGAAAAAATGAAGAGTGGAGCATGAAGAAGATGCATTTGCAATAGAGGCGGCTAGGGTTGATGAGGACTTCACTGTTGAAGTTCAAGAAGAGAACGAGATTGAGGATTCGGTTTGCAATGACAAGGTGTCCGAGCTAGATATTGAGTTGGGATCGCCCATATTGCCGGAGGCTCCTATTGAGATGTTTGATTATGGTAGGTTTCACGTTCTTCCTATTACACCTTCACTTCCCGAGATGGAAATTGATTATGTCTTGATGGAGTGTGTAGTGGAACCTACCACTGTTATAACTAAGCAAGAGTTCTTCGGAGATGATGATAGCTCGCTTTGGGATGAAGAAAGCATGGAAGAGTTGGAGATGGAAGAGGTGCAACCTTTATCTATTACACCGCCTCCCGAAGAAATACAAGACGATGACTTGGAGAAGTGTATGATAGGTTTTAGCACACTCTTTGATGATAAAGACCTTAATTTTGAAGAGAAGACGGGATCGCCCATTTCACCATCACTCACGATTGAGGCATATGATGGAGTTATTATAGAATGCGTGGTGAAATCTCATGAGTTTGATATGGCACCCATGGTAGAGCTACCGGAAGAAATGGAGATTATTGACATGCCGGTCCCGGTGATGACGGTCAAATTATACCCGTAAAAGTCATCAACGTAGACCTTAAATCGGGACTAATAATATATATTTTATGATAAATCACATGTTTATATTTATTATTTAATGTTAGGTGATTAATAAAATATAATTTGGTATTTATCCATATAACTTGGTATTTATCCATATAAATCGGTATTTATCCGTTTTTATTATATTTATCCGGTTTATTATTTTATTATTTATTTTGGGATAAATATCTATTTTGCGATTTGGATAATTTTGGAGGATAAATACAAATGGAAGAATTAAATCTCAAGATAAATAAAAGGAAATTCAAGATAAATATCGGATTAGCACGAAAAGATCGGATAAGCATGATAATAGACTCCAAGATGGCGCCACTTTAGGGATATGCATGAAGAGGGGGCGCACTTCATCTTTTGGAGATCGGCCGGGAGTTATCTCTTATTTGTTTTGACATTTTGAAGTATATCTCTTAATTAGCTTGAACCCCTATAAATAAAGGCATGTATTACACGCCAAAAACACACTTCTTTACACAATACATTTTTTACACTTCTCAGTTTATAATAAAATCTTCGCTTTTGCTTAGAGCGAGCTTTTTATGCAAGATCCGCAATAATGTAAGTTCTTGTATTTATTTGTTCTTAGTTCTTTGTAATTAAGCCCCAATTATTGTTTATCGTTTGAGGTTGTTCGTTCTTCACCGAACGATGTAGATCTAAGGATACGATATGAGGCGATGGGGATTCCTTGTCTATAAGGATCCACACGCCTAGATCCGTTATCCGGTGACCTATAGATGACTTTGGTATGATCGACAACCGTGTTTTTAGTAGATCTATATAATTGCTTTATGAATCTCTATTTTATCCGTTACGTATGTAGAAACGCTAAGATTTAGTTGTTCGTCGCGTCAATCTAGCCACGTCTTTATGGTGTGATTGTCCACCTAGAATTTCTTATCTTAGTAGGTATGGCTACGGCTACGTTGCTCGTCTGTTTTAATTTAGCGTATGGTTAGGAAATACCAATATAGGACTCCTAGGTCGGCTCATGAATTGATCTTCCGGGACTTTCAGCGAGATCTAGATCTGTTCTGTATTAGGGAATTGAGCTCACCTAGTTATACGTACATCGTAGATTAACATGATACCTAAAAAGTTAGTGTTAATGGGACGGAGACTGATGCGATCGTCTAGGAAGTACGCCTGAAAAAAGGAATGTTGCCTAGGTGAGGAATACGGTTAATATCGGCATCCCTAGTTTTGTAAGCGTGCAAGTCATATGAGATGGAGGCCGAAAAAGCGAAGTCACGTGATGTAGCATAGTGATCTGGATGGCCTACCCGGAGCTAGATCTAGTTTAGGGGATGACTCCCGTAGCCAATATAAAAGAAATACGGATCGGATTAATAGTTGTCGAGTCTAGCTTAATTATATAGAATCTCTAGAGCCAAACGATAGCATAATAATTGGGGAGGTTAATTACGTTGTTTATGTGTTGTGTCGAGTCGTGTCCTTTACCTTTCTTGTCTTTTGTTGGTCGTAGACCGCCTTTATGTCCTTGATATGAATAATTAATTGTTTGTATATAAATGACCCACAATTGGTTCCCTGTGGGATCGACCTTGATTCGCTATAGCTATACTACGATGGACCTAGTCCTCTTGCTAGTATTGGTTTATGGTGGTCAAGTACTTTTAATTATTACTTGATCTACGTGCATCAAGTTTTTGGCGCCGTTGCCGGGGAACCAACGGTCAATTTTATATATAAATAATTTTTTTATTCATGTTAAGTTTTATGTTTTAGAGTCTATTTTTTTCGTTTTTGAGTCCCTCGGTTATCCGCTTTCGTGTAAAAGACTTCGCGTGTCCGTTTATCTCCGTATGTTTAATCCGTAGGTCGATAGCGACATGGGAAACCATGTTAAAATCGCTACGGTCCGTTTTGTTCTTTTTCTCGTTTGTAGAAACCAGGGAAATAATAATCCGAGTCGGTAATTTTTCGTGGGCGCTGAAAAATAACCCGGCAACATGTGGAGCTACGAATCACGATGGGAAAAACGATGGAAGCAATACCTTTAAAGCACCAAGATGGCTCCGAATTTTTTAAGGTTCGAATTATTCGTGGTATAATGTTGAAGGCAAGGTACTATTTTTTTGAACATAAGTTAGTCTTTACATGAACCTGAGTATGAATCTTAGCCCGGAGTTGGTTTGTAAGATTAATTTTATTAGTGTTGAAGGTTCTGCCCCAAATCTGTCTCATCTAGAGGGTGTAGAGAAACATGTAGTTGTTGAATGGAAGCAGTGAACAAAGAGTTCCTCGTAGTTCCGTCAAAATTTCATTGTCCTATGCATGAGATTGCTTCTAAGTGGCCACGGGAGCAACAATTTGTGTAGTTAAGCATTCACAATCTAAAGAAGACGTTGAGTTTTGAGAGAGCATAATGATGCAGCATTATAGAGGATGTTATTAAAATAAGTCCCTAGGACTAAATCTCCTAAGAATTCACTAATTCCTAAAACGTGAGCCGAGGTAAGAGCTTTGTATAAATGGTATGGATAAATGTCGTTTCCTAGGTCTCACAACCAAGGGAAGGATATTAATCCACAAAAGCGACGAGCCCACCTCATATAGTGCTCAAGGGGTCAACATCTAGCGAACCAAGAAGGATAACTGACAAGGATAACTTTTGGAAAGTCGAGCTGAGGACTTTAAACTCAGGACTACTTAGGATTTTAGGTTTTGTTTTCTTTGAGTCCAATAAGAGTAACGTGACATATGTTGAGGTTTTTTATTTTGCCGTGTTCCGATGGCCATTAGGCTAAGGATGTGCAAAACGTTTTTACTCAATATAGGCCACATGAATTAGAGTTCCGTAGGAGAGTCGAGAAATTGCTAAAGAAAAGGAAATTTAGCAATCAACCTTAAGACGGAAGCATTAAGAGAGCTTGAGAATTACTGAAAATGTAACATAGAATGATTGGTGTGACCAAGAACGCTTCTTGGTCAACTCCCAAAACTTTTTAGAATGGCGATCCGAGTGAAAACCCAAAGTTGTGTGCAATTCGTTCTGCAACTACCCTTATCCTTTCCTTTGTACCTTTTCACCCCTCAACCTTTCTATTCTCTAACCAATCTGCCTCACAGTTCACATTTCTAACCATTCTTTCATTCCCTCTCTTTCTCTCCATCTATTTCACTCTCCCACCCTAACCCAATCCCTTAACCAATACCCACCCAAAACACAATTTCTTACCCACCCTTTATCTTTTCTTACCATCCTTATATATCTTTTTCTAAACCCATCATACTCTCAACCTCCATTTTGTTTACAAAATACCTTTATGTTGCGGAATTTGAAATATTGCTAAGTATTAATGATTATCTTCTATCATTTTGGTTTTCATGATCCTACCTGGGGTACGTGTAGCTCTGA